>JAKWBJ010000160.1:560000-797500 GCA_023159175.1 Wohlfahrtia magnifica | reverse complement strand
AGCCAACTCCTGTGAACTGTATTTAAATAAAGTACAAAGACATAAGTATTGTATAGTTGAATTAAAAACAACTTACCTGTTTGAGTTCTTTTATGAAACTAAACTTTTTTTATTTCACAATAAGTATTCTTGATCATGTTTACAATAAAAATATGAAGAGAGAAAAAAACAAATACAATTATGAATGTTCCCACAGTTTTTCAAGCTCACATAGCAATTCTCAGAATCAAGAAACAACTGTTCTTACAACATTGTTTCCTAATTTAAAGCTCACATTACATACAATTCTTTGGAACTTTTGCATTTAGTATCTTTATTATGTTTATGTCACTCCTCCTACCTTTAGATAAGTCAATATCTACATTGACACTTTCTTTATTCATTTCTTTCCTCACAAAGATATTTTTCTTAAATTTAATACATAAGGGGTGGCGTGTTGTAGTGGTTAGAGCGCACGCATAACAACACAAACGACCCAGGTGGTTCGAGCCCCAGCAAAGGGCATGACGAAGAAAAAATTTAATTGTGGTTTCGAATGTTTAATAAATAATAAAAAAAAGGCTTCAACTTATTCCCTCCAGACAACTCCATCTAAAAAAAAAAATAAAGAAAAAAGCCCCCCTGACCCTTCTCGGGATGATGGCGAGATGACAAACATCAGACGAATGATCAGAAAAAACACGCCACCTAATGGGAAAAAATTACAATGCTAAAGTAAAGATCACCACCAATTAGCAAGGTCCTTCACCGCGACACAAAAAAAAAATCATATGGAGGAAGCTACAGCGGATTAATCATCGAAAAACTCAAATTGATTAAAAAAACTGGAACAAAGCAATAGATGCTTTGTGGAAAGCCTATATGCTCCCTAGAGGAGTGACGGAGAAAAAAAATACAAAAGCCTACAATAATTGATAAAATTATTAGAATAAACACCCTTATTCCATTTAACGTCATCAATACGAAACGATGTAGTTTTGCGTTGGTTATTGTAAATCGGTATGCCCATCATCAATATCAAATTTTATCGATAAGCTTCGATGCATTTTTCGTATGCCATACGCAACGTTAACGGCGACATCGATTTAAATTGGCTCTGATTTTATCGTCGGTCTGGCTTGTGTCGAAACAGTTTTAGTGTTTTTGAATTTTTTTTTTTGCAATAGCACAATTTTAAGTTAAAAAAATGGAAAAAGAAAAAAATTACAAACAGTATACAGTTTAATAAATTAGTGGAGGAGATGGAAAAAGATCCACCGCTTGCCAAGGGTTTCCAAAAGGCAAGTGAAGAAAAAATTAGTGGCAAATAAAGCAGAGTGTAAATGAATAATTCAATGTCATCAATGAAAAGAACCCTAAAAGACTTAAGTAGTTACCAAAAAGATTTAGTAGAAATAGAAAAGAAAAAATATCAGTTATTATTGGAGGAAAATGAAAGAAAAAAAGAACAGCATGAATCCGAAACGAAAATTAAAAAAATTAAATTATTAATCAAGGAAAAAGAGTTGGAGAGACTGAACAAAAGCTAGACAAATTTCATAGTTTATATTAAATTGTAGGTTCTTTTTATTTTTTATATTTTTGTGAATATTTCGAGATGGTATTAAATTGATAACGATGACGACGACGCTAAATGGAATAAGGGTGTTTATTTTACAATTTTTGCTTATTCCTGTTACATTTAGTTTGTTTTGTAACTATTATGTTTGGTTCGATAAAATATAAAAAATTTGATTTTTTACTCTCTCTATACTGACAGTTAGTTTTATTATTATTTATTAAATTCTTGATACATTTATTTCCCATACCACCTTATCATTTACCAACCGGTAGACAGTATTATTAGTTGTTACATAATCTTTTTCCTCATCCAATTTTAACTCATCGTCGTTTTTATCCGGCATTGGAATAATTTTATTTTCTTATATTTCTCAAACTCAGTAGGAATATAAAGAATGAAGTAAATTAAATATCTCTTTAGTCAAATTAAAGTTTATATTTTCGAAATGTATCGTAGTTAAATTCGTCAAGGTTTATAAATCGATCAAGTTTGGGTTTATAATGCCAAGTCTAGCTAGCTGCATGGCCTATTGAATATGCTCAACATGTTCTAGCTACCTTTCAGGTTATAAAGAAATATTTTTCTACACATTTTTCTGTAATGTTGATTTGAACCCTTGACACATCTGATCTTAGTTCTTGCAACGGTCCACATATATTATTTACGTTGTCTATCAATTCATTAAACTCGTTAGTTAACTCGTTATATATGCCTTCAAATCATTAACCCTGCTTTCTATTTCCATTTTATAATCTTCGTTCATAGTCCCAAAAAGAAATTTTAACCCGTCAACCAATATATTTGCTAATCTACGTCTGTATTTGATTGAAAATATTTGTTTCTTTTTAAAGGCCAATGTATGATATTTTTTTGCCGTATCAGCTTGGCAATAAGTTTTTGAATCGTATTGTTCGACAAGAGTGTCATAAGTCAAATGAAGGTAAGTTTTATTTACACATTATACATATCTGTACTTTATTGGTCATTCTGTCATGCTGTTTATTTCAATCATCAGGCCGCGGACTCTCATATTTATTGAAACAATTAATAGTGAGATAGCGGCCCATAACTTCCAGTTCTTATTTTTATAAAACTTACATATATGTAACTGAAAAATTAGTTTTTGTTAGTTACGACAATTTGTGATTTCCTTCCTTTCAAACTGAGACTTACATATATTTTCTAATATGCCCATCTTTACATTTAACAGCATAATGTTCGCCATCGACTTCGGCTTGTACAACTGTAACCTTTTTAAATGGGTTGTCGATCTTTTTTAATCGTTTTCTTGAATTTTCCGCGTTCAAATAACTAGTATATGTTGCCCTCTCGACCCTAGGGCAATCTTATTAAAATTATTAATTCTCTATTCTTTAATTTCTTGTGGATTTATTTTAGGTTTGAGTTTATTAAAAATTATGTTATACGCTGTCTCTCCCGTAGAGTTGAGTAAAATCTTTCATTTGAGTGATTCTTTCATTCTCTTTAAGAAAGATTAAGTGAATTAATTCACTTTTTTTCATCTTTCTCGAAGTCACATACCTTTCTGAATTGTGTTGAATTGCGTAAATTGTTATTTTAAATAACATTTTCTTTTCTTTTAAAATAGTTTAGAAAATATTGAATATGCACACAAGAGACTTTAAAGTGGTTTTAAAATTTTCATTCTTAATTTTTTTTAAATAAGCAAAGGAAGCATAACAAATTTGACAAAACATTAATGAATTATTATTGAACAAAATCAAGTTATTTACTCATACAAAATTTTAATGACCGTTTAAAGAGTTTTCTTAACTCGTTCTAAGCCTTTTGGTCGAACTGGGAACACTAGTTGTGAGAGGTAATATAAAAAAAATTTGGAAATAAGTAGTTATTAAAGCAGTACGTTATTTAGTATTGGAGACTATAGTTATTGAAGAAGATTTGAGTACATTTTTGCAATATTTTCAAAAAATTATTTTTGCTTTTCTGTATCGCTAAATCTAATCAGTGAAGAAATTTTGAAATTATTCCTTACACATAGTTTTTCTTTGACTGTAAAAAGGTTTTATAAGATTTACACAAATTAAACAAGAAATCTTTTTGTTTTGTACATAATAATTTAAGTAAATATTTTTATTAAAATCAATAAGTATTAAACTCAAGTAGTATTCACTTTAAAAGACATATGCATTAAATAAGAGATAAAAATTAAGTGAAATAAATAAGTGAAATAAGTATTAAGCTCTGGTAGAAATCAAGTTAAAAGGCATATACATTAAATAATAGATAAAATTTAAATAAAAGGTAAAAATTAAATGACAGAAACAAATTTACATATTGCTATGTAAAAACAACCAGCTCTTCAACCTTTTTTGACTTTAAAAGTGGACGTCTGTCATTAATAATCTGGCCTGTTGCCGAAAATATTCGTTTGAACGGAGAAGATGTTGCCATTATGCAAACGCTTTAGAGCATATGAGAATATTCTTGGATATACGTGCTGTCTTGCTTTCCACCATACTAGTGGATTCTGTGTTCCCTCCTCATTTAGGTACTTGTCGAATTCGCGGATCAAGCACCTAAACTGGTGTCTGGTCTTACGGTTTTATTAAAATCCAAATCATATGTCTTCCATATAACTGGCACATTTTCTATTGCCACGGTGCTAGTTGGTCTTGCCGTTATCTCCTCAGTATTTGGATGTCTTACCGTGTAAATTTTACTCCTTAAAGCTCTTAGGGCATACTCATGTGAGCCATCATTTTTTAAAGCCTTTACGCTTAAAGCGTGGGTCTAAAATAGTGCCTTTTGCATTCAAAAATTTTCTTTCAAAACCGTCTAGGCGTGAGGATACAACCCTTTAAAGATTGGCTACCATATTTTGCATTGTGTCATTTGAGTGTTGGCATGTGGTAATACAACCTTCTAAAAGATTGCATAACACTGTAACCTTTGACAGGGTAACATTTTTTTCTCCTGAGAACTCCATTTTCACTTCATAAAAAGGCAATAGAATGCGTATTACTGCATTAACAATTTCTCAATCTTCAATAGACAACAACAGTTCTAGGCGGTTAAGCGAAAGAGTCGAAATGACGACATTTTTAATTTGATAACATCGGAACATCTTGCTTTAGCTTAAGCTCAGGTAGATTCATCTGTTTTTGTGCAGTAAGTAATCTACTTGATGCCTGAGAACTTTTATGGAAATATTCAACTATTCTTTTTACTTTGTTAATTGTATCTGAAATTTCCGCGGTTGAAGCTTGAACAATGAAATTCAAACTGTGCGCAATGCAAGCGATTTCCCGCCATTCCTGTTGACGAATTGCAGCAACTATAATAGGGGCGTTATCACTTACAATTGCATATACTTTGTTGGTTGTTTAAAAGACAGAAATAACTTTTTTCAAAAATTTATTTAAGTTTTCGGCCGTGTGCCTACCTTCAAATTCCCCCCACGAAAGAAAATATGACGCTAGTTGTGTATCGGTATTTATATAATGAGCTGTTACAGCTACGTGACTAATATTTGCTCCAGATGTCCAACCGTCTGTAGTTAGACTTTCAGCAGTGGCTGATTGAAAATTTTTTTAACCTCCAAAATTTCTATATAGACACTAGGAAGTAAACTATTGGACAATGTTTTTCTTGAAGGAAGGCTATATCCCGGACAGGTTGATACTTCGGAAATTAGGTTTTTAAAATCTGGCTCTTCCATAAGTCGCAATGGGTTGTGTCCTTTTGCAATCATCTTTAAAACTAAATTGCTGCTTACGAATTGGTCTATGGAAGAATTGGGTTATTCAGTTTTGGTGGTTTATTGATTGTACTTGAGGTTGCTTTGATTTCAAATGCCGTCTTAAAGTGCCATGGCTTCCGCCAGAAAAACTTAACAAAGTTTTACAATATTTACACTCGGCTTTTTGGCCATTTTCGTCCTCTAAATGCAACCAATTTCAATAAACTTTCTTTTTGACTTTTAATAAATATAATTTTTTTTTTAACCAAAAATCACTTTTAATACTTTTCTTCTTGCCAAATACACTCTGCTCTAATTCTAAAAACGTTAGGTGTATAAAAATTTTTTCAATCATAGCCTGCTATAAGCTTGCCAAATAACACAAAATTTAATCATTTAAAGCTATTTAGACTGTCTGGTAACTCTAGCAATCATAATTGCAAGAAGCTTTAATACATACACACAAATGTACAAGAACACATACATACATAGGCATTTGCCACAAGAAATTTACCAATTTTTGTACCGTAAAAAACCGAAATCCATATAAAAAATTAAAAAATTAATAAATAAATAAAGACTATACATATATCATTTTATCAGCATTAACGTTTGGCTAAAAACTGACCAAAGTAGGTATTTTTTCGCCAATTTAAAACAGTTTGGTAGATTGATTTGCAACTAAATCTTCTTACATTTGTAGTAGATTTAATTATAACAATTTTTGAGTTTAGTTTTATAAGAAAGTGTTTTTATTAACATATGTTATGTATGCATTTCAAAATTTTGTACACCATTTTTTGGTTGGCTGCGAAAGTTTTTTGTAGATTTTTTGAACATATTTTTTAGGAAAAGAATATTTTATGTGGCAACGCTGATTCCAATCAGCTCAAAAGTACGAAAATGAAAGGAAATATGTTAGTAAACAGAAATATGAAAGAGAAAGATGAAAGAAATAAAGAGAAAATACGGAAATGTTTCAATGATGATTCAGTTGAAGTAATTCATTCATGAACGACACAAGCCTACTCTCCTATAGTAGAATGAACTATAGTTTGATTGTATGTAAAAATTGTTTGCTCGACTTGCATCAATACCAGTTTTCCCGAAGTTATTTCTATTTCTATATTCAGTTCCTGTCACCAATTTTTAATATTAATGTTGTTCGTGCCCTGATCTTGATCAATCTTTAAAGTTTTCGGTGGTCCCATTGAACTGAATATTTTAATTAATGCTCGTTTCGTTTTTATCAAATTGAGCGAACTTACTGGTTCTAGCTAGTGTAGCAAATTTTGAAAAAAACATCAATGTAACTGAGATAATATTGTTTGCCCCATTGTCAAAAATCAACCACAAATTTATCTTTTATTTCGTGGGTTGGAGGTGTGATTTTGAATGGTAGTCTATTATTAATATGAACATTTTTCCATTTGTTGTAAATACAATTCACATTCGTTTATAGTTTTTGATATTTCTTTTACGTAATTGGAATAATAATATATAAATTTGAACAGCCTGACACGTTTAAATTATGTCTTCAATTAAGTTTAAATCTTTATAAATTATTGTAGTAACATTATTAGAAAACATCTTTTCAGTAACAATTTTTATGTTTTCCCCTTACAATTTTTATTTGATTCTTAAAGGTGTTCAAAGGCCGCTCAGTTATTGGTATATATGACGAATTGTCTTCATCTGCAGAATGTGTGGTTGCAGCTACTGCAGAGATTTCATTCTCTTCATCTGTTGATGAGTTTGAATAGCCAAAATAATACATAATAATTCTCCTTACCAGGGATGTGCTTTATACCAAAATCAAACTCATTTAATTTAATTTAATTTAATAAGGTCGGAAATATTTTGTTTCTCATACCATGGCCAACAGTTCCTTTTCTGTTGCAGAATGGTTCAACTCTTGCTCATTTAGACTACGGCTAGCAAAGCTAACTGGATGGTTATTTCGGATTAATACTGCGCCAAGTGCCACGTTCGAAGCGTCCGTTGTCAATACAAAAGGTTGTTCGTAGTCTTGATAAGCCATACTTGGTTCGCCAGTTATTAAAAGTTTGACTGTCTCGACCGCATCTATGTAATCTTTATCTGTTGAATCTATTTTATTATCCCTCTTCAAACATTGTGTCAAAGACTTTATAAGCTTAGAAAAATTTTTAATAAACTTCCTATAAAATCCGGCCAGTCCCAAGAGCTGTTTTATCTCCTTTTCTGTTCCTGGTATGGGATAATTAAATTGCTTTTACCTTATAAGGGTTTGGTTTTATACCCACAGGTGTGATAATATATCCCAGGAAAATGGTTTCCCTTTTCATGAATTCACTGTTATCCAGTTCGATTCTTAAATTTGCATCAGACAATATTTTAAAAACTACATCTATTGATTTTAAATGTTCTTGAAGATATGTACTGGAAATGACTATGTCATCCATGTAGACCAAACATTATTTTCCTACTAATTCTCCCAAAATTTTATTCATCAGTCTTTGAAAGGTAGCTGGGGCATTTTAAACCCGAATGGCATCCTTAAAAATTCGTAATGTCCATTCTGTGTGGAGAAAGCTATTTTTCGTCGATTTGAAAGATCCATTTCAATTTGGTGGAATCCTCTTGTGAGGTCAATGGTAATAAGATATAAGCATCTACCTAACTTATCGATATCACCGATTATTGGAATGGGGTATTTATTATTGATTGTAATATTATTTAGCTTTCTATAGTCCACAACTATGCGCCATTTTTGTTTATTGGATGGGTTCATCTTCTTCTTCTTTGGCATAACCCAGATTGGCGCAGAGTATGGTGATTGAATGTGACATATTATATTCTGGTTTAACATGTCTTGTATTTGCTTATTCATCTCCTTCTGATGTATCTGAGGGTATCGATATGTTTTACAGTAAATAGGATCTTCAGGGATTGTATTGATTTTATGTTTAATAACATTTGTGAAGGTTAACTTATCCCTTTCTTTATAAAAAATGCTACTATATTTCTCCAAAAACTTCCTCAAGCCATCCTGTTCCTTCCCACTCAGGTGATTCAAGCTAAATTTTGAATTCTTCTCAGATTCATTCATACAGTTAATAGACAAATTCAATTCCATTTCCTATTCTTTATCATGTTCGGGTATCAAGCTTATACCTCTGTTTGAAATGTTTTTATTATATCCTAATTCCATTTGGTGTGCATCCAAAATGGAATGAATATTTAAAATACATTTATTATTTTTGCATTTAGTTTCATTTTCCATTCTTTTGATTTGAAAAGTGTTCACTGCATTTGATTTGTTTTCACTCGTTTTATTTCCCTTTTGATTTTCATTTAAAAAGGTTTATTTGATGTTATTTAGGATAACATCTCCTCGGAATATTCAATTTAGCTTTTAGTCTTTTTAAATTATCAAAACCCAGAAGGCCTGCGTAATTGTTACTGAATTAATACGCATAAATCACTAATAAAAATTTCTGCATGGGACTACAACTTTCTAGGACCTCATCGAGAACAATATTACCAGTGGCTGTTCTAACGGAAATAGGTTTTACTTTATTTGTCAAAATGGGTAAAACATCTGGACGAAGCAAACTAATTGAGGATCCTGTATCGATTAAAAATTTATAAGCTTTACTATTTATTGTCATGGGAAGGAATTTGAGGCCACCAAGTGAAAATTTTCCACCTCCATTGGGGTTGGGGGTCTAAAACGTCTAATACGAGACTGAACAGAATCAATAGTTCTTTGTCGTTTATATGGGAGTGAATTGCTATAATTATTAAAAGTTAGATTATTATTAATACGGTTATAGCCATTATAATTGTTGCCATGGAGCGAACTAAAATTCTTGTTATTATTAGGGTGGTTACTGTTGAAGGAATTAAAATTCTGTGGATTTAATAATTGATTATTCGGATACCGACTATTATCTGATCAATTTATATTCCTATTATAAAATTTCTATTCCTGCCAGATCTTTCGAAAGTAGTCGTTTGCATTCTGATAATGTGGTAACAGTCTATTCGCGTTTGCAACGATTCTATCTTAATTTTTAATTATTTGTGGACATACGTTATTTCGATACCGATTTTGAAAAGTAGAAACGTTATTCTCGTCCAACTCATTTGCTTGCTTTTAAACTTTCATGGCTTTTTTAAAATCGGTCACCGAATTGGCATTAAGCAATGCTACCACCCAGTAGTACAAAAAAATATTACCAATGAAACACATCCGACTATTATGCCAATAGGAACAATTTAAATAAAAGGTTTGAGTACATATAACTAGCATCCGATTTTTAACTTTATAGAAATTACTTCCATTTGCTGAAACATCCTCTAATTCTGATGTACTACATCCCGCGTCATTTATTTCAATAACTTTAGACATCTTCTTTTGGTATTTTCTATACATTTTATCACTATAAAAATTTACTTTTCTTACATTTTCTTAAACTCGAAAAAAATTTAATTTGCAGTTTTTTTTTGCAAAATTTGATTTGTAAACATAAACAAAAAACTGCTGTTTGAATAGTTCTCGCAAGTAAAAATTTTACCAGCAAGAATTTGCAAGAATTTTTTTGTGTCTCGATTTCTGACTGGTTGCAAATTTTTTGAGTTAATAAACACATTTCCAGTAACAATTGTTACAAATTCGTAAACATTTTTAGTTATTGAACAGACCTAATGCCTGTAGCATTGGACAAATACAAACTTCACTTACAATGTCTGTAGTATTGGACTCATCTAACTTCAATATCTGTATAGTCGGACCCATCCAACCTTCGACGTTCTAGGCCAATGCTGTGTAAATGTAAATAGGAATTGTATACAGGCATTGGATAGGTCCTACTTACATTATATGTGGTCTCGGATTGAAGATGTATGTGGTGCAAATTTTGCTGGGCAGTTAAACTGGCAGTTCTCTTTTATTACTTTCAGACAGTACAAATTTATTTCATTCTTGAAAAACATTTTCCAATCTGATGGTCCACAATTTTATTTTACCATTTATTCTACATACTAACATATTAGTATTGTTACGTTTTAACCTTTTCAAAAAGTTTGTATGTTACACCGATCTCAACGTAGATTGGTGTAACATACTCGAGATAAGCTTTGGCAAGCAATCACTGCAATAAAACTTTGTTGTTTTACGATTTCGTTTATTGTCTAAGTGAGAATAAATATCAGATACATTTCACTTCAACGCTATTGCTTGGTTCGGGTATTTAGTGATTCATTAAGATATTTGTTAGTAAAGGCTATTGAGATAAAATTATCCACAAATAAATTTTAAAACCTCATTATAACTAAACATTTGAGAGCACGATATTTTCTATTGTGCAGAGTTTGTTAATACATAATTAAAATGTTTAGAACGAATAGGAGAATACGCCTCATCAATTGTTGTACCAATTTTTTTTGACCAGTCTATATTCAGTCAATATTGCTATAAATTTCTAATAATAAAATTATATTTTAATGTTTTTTGTATTAAAATAATGATTCTAAATTTTTGATTATTTTTTGGTTGCTTTTTATCGATATTTGGTTACAAAAAAATCGAAGTTGTTGCAACGTTGATTGACAGCCAAACGACGCGTAGTTAAAGCAGCCCTTATATACCTAATTGCCTACAGTTTGGAAGGTTCAGGAAATATCGACATTCTTCTATTTCCATATCCGTTAATTTAAATATAACGTAAAGATGGTCGATGTGACAGTGCTGCCAAATTGATAGGGTGACGTAGTGTTTTATTTTTGTTTTCGTAACACTGTCTCCCACTTAATCCTGTTTGTCCCGAATAGACTCATTATTCTTCTTCCCATAGCTCGCAAGTCCACTTAGATCGCGGGCTATTATTCTTGTGTATTTTGTGCAGCTAAGAAGATAATCCTTTCTTACGCTGTGGGTTGTGGAGTATGCTACTCGATCATACCTGGCTTTCAGTATATCACGGCCCATTTCTAGTCGTGTTTGCCTTGATTCATTGTGTTCTTTTGAACATTTATTTTTCTTGATTTTACTGACAGTAAGAAGCCCTGTTACCTTCCCGACCGGTGCTCTCATTCTGTATTACTGCGGCTGACTCTGATTTGTTCTGACTGTATCTTTAGCCGCAATACATTTAGTGCAATGCGCTATTCATCCGGCGGCAGCTTGCTGGCATCCAACCCAATAATAATGCTGTTTTAATTTTTCTACTGTTTTGTCACGCTTAGATGCCCTCCGCTTTGTCCCTTATGAGACTGATTCAAAATTTTATTCATTCTTGAGGAAGGAACCACTATTAGATTGGATGTTGTATTGCCGTCTGCACTTTCCCAGCTTCGGTATAAGCTCCCATCAATCAGATTTAAACTATCCCATTGAGCCCAATAAGCCTTTATTAGAGGGCTACCTGCTGATATCTCTTTACTAGTAGGCCGGCCGCCTTTTTCTTTAGCAGCTGTTATCCTTACCAGTACGAGGTCCTTCCTCTGAGCCGTTGACCAGTCCTCGTTAGCCTCTAGTCGTAATTGTCGAATGTTGATAACAGTCTCGTTGTCCTATGACTTGTTTTATCAGCGGTTATTTTTCTGTCGTATTTAATATTTCCACTTCGGTAACCAGCTTCACTGTTACATGGAAATCTTTCCATGTCACAGTCTCTATGATACCCATTTCTATTATGGTCAACCTCATTGATATTATGGCGGTCACTTATTCGTACCCTCTTGTGTATACCCAAGCCCATTTTATTCGACTCTCCTCTATTGGTAAGACGTTTGTCACTAAATGTTTCTGGTTTACTATAGCTGGTGTTTTTCCATTTGTCATATCCATGGTGACGCGAATCTTGTACTTATGAGCAGTGCCCTTCAATGCCTTTGAAAATGATCACTCTTGCCACAGTTTTGGCACTTAATTTTTGCCCTTTACTCTTTTTCGGCCCAAAGTCGCTCTATCACCTCTTCGATAGCTGAAATCTTCTTTAGCATTTACAGTTTTCATGCTATTCACTTTATATACCTGTGGCTTGGATATCTCTCAAGCGGTCTTATGTGCCAGTGCAAACACCACGGTCTCCGCGAAGGTTGCCTTATGAGCAGCACATACTTATATCGGGGTCCATTATACCATTAATGAACGCTTCGGTCTTAATTCGTTCTATTAGTGGATTATTTTCCCCTGGATGGGTAAGCTGCACCAACCTCTCGACTTGCATTGCAAAGGCTTGAAGCTACTCGTTAGCCTTTTACGTTCAGCACTTTCACTCCATGCTGTACAAACCGCGTTTGCGGTTGTCGCCAAATTTACGCTGTAACGCCACCATTAAGTCGCTGTATTTGTTTCAGCAGCTGGTTGACATGGTTTCTAAAAGTTCTGCTGCAGCACCTTTTAACGCCAAAATTAGTTCTAGAGTCTTCTCTTCATTGCCCCATTCTTTTTTCCTGCAACTGTCTCGAATTGTAATTTAAATACGGATAGGTGTGAGCTACCATCAAAGCAAGGTGTTTTTATTCTGCTGGAAACTTCTGGTATAATACGCACTAGTTCTTGTTTTTGGGACTGGAGAGTGTTGATTTTCTCCTCCATTGCAACAAATTTTTAGTCAATAGCCTTTTCTAAATTTAACACATTTGCTTCGACCCTAGTAACTCTTTTGCTGACCCTCTCATATATTTCCTACAACTTCTCTGTTGTCGCTTTAGAAGTTTCTCGTTTTCTCAAGTTTCACTTCAATTTTTGCCAGAAAGTTCTGGTTTTCAGCTCTAGAAGTGTCTTTTGTCTCAGCTACTACTTTAAGTTTTTCCCTAAGTTTTTCATTTTCAGCTCTAGATGATTCTTTTCAGCCAAAAGCATTTTGCTCTGTACCTGCATTCTCTTCATCATAGCAGTTAGCAGCGAATTAACGTCTATACTACTTGTTGTTGTTGGAGCACTCATCTGAGGCTCTTCTTCATCATCAAATTCAAAATTATCGATATTAATTCCGCGTCGATGAAATTCCTCTAACAAACGCTTCTATAGTTCGGTCTTACTACCAGTTGTTGAGAGCTCCTGTTCACTTTTAGTTCTTGGAATTTAATGTTTTTTTATTTATTTAATTTTTTTATTTGTTTTTTTTACTTTATATACGCAATCCCACTTCTGACACCAATGTTACGTTTTAACCTTTTTAAAACGTTTGAGTTCGTTTAAACTGCGTTAAAGTAAAATTAAGCCACTTTGTTGTTGTTACAGTTTCTTTATTTACTTCACTATAACTTCTATACTGTTTGGCTCAATACAACACTTAATATTCATTTATGCAACTTTTTTATTTCCGCTTTAACACAACTTTATTTATTGACAGCCAAACGATAACTAACTAAAGTGTAGGTAAAGCAGCGCATTATATACCTAATTGCCTACAGTTTGGAAGGTTATGAAAATATTAACCATCTTCTATTTTCATATCCGCTAATTCAAATGTAACGTAAAGATGGTCGATGTGGCAGTGCTGCTAAATTGATAGGTTGACACAAAATATACTAAATCCCACAATGCAATGTTGTATTTTTATTTTCGTAACAATATCATAATATAGTTTTTGTACATTACCTTTATATTTGATACTATTTATACTTAAAATTAATTCTGGTAAGAGTATATGTTCACCAAATTCATCAACAAACAAGGCTTTAAATGTAGACCAGTGCTTCCGCTGTTCTCGTCTAACCAGATTCAATGCTTCCCCCTCCAATGTTTGAAGTATGCAGTTGAAAAACAGGATTCTGTCGTCATTTGGCATTGATGATATCATAGGTATTAGATTCTCAACACTGCTCACTCACATATAATATTTGAGCCTGTTGGTTTTTTTATTTTTTCTTATACAAATGTGAGCAAGATGGACTCCTGTGGCGATCATAAAAGATCAATTATTACTAATTAAAAAGGGGAAATGCCCGATATGGTCCATCCGAATGGTTTACTTGGTAAGTGGAAGACCCGTACGCGATTGAATTCTGCTCTGCATAAGCTGTCGTATCACTTCAGGACCCAATAACAATGTCATGCCGCTTGAACGATAGAAATTAGGATCGGCTAATTGGAGTCCTTGAAACGATTCCAATATCCGATCCGAAATAAAGGATGGTGGAGTCCGTATAGCATGCATTTAATAAATGCGCGTAAGTACAGAAATACATTGTGATACATTATATAACGAGGCTATTTCGATTTGGTAATAGTGTTCACTACCGAATTGAATTTTAAGAATTTTTAATTTCGCTATTAATTCCGCACAAATATAACTGTCCGCACACAGTTTTTTGAGACAAGCATCACAAACTCGTAAAGTCGGTGATGAAGCTTTAGCCTCTCTGATTGGAACGACAATGTTTGTTTTTGGACGTCGGATACGCTATGCTAACGAATGCGATATTTTATTATGGCTATGTAACAAGTAATTGTGTGGTTGATAGCAAATAGCACACTTGTCCGAACTTTTACAATTTTTCGACGAGTATTCCGAAGATAGCCGATGCCCGAATAAATTTTCTCGACAATAAATTCCACGCCATCGCGGGCAATCGTTCGTTTTTAAAAACTACCAAATCTCTAAAGATTTCATTCGACGCACCTACAAAATTATCGGAGAAAATGGATTGATATTCGCGAATTAAGCGATTATAGGCAGCCAAAAATACATCGGTCGTTAAATCTGATGCAGCTTCCAAATGAATTGCCTTAGTAGCAAAACAAACAAACCCTTATCGAAATTCACATCATTATAAGCCTTTATATATTTAAATATGTAGATCAAATTATGCTATAGCTGATCCATATATGAGATCATGTCAGGAATATAATTTTGTGTCCCAATTTGTTGATTTTTCCTTAAATAATAATATAAAGCACAAAATTATTATTTTTCTTAATACTTGATCAATTTTTACTTTTTTTTCCTCTTTTGCATATCCCCTTTAGTAATTTGACAAGATCGACTAGTAAAGGTTTTAACGTCAAAAGCGCCAGCAAATTCAACCCCAGTATTAGTAAATGGGCGATCCAAAGGGGTGAAGAGTAGCCATTATTTGATATACCGATTAATGACAGTGCGAGCCAGAGTACGCAATCTTGGTATCCAATACTTAAATCTATAAATAAAGATAAAGGAATCTTACCTGATAGGCATTTATATTCCAAAGTGAAATAGCTTTTTGCGCAACAATAGCTAAATGCAATTTCACCATATTAACATCATATGAAGTGTTCGTGGTTGAATCAAATCTAAATCGATTCCTATATTTCGAATTTATAGCGAAACAAAATCTAAAAATATATGCAATGACCCTAAGGGCTCAGTCCAACGAAAAAATCGCTCCAAAATATCGTCAAATTTATCGAAAAAAGTGATATGAATCTTAACTTTCCTAACCTTGCTATCAGTATTTAGAGACCTAACATCCTTTTCATTACAAAGAATCTTATCCTTACGTAGCCACTGTGGACCGTGCCACCAAAGTTTACCATTAGCCAATTCAAGGGGAATAACGCCCCTACTACCTAAATCATTTAGATTATCCTCCGACGTTACATGGTGCCAATTATGACCAGCTGTATTCTCATGGATGAGACAAACCTTATTCGTAACGAGGGTCGTTCGCGTGCAGGGAGCTTTACGCAACCAAGCCAACACAAAAGTGTAATCAGTCGAGCAATAGAATATCTGTAAGCAATAAAGGCCAAGAGGATCGTTCCCTTTATTAAAACAATAGATATTTCAGTTTAATATAATCTATTTATTATCAATAAATTTATTATTAAAAGACCAGCTCAAAACGTTGTTGTGTACAAGACGAGTTGTAGAAAAAAGGGAAGAGAAAAAGAAAAGATAATGAGAGATGACAAACTCTAACTATTTGACACATGTAATATGTATTTATCGATTACAACCAGAGACGGTAACTTATGTTAATTAAACAATATATCGAAGGTGTTAATTACAGTAATACAACAAAACTCCCCCTTAATTCACAATTTCAATTTCAGTTAAATTCAATTTGAGAAATTTTTCCTTGGGTAGACCTTTTGTAAATAAGTCGGCCAACATTTTTTCAGTCGGGCAAAATTTAACATTAACTAATCCAATTTCCACATAATCCTTTACGAAGTAGGTTCTCGTGTCTATGTGTTTCGAACGACTACTTAAATTCTCATTAGTAATTAGTTTTATCACGCTTTGATTATTCTCAAATATTATGGTTGGGCGATTAAAGTTAACCCCAACGTCTTTGAGGATTCGTTGTAGCCATATGGCCTCTTTACATGCTTCTGACAAAGCGATAAATTCAGCCTCAGTTGATGAGAGTGCTAAACAAACTTGACGTTTGCAGGACCAACTTATAGCTCAGCCAAAAAGAAAAATATAACCAGAGTTGGACGTACGTATTTGTCTGTCTTCTGCCCAATTGGCGTCAGCATATCCAATGAGTTCAGTAGCGCTTGAGTTGTGCCCCGGTCGCAATTGTAAGGTCGCTTTTCTTCTAAGATAATTAATTACCCTTTTGACTTCGTTCCAGTCCGCTTGGGAAGGATTTTCAATCCTTTGAGAAAGTATGTTAACTGCAGCTGCTATATCCGGTCGTGTGTTTGTGGAAATGTATAGCAAACATCCAATAGCTGCTCTGTTATTTTCGTTTGTGACCAATTTTTCACTATCTGGTTGCTTTTGATAGGTTGAGCTTATCGATATGTCGGACACCTTTGAATTCTGTAGATTAAATTTTTCCGTAATTTCGAAAATATATTTAGTTTGGTTTATTAGATAACTATTATTATCCTTAACAACATTAATACCCAAATAACTGGATACCAAACCCATATTTTCCATGTTGAAGTAATTTCCACTCGGTGCAATGTTTGTTCCAGACACGTGCTGATTGTTTCAGCCCATAAATACTTCTTTTTAGTAAACACACCTTTTTAGGATTTTTTGCATCAATAAACCCCAGGGGTTGCCGCATATAAATTTCCTGCTCTAATTCTCCGTTCAAAAATGCCTTTTTTGCGTCAAAATGGAACACAGCCATATTTTTAATAGCTGCTACGGAGAGAAGGACACGAAAAGTGGCGTGTTTAGCAACAGGTGCAAATACCTGATCGTAGTCCACCCCATACTTTTGGCTAAAGCCCTGGGCGACTAAACGTGCTTTATATTTTTTGATTTTTCCGTCAGCATTAGTTTTCATTTTATACACCCACTTGCTTCCTATTAAATTTTTGCCCTCTGGCAAATCTACAAGACTCCATGTACCATTATGCATAAGTGAGTTATATTCCTCTCTCATGGCAGCCATCCAATGATCACCTTTCTGACATTTTATGGCTTCATTGTAATTCGATGGCTCAATGTTCACAACGGCATCAATTTCGTGTATTAAACGTTTAGGTGCGATACCTTTATTATACCGATCAGACCTTTGTACTATTGGAACGTTTTCACTCACTTCACTCGCTTCGCCATCATTACCACCATTTTCCTCATTGCTGGATTCAAATCTTAATTCAACGTCATTAGTATTGGAACATTGTACGGGCTTAATGACGTCGACAAACTTTACGTCACGAGATATAACAATTTTACCCTTTGCTGGTGAAAAACATCTATATGTTTTTGATTGCGCATCATATCAAACGAATAAAGCTTCTTCCGCTTTTGGATCTAACTTCCTACGTTTGACATCTTGATCGCGTACAAAACATTTTTCTCCAAAATGCCTTAAATTTCCATAAAACGGTTTTCGACCATGCCAAATCTCAAAAGGAGTTCTCTCTATAGACTTCCATGGTAACAGATTTTGTATATTTTTCGCAGTAACTACTGCCTCACCCCAAAAACTGTTATCCAGCTTAGCGTCTAGCAACATAAAGCGCGTCATTTCTGTCAAGGTTCTGTTTTTACGTTCCGCCACTCCGTTTTGTTGAGGAGAATACGGTGCGGTGCGGTTGATGATTACGCCTTTTTGATTAAGATAGTTAACAAAATTCGCATCAGTATATTCTCCACCACGATCGGTTCTCAGACATTGGATTCTACGGCCAAACTTGTTTGATGTGTACTCAAAATATTCTTTAAATTTTCCAAAATTTCGAATTTTTCTTTAAGCACATAAATTGTAGTGAATCGTGAAGTCATCGATAAATGTTAATACATAGCGCTGATGGGGTTTTTGTCTGCATGGGTCCAACAAGTCGCTATGGATTAGCTGCAGCACTTCTGTTGAACGAAATTTAGATTCCTTTGGAAAAGGTAACCGTGTTAGTTTGCCCTTGACGCATATTTTGCAACTGGTTATATTCGCACAATCTTTTCCACACGCAGCAAAATTTATACCATCGGCCAAATTTTCCATTTGGATTCTATATATTGCACCCATGCTACGATGACCCAAAATACGATGCCAGTCGTGAATACAAAAGGTTTCTTTTCTATTCTTCACGCAGTTAATGTGATTACTTGTTTGTAACTTATACAAGTTGTTTGTTACATTTATTACGACAATTTGCTTGCCATCTGGCGATCGTATATCACATATATTACCTTTGAAGGTTACCTTAATACCTTTTTTAGTCAGCCTTTTTACAGATATTAAACTTCCACCAATTTCAGGGACGTACAAAACGTTTTCAATTTTGACTTTAGAGGGTATTCCGTTCATATCAACTGGTTGTGTATTGATGCTTCCCCTGCCAGATGCAGCCAGAATTTGACCATTTGCTACAGAAACGTTTTCAGTGTATGATGCATCAAAACTGTCAAACAAATCACGATTACTAGCGATGTGGCATGTAGCACAATAGTCTACAATCCATTCGTCGCTATTTCTGGAACCAACAAAAAATAGATGTTCAAGAGTATCATCTTGTTCAACAATGTACGCCTTGAGTTTTCGCTCCTCTCTTACTTTGTTTGCCTTCCACGTAGAATATTCCTTGCATTTACTTCGAATGTGACCTTTCTTTCTACAAAAAAAACAAGTAATGCTATCACCATTCTTACGTTTGAAATTTGAAACCTTCAGAGCATCAACACCTCCAGTCGCGTCAACAACTTTATCACGCTCTTGCCTATGCCGGTACTCTTCTATAATTTTTGCACTAGCCAATGAAGATGTTAAGTTTTTTTCGCTATATGCTTCTATTGCCGTTATGAGACCATCGTAACTGCTTGGGAGTGAGTCTAACATAGTAGCAGTCATTAAAAACTCACACGTTATTGATTCACCGAACGCCACTAGTTTTTGAAATACCTCGTTTATCTGATTAATGTGAGCCTCCATATTGGTGTCATCATTCGCCCTTTTTGCCATTACCTCACGCAGTAGTCTCACTTTCACCCCCGGAGAATCACGTTCATAATACTCATTAAGAGCATTCCATGCACCTCTTGCATTTGTTTTGTTACGTATATGATGAATTTGATCATCCCCAATGCAAAGAGCAATAGACACATGTGCCTTTTAGTCAATTTTATCTCAGTTGGCGAAGTTTTCTGCTGGTCTATTTTCAGTAATAGCTGTCCACAAACCTTCTCGCTTCAGAAGCATTTCAACTTTAAAGCGCCAGTTAAAATAATTTGTGGAAGTCAATTTGGGCATTTGATAATTTGTATACGAATCTGCCATTTTATTACTCAAAAGGAGAAAAGAAAAAAGTCACTTTAAATCTTAATAAATCTTGGCAATCTCTGGGCTCAAAATCTTTTGTTAGCAATAAAGGCCAAGAAGATCGTTCCCTTTATTAAAACAATGGATATTTCAGTTTAATATAATCTATTTATTATCAATAAATGTATTATTTAAAAACCAGCTCAAAACGTTGTTGTGTACAAGACGAGTTGTAGAAAAAAGGGAAGAGAAAAAGAAAAGATAATGAGAGATGACAAACTCTAACTATTTGACACATGTAATATATATTTATCGATTACAACCAGAGACGGTAACTTATGTTAATTAAACAATATATTGAAAGTGTTAATTACAGTAATACAACAATATCAATCTCCCTAAGCAAAATCCCAGAGTGTTCTGATGCTAATGAAGCACCATACAATTCAAGACGAGGCAGAGAAACCGATTTAATAGGAGCTACTCTTGTTTTAGAAGACAACAAATGAGTAAAAATTGTGCCATCAGTGGTTCGAATATGAGTATACACCACCCACGTGTATGCTTTTTTTGATGCATCAGAGAAAACATGTAATTCGGCAGCAGATTTTTAAAAAAAATTTAGTTATTTCGGTATCCTAATCTCATTTATTCCAACGAAACATTTAACGAATCTTATCCATTCCCTCTTCGTAGAAGCGGGAAGGCATTCATCCCAATCAATATCGTTCTGCCAAATGCGTTGGATAATAATCTTGTCCAAGACAATTACGGGACTCAACCAGACAACTGGGTCAAAAAGTTTAGCGTTAGTGGACATAACTTCTCTTCTCGTGTAACTCGATTTCATTTCAATAGGACTCACCTTAAAAAAGAAATCATCCAATTGCGCATTTCACAAGATCTCTAAAGTTTTAGAGTTGCTAGACACTTCGAATATTAAAAGTTTCGCATCAACTAAATGTGCCGTGGGCAAACCTTTAGTACTGACCGCTCATTTGAAGTCCATTACCTAAGCTCAAACTCAGCCGAAGACAAGACTGCTACTAATTGATCCCTAGCAATTAAGGCAAAGCAGTGGATACATCATGTGCTCCCGTCGAAACGTCGTTTATACCTTTCTGTAAAATGTCAGATGCTAAGGGTAAATTCTCCTGGCAATCGCCAGATAACTGAAGTAATTTCCTAATAACAAGATAAGAAGCGCAATTCACAGTCTGAAGTTCGTATTTGGTCACATCACCATCAGGGGAGCTTCTATAAAGAATTCACAATTAAAAACATAATTAGAAACATACTTAAGCAATTTTGCCAACGAAGAATCTAAATTAATAAATCGGCCTGCAAAGTTGGTCCTACAAATAAGCAATCATGTTCATAAGTTAGTACTATTCTTATTCGACGCATTGAAGACTACCCTAAGTTTTGTGGTCTTCCTATCAAGCTTAATAACACGAAGAATTGACCGCTTTGTCAGAAGGACCTACAGGTTTGATATGACCTAAGCTGAAATAATTCCTCACAACCTCATCATACATATCCTTAATGTCCAGTTTGCGCAAAAGTGATGATTCAATTCTATCTTCCTCAGAGAGGGTAATGGCAGTGGTATAAACTGTAGAGTTCTTAACCGGTCCTGTTAAGATCCCTACAAAAACAGTTTCTTGAGCCAACAAGGAACCAAAAATATTCTTCTTAGGTTAGCTCAAGTTAGGTTAAATGAGTCGCTAAAATTACTCGATTCACTCGGATGCCCTATGGCCATGGGAGTGTCCCAGAAAAAAGCTCCCCACCTAAAGATCCCAAAATATCAGTTTCCTCATTTAAGCCTACCGCCACTCCTCACGAAGTTAATCAACTTCGAAAGTGACACATCCCTCAGACATACACCCAAGTGCTTAAGTCTATGCTTAAATAGAGCAGGATAGTCACAGAGAAGGTGTTGTACCGATTTCTCTTCCTCTTCATCCTGACAGCTCCTATAGTAACCATAACCACGGCATCCCATGCTCTCCGACATGTGGTCTATCATCAATGCCCGGTAATTATGCACGAAATAAGCCCGATCGACCCCCTTCCATACCTAAGAAGACACCCAGTCCTTTTCGTAGATAGAGAAGCATTCTGCATATTCTACAATTAGTGATATTGGTCCATCCTGCTTAGTGCTCATTTATCCAACAAAATCGACGGAGACCATAGAGGGTCATGTACGTCCCTCTCCTCTACGAATCGAGGACTCTAATTGCGGCGAGACTGCCTACATAGATACTCAAAACCACGGAATTTACTTCCAGGATACGCCTAGTGGCCCTATCTATAGCGTAGACCTCCGTCTGAAAAACAGTGCAATAATCGGGTAGTCTGAGAGAGACCCTGAGTAATCATCAGAGTAAAAAGCCGACTCTGTACCCGACAGATTCAGCAGCTCATTCATCCATGAAGGTATGCTCTACCGATGCTGAAAATAGGTATCGCCCAATTTGCCCGCCAACTTACCATGCCGTGTTCAATGCCGTGCCACAGTCCATCCGACTCTCTGGGTCTAAGTGCCGACTTTGTAGGACAAATTTGACAAAAATATCCATGGGTGGTATGCTCAGCATTGCCTCCAGACTTGCCCTGGTGGTTGCAAGACATGCTAGCATCTGCACCCTATTCAGAATGATCAGTTCTGACCCAATATTCGCCGCCCTCCACCAGACAAGAGCACCATAGGTTAGAATTGATCTTACGACTGCGGTGTATATCCAATATAAGATAAGGGGTCTAAAACTCAATTTTTCTCCAAAGGCTTTCCTAAAAATGTTGAAGGCACATAATGCATTTTTCATTCAACTCTCAGCATTGCGCTTCCACGAGAACTTTGAGTCTAAAATCACGCCCAGGTACTTAGCCATCTTCGAGAATTTCAGAGTAATGTCGTCCAACTTTGGCGGCCTGAGCTCTAGTATTTTATACCGATTTTCGCAGGATTAAGCCCCAAGCTATTTTACTTTGCCCAAGTCAGAAGAACGCCGAGCGATGATTCCATCAGATCGCCTAACATGGGGAGAAATTCCCCTTATAAGCAGTACGACGTCACCCGTCATCAGTATTTCCAACGTTTAAAGTAATAACGACGACAGACTGATTGGTCTATATTCTTTTGCGGTAGCATGGTTGATCATCCCCGCCTTAGGGATGAACACCACTTTAACCTCTTTCTATTCCTTAGGAATATATGTATGTATCCCATATCCAGGCTACCCCTAAAAATACTAACTAGCCATGGCATGATAATCGATATCGAAAAATGCCATCCAGCCCCGATGATTTATAGGGCTTAGAAGAAGACACATTTCACTTTCCCTTCAGTCACAATGGAGGAAACTAGACTAGCTGTCCGAGTCTTCGTTTTCATCCTCTCCACAACCTGGAAAGTTCGTATTTATTAGGAATCCTAGTGCACATGGTTCCTTGGATACTACACTTCTCAGGCGCGATGCGTCCGTGATATTCCCCAATTCTTAATTCTTTGCCCTTCGACGATATTCGTCTCAGCTCCCACAATTCTAATCTCTCTTTGCACTATTGAACAATTTTCTAGATTCTCTTCTGAGCTGCATTAACCTAGGGTTCCACCATGGTTGCTTAATTTTCCTAGGTCCATGCCCAACCATTTCAGAGGGTTGTATGTTAGGTCACTATCAAGCGTGGGTTCCACCACCAACAGTATCCTGTTGTGATCGAAAAAAGAGCACTCAATCGACACCCTCCAATCACGAATTTTATCTAAATAAATGTAACTTACCAGCGTAATATCAATGACCTGTTTTCTGGTCCTATTGAAAAACGTTGGTCTGATATCCCTATTACAAACGCTAAGGTCAGTTAATAGAAGATATCGAAATAAACGCTCACCTCTTTCGTTTATATCCGAGCTCCCCCACAGACTATGGTAGGCATTAGCATCACATCCTACGATGAGATCATAGCCTGCACCATTTAACCAGTGCACGTACGGCACGTGACCGATGAGATGATCAAGGTTGGTAGACCCCAACTACTACCGTTAGATCGCAAGTGCTGTAATTAGATAAAAGAAACATATTAATATTAATTCTTAATAACTGGTATACAGCTTCTTACTTTAGCTTCATTTGTCGAAGACAGAAGCATAAAGTTTCGTGACCGGACTCCTCGAACTTTACCAGCCGCAAGCCAAGGTTCTTGTATTAAGGTCACGTGTATTCTTTTTCTCCACGAAACGCAGAAAATCGTACGTTGCTGCTTCGGAGTGGTGCGGATTAATCTGGACTCCTCACTGCGTTTGTCGTTGGGCAGAATCAGTCTTATCTTATTCAACCCGTATTTTATGAAGTTGGAGGGACTTTGAACTAATCTTAATCCAAAGATCATTTCCTTCTCCCTGATCCCTCATACGCCATCTCTCGATCATCCAGTCCTTCGTACCAGGTTCCCTGTTCTGACGTTTGATCAATGTGTATGACTCCGTCCTCCAGGATAGGAGGAGGAATCCACACTTTCATCGTCGTGTGGAACAGGATTTGGTATAGGAGCATTATATCAATTAAAATTCCGGGCCAAATTTTACCAACACCGCGAATGAAGGCTCTCAGAAAGTCGAGAGCTTTCCCGCTACCGCATTCAACGACCTTGCTTGCCTTTAGTCATTTAGCCCCGTCGAAATTCGTCAAGAAATCATTCTCCGTGTGGGCGAGTCTGTCCACCTCAGGCTTACTACGGTCTATAAAGGCTACTTGTAGCTGAGGCGCTGATGTTAAGCTTTTTAAAGGTTATAACCGCTTGACCTCCGACACCTGTGTCTCACCTTACCTTTGCCGCTTAATACTAGATCCACTTGCTTAACCCTTAATGTCTGTAGCAGTTCCTCGATGTGAGGATGTTGTAGGCAGCACCTGAGGTGTTTTGTGGGTAGACTTCGTCCTGCCGCATTGGTCATCATCTTTCTTTGGCGCCGATACAATCCCCGTGGATGTCGAGGGAAATACATTAAGATCCTCCGAAGCGGTGATCTTGTTCAGTCCAGAGCTGGCCTGAGTCCTGGTTTTATCCAAAATCACAAGCTTTTTTTGATGATCATCCAAATTATTCGACTTGGTTACCCTGACCTCCACAACAGTAGTATTAATCGTATTAATCATACTTCTGAATGTGATAAGTATGTTTTCGTCGCAAACGCCTTTCTTTGACAGTCAGAGATGGTGGTTCCATAGCATCAAACTTTCTTTCATAGAGGTTTAGGCCTCCCAGACCTTCGAGGTTGTCGTCAGAATCATCCGACGTGACCCGCTCTTGCCTTGCCAGAAGAGTCCTATCAAATTCTGGTTTTAACGTAGCGTAGCGCAGTTTGTTAAGACTTTAAGCCTTTTATAATTGATTTGTAATAATATTTCGTCAATTATTTTTTGGTAAAACTTTAAAGTATTTGTTTTTATTGCTATACATTCTACATCCGATATATTTTTAAAATTGATTGTTATTTCAGCTTCATGCCTCTGTGTGTATATATTTTTAACATCTTTTATATTAGAAGTATCTTTGTAATTAGTGTTCTCGCAAACGCCAACGGTAACGCTGATTACAATAGCGTACTTGTTTGTATTTTTTCTTTTGTTTATTTTATTTTACGTATGTGTGTGTGTGCTTGTGTTAAAACATAGAATTTCTTACACTTTTAAAAATCAAATACACTGACTTTAAATATCAAATACCTGTTAAGACTAATAGCGAAAAGCGAGATGAAAAATTAAAACTGATCCGTAGAGATCTTCAACAAGTTTCCTCGTAAAGGGTGTGAATATAATAATAATATATCCGTGAATGTCAAAAAGTCCTCGTGAAGGGCTTTAAATTTATCACCCCAGGGAAACTCTGGCTTAAAGTGACCAAATGTTTGGCGTAGATCCAAATAAAATAGTTTTTTAAAAAAAGTTAAGTGTTTCAATTATTATAATAAATTTGAAAATAAATCACTTTATTTAAAAAATATAAAAATAATAATGTATTTTTTCCTGTATAAGTATACTTGTGTAGTCTCCAGTGGTTGAATTAAATAAACCGAATTAAATACGGTTAAAAATAAAAGGCTCAGAAAAAATTTTTTATTACCGTAACTCGTTATATTTTACCTTATACTTCCATCAAGAATGAAAATATGATGTCATGAAACACACATTTAAAAAAAAGTTGAATAAATTAAAATAAATTCGAATTGTACTTAAACATTAAATAAATTAAAAAGCTCTGATTATTGTGCATTAATTACATGAAAATAAATTAAGCATAAAAAGAAAAAAAATCATATCGTAATTCGCCAATAAATTGTATTGATACTCCTCATGTTTCTTATCTCTTAAGTGCTTGTAAGGTAAAAACGATTAAACTTTAATGAACAATATAAATTCCACTTAGTCAAATAAAGGGTGTCAACTCAAAATAATGACTGATCGGACCTATCTTTAGTAAACATATGCAACAGTAATTATGTATTTGTTTTAACATAGTCCGTACATCCTAAACTAATTCCCTTATGGCGATTCAAAATAAGTAACTTTTTTTACCATAAATAATGTCTTAATATGTAATTTTAAGAAGAAGCCAGATCCTTGAGATATTTTTACAGTGTGCAGATGTGAAGGTTATGTATCGTTTTTTGGAAAAAACAGAATTAAAATTTCTAATTAAGACAGTGTTGTTTACGAAGTCTCATAATTAAAATTAATTATAAGCTTTTAAATACAAAATTTTACAAAACGAAACAATTTTTCAATTTCTTTTTTAACTTTATACAAAAATATATAGGCATCAATGTATATATAGGGTGGGTCATTTAAAAGTTTAAATTTACAAATGCAATAAAACAAAAACGGATTGAAATTTTGCCAAATTTATTTTTTTGTTGTGAAGAACAACTATTCCGGTTAGAAGTGAAATATTATTTTATTAATATGGCTGCCGCGGCTGGCCTCACAGTACCCCATTCGATCGGACCATTTTAGAGAACTTTTTCGGATTTATGGGGTCGTATCTCGGCAATGACATCAGGAATGTTGGCCTTCAAATGCTCAATTGCCTCTAGTTTGTCGGCATAACTCTTGTCTTTAATGACGCCACACAGAAAATAGTCCAACGGTGTCAAATCTCAGCTTCTTGGCGGCCAACTGACATCACCATTTCGGATAATTAAACGGCCATCAAACGTTTGACGCAATGAATCGACTGTGGCATGAGATGTGTGGTAAGTTGCACCATCCTGTTGAAACCAAATATCCTTTACATCAATACCATGAAGAGCGGGCACAAAAAATCGGTTATCATGGTACGATAGGCCTCTTCATTAACCGTAATGGTTGTGCCGTTCTCATTTTCAAAAAATATTAGCCAATGATGCCTCCGCGACTCAAGCCGCACCAAACAGTCACTTGTAATGGGTGCAGTGGCTTCTGTAAGACCATGTTTTCGTTTTCTGAGCCCCAAATACGACAATTTTGCTTATTAACGTACCCAACAAGATAAAAATAAGCTTTGTCTGAAAAGTTGATTTTAAATCATGATAAATATCCAATAAAGTCCAACGTTGCTCAAGCGTAAATCAGTTCATTACTTTCAGTGGAGATAATGTACTGAATATTGTGACAGAATAGAATGACATAAGTATTGTCAGATTCGAAATAACCGCTGGTTCAAATTTAAGCCGATAGATGGCCCCAAATGAAATATGCTTTGCTAGAAAATTTGATTTGAAATAAATTATTACACTTCATTAATTCGAAGAATATCAGTACAGAAATTAAAAACTAAACTAACCAAATCATCAACAGTCACAACTCAAACTTTGTAAATGTTTAGGAGAGACAAAAAACTGTTTTTAATAACATGGTTGTTATTTTGCATATAATCAAATTGAGTTCCACGTTAAAGAACATCGTCTTAAAAGACAGTTTATTTATTTATTTATTTATTATTCGTAAATTCAATACAACAAGAACATGTCTTATTTTATAGTATTGTTTAGTTAATTGTCATTGTCATGTATATATATAAAATAATTAAAAAATGGGAAAGTTGATAAATTAAATTTAAAAGATTTAAATAAAAAAACTGAAAAAAAGTCCAACTATATTACACAAAATTTTGTTTAAAAGATAACCATTAAGAGAAATAAAATATAAAAAAACATAACTACGAAAAATGCTTAAGTACGGCGGTTTTAAAATGGCTTGCATTGCTTATTATTTGTGATTGAGAGGGTAGTTGGCAATTTATACTTCTTCCTCCATTAGATCTAGAATATTTTATTCTTCGATTTAAGCAGGATTGTTGCTAATTATAAAAAATTCTGTGTAAAAATTGTAGTACTCGACACTTTAATAAATTATCAAACGTGATATTATAAATTTGCCTGGCATAATGAGATATACTGCCATTTCTTCTGATATCAACCAAATACATATCGTTCAACATTGTTAAATGTGACATTTAACCTTCGTCTACTAGCGGCATCGCAACTAGCAAACAGATCACAACCATATATTAAAGTAGGCAATAAATATGTCTTGGCCAAAAGCATTCGAATATGGGGTGGAGTAAAATATTGCGTCATCCAGAGATTACGAAGCATGCCAAACGTCTTTCCACAATTGGTTTTAACATGATCAGGACTACTCCAAGATTCTTAACAGTTTCAACAATGTGTATATTTGTCCTATTAATATCTATTGGTGGGAGATGCATCAGAGAGGCTTTCGGTTTCCCAATAATTAAAACAGCCGATTTTATGGAGTTTAAGCTCAGTCCATTTGCAGATGCTCATAAGTAAATTTGATGCAAATCGTGATTTATTAAGTGTATACAATCAGGCGCGTAATCCACACCACAACTAATGTACAGCTGCACATCATCAGCATACATATGTGTTTGGCAATGTCTTACATGCAATGGTATATATTATATATAAAAGTATTATATATAATAGTAGGCCAAGTGTGCCCAAGCGGTACACCTCTTGGCATTGGGATACTTCTTGAGACGTTCGAATCATGATAAACACTTTGGCTTTTATTACTTAAGTAAGACATAATATTTTAATGCTGTTGGGGAAAAATTGCACATACATATATACATATGCATATATACATGATGTACTGTGTCAAATGCTTTAGAATGGTCAAGGAGGATAAGAAAGGACACAGTATGACGTTTACCAACTTAGCGTCTGATTTCTTCAGTCACATCAACCAAAGCACTAATACAGCTATGTTGAGGTCTACAACCAGATTATCTTTCATTAAGTAAGGAGTTCGTATGTAGGTGACGACTTATCTGCAAGAGTATTAATTTTTCAAAAACCTTTGATAAATATGGTAAGATGACAATAGGCCTAAAACTCTTATCTGTTTTCGAAATTGAAACAATCTTGGCATGTTTCCACATGGATGGAAAAATAAACGTGGTAACAATAGTATTAAATAAATGGGTGAAGTACATGAGGGTATAAGAGAGTGTAATTTTAACAAACTTTGGATGCATTCCATTAAAACCAACAGCATTAGACTTAACATTCAGAAAAGGCCTCAATACCTCCTCTTGGGTAAAGTTCAGTCACAAAATGAATTCATCCGATTGCTGTCGACTTGGAATCACGTTGTCATAAAAATTAATGTCTATGGGTGGCATGGGAATATTGAAAAATTAATGATTCATCTGATTTATATCCATTATCCCCGTATTAGCATTGCCACGATCGTCTAAATCCATCTTGTGAATTTCCCTCCATTTTCTTCTTGAATCAATACACGTTAAAAACTTATTCCCATAAAACATAGACTTGGTATTTCTTATCTTCGCATTTATAGCTGTTCTTGCAGCTCTAAAGGTTTCATAAAGCTCTGGAGTTCTAAACCGTTTCCATCTAGTATGTGCATGATTTCTAATGTCAATTCGAGACTTTGCTATTCCGTATGGATTTTGATTTATCAAAACATATTTATCATTAAAATATCTTAGATCAGGGATGAGCAACACGCGGCCCGCGGGCCACTTGCGGCCCGTTTAACATGTCATTGCGGCTCGCCAAGCATTTTTAAAATTTGGTTTATTTTATTTACTTTCTCCCATCAATACTTCCCAGCTCACTTTTAGTTTAGCTGTCGGATTGTAAAGACGTGTTTTTTCAAAGCGGAGAATTTTAAGTTTATTACAAACTGTTCGTGTGTGGAAACCGAGTGTTTACAAGTGTTAGTGAATAATTGTGCAGAATTGTTGTTTTAAAGTTGAGACTCCCAGGGGTAATTCTGTGGTGTCTCAGTTTTTGACTTCAAGGTCAGTAGCAATTTGAAGAAGTGAGGTTAGATAGGACTAACGGAGTGGAGTTACCATACTCGTGCGGTGGGTTTTGGTGCTACCAGAGTGTTTTTTGTTGACGGTTCGGCGTGTTTATTGGACAATTGATTTTCGGGTTGTATTTCGGTTCGGGCGTGTTTATTTGGAATTGGTGACGGACTTGGCTACGTTTATTGACTTCCTGTTGGCTGCGTTTATTTTTGAGTCTGGTGAGTCGTTAGATTCTTTGAATTTGAATTTTGTATTATGCCTCCTGCGGGGAAACCTCGCAAGACGGCGAAGGGTGATGCCTCTGACGCTGCGTCTGGGGCAATCACTGATGAGGTGATGGGGCCCCCTCCACCTGCGAAGTCTCGTCTCCGTCATACGGAGAGCGAGCTGAGCAGTTCGGGGTCGGAAGCTGATGTAAAGGCGAGTGGTGGTAAGGCGACCACCAAGCGCTTTAAGTCTGCTCCTGTTGCTGATGCTGCTGCTGCTGCTGTTGATGGTGCTAAGAGTGGTGCTGGTCGCGGTTCTGCTGGCTTCGGCTGCTGCCTTTTCTATGTGTGATGGTGGTGTTACTGTGGCCGACGTTAAGGTTGTCACTGAAAGTTTCCGTGAGGTGCTGTTCGGTGAGAACCTTAGTGCGGAGACGATGGGCAGACTCATGAGTCAGGCTAGTGGATACGAGGAGTTGGTGATGAAACTGCTGGTAGACAACGAGCGGTTGAGGGGTAGGCTGGACATCCTCCAGTCTCCCAGGCCGGTTCAGTCGGTGACCACAGTGCCAGCTCCCGCTGCTAGGCCTGTTGCTCAGGCCCCAACGGTTGCTGCGGTGGTTAGGGCACAGGGTGTCGCGGTTCCCAGGCCTACACCCAAGCCTGTGGAAACCTGGTCGGTGGTCGTTCGCGACAAGAAGAAGGGCGCAACTTCCAAGGAGGTAGTGAGTAAGGTCGTCGAACAGGTCGGACCCACCATTGGAGTCAGAGTGCATGAGATGCGGCCGCTGAAGAGGACTAGCGGTGCGGTCATTCGTACACCTTCGGTGGCGGAGAGGTGGAGGATTGCCTCAAACAAAAAGTTTGAGGAGGTCGGCCTGGAGGTGACTGTCAGCGATAAGCTTGGTCCAAGGGTGGTGGTTGCCGGAGTGCATGCGGCGATCACTCCTGACGAATTTATGTCTGAGTTGTTCGAGATGAACCTGAAGGAGCGTATGAGCTATGAGGTGTTCAAGAGGAGCGTTCGTCTGGTTACCAGTCCCTTGAGGTCTGACCCTGCCGGACAGGTCAGCGTTGTATTGGAGTGCAGTGAGCGTGCTGCGAACGCGCTCCTGGATGTCGGTAGGGTCTATGTGAAGTGGTTCAGCTTCAGGTTGCGGCAACAGGATGCGATCCAGCACTGCTACCGCTGCCTCGGCTTTGACCACCTGCAGCGTGAGTGCAGGATGGGGCAGGATGTGTGCAGGACGTGCGGGACGATGGGGCATCTGGCCTCACGTTGTGTTAACCCGGTGAGGTGCCGGGCGAGATGAGAGGCCTGCCAGCGGACCACAGTATGCTGTCGTTTGCGTGTCCCACGTACTCGACTATGGTTGCCAGGGCGAACGCCAGACATTAATGGAGTTGCGCCTTTTGCAGCTGAATTGTCAGCGCTCGAAGGCGGTGACGTGCGAGCTGGGGCAAGCTATGTGTCAGCTGGACGCTAGCTTTGCCCTGATCCAGGAGCCGTACTTTGCGAATGGTGATGTTAGGGGGATTCCGGGGGGGTTTCGCGTATTTACTGACGGTGTGGGAAAGGCCGCGATTATAGTTAGGGACAGCGACGTGGACTGTACGAAATTAGTTGATAGCCAGCTTGGGGTGTGTGTTAGGGTAAAAGGGTGGTTTGGGGAGATGTTTCTGGCTAGCATCTACTGTAGGCCTGGCGTTTCATTGGAACCCTATCTAGGGTATATGGATACGGTACTACTCGCGGCGAGTAGTATTCCTGTTATCCTCGGCCTAGATGCGAACGCCTCCTCTCGTATGTGGTTCAGTAAGATCTCCAGACTTGGGTCTGGACATCCGAACCTTATGCGAGGAGGAGTGCTTAGTGAATGGTTGCTTTCGCGAGATTTGAGCGTGTTGAATGAGCCGAGTGAGCTATATACTTTCGATGGGCCAATGGGCGTCAGTGACATTGACGTGACAGCTGCGAATGGGGCGGCAATTACTGCTTTAGACTTTAGTTGGAGAGTTTGTGACGATTGGGGGATAAGTGACCATAATCTCATCGAGATTAGGGTTACTTGTCCACAACGGACTAGGGAGACTGGTGGCGTTTTACGATGGCGAACGCGTGACGTTGATTGGGACCATTATCGGTACTGTTTTAGGGAGGCATTGTCATCGGTGCCAATTGAAGACTTTAGGCTACTAACGATTGACGACCAGGTTGACAAGATTGTCCGGACGGCATCTGCGGTGAATGATGCACTGTTGGGCCGAGCTAGTTATGCGAAGCCCAAGAGGGTCAAATGGTGGACCCCTGAGTTGGAGACGATGCGGCGGCGCGTTCGACACCTCCGGAGACGTTTTCAGAGGGGTAGGCGTACCAATGCTGAAGATCTAGCTCAGCGTAGGACCGAGTATCTTGGCAGCCTTAAGACGTACAAGGACATGGTTATTACAGTTAAGGAGGACGAGTGGAGGAGTTTTGTACAGGACAATAGGGATGACCCATGGGGTAGGGTTTACCGTATCTGCAGGGGTAGAAAGAGTCAGGTGGACATAGGATGCCTCCACGTTGGCGACACCGTGTTGTCTTCATGGAGGGACTGCACGGACGCATTGTTGGGGGTTTTCTTTCCAAGGGCGGTTTGGATGGGTTGACCGGAGAGATGTGTAAGAACATCTGGAAGGCCATCCCTGAATACCTGGAGGCGGTGTACGGTAGGTGCATTAATGAGGGCTACTTCCCGAAGGCATGGAAATGTGCTCGTGTTGTGGTACTCCTTAAGTCGCCTGATAGAGTGAGGAGTAATCCTCGCTCTTATCGGGGCATCAGCCTCTTGCCAGTATTTGGAAAAGTGCTGGAAAGAATCATGGTGTACAGACTCAAGGAATGCTACAACGAGGGCCCTTCATGTTACCAGTTTAGTTTTAGGGAAGGCAAATGCGTCGAGGACGCTTGGATGCATGTGAAGAGTTCTGTCGAACAATCATCTGCGAAGTATGTGCTTGGGCTTTTCATTGATTTTAAGGGAGCTTTCGATTATCTTTCGTGGGACAAGGTCTTACGAAGGCTATCGGAGGTTGGCTGTCGTGAGATGGGCATTTGGAGCAGCTATTTTAAGGATAGAAAAGCGTGTGTTGTTGGATCCTTTGAAACGGTTTGGATGGAGATTGTTCGGGGTTGTCCGCAGGGGTCCATCTGTGGTCCATTCATTTGGAATCTCATGATGGATACTCTGTTGAGGCAGCTCGGGCTGACATATAAACTGTGTGCGTGTGCAGATGACTTGCTCATCCTGATCGAAGGCCGGTCTCGTGATGAGCTAGAGAGAAGGGGTGCCCAGGCCATTCGCATTGCTTGTGAGTAGGGTGTAGGGGTTGGTGTGGACGTCGCAGTGGATAAAACGGTGATGATGTTGCTTAAGGGCATATTGTCAACCGGGCGACCTCCACTCATTAGAATTGGTGACAACAGCATTCGCTATGTGACTCAGGTCAGGTACCTCGGAATAGTTGTTGGGGAGCGTATGAGCTTCCAGGCTCATCTCACCCATGTCAGACATAAACTGGCAGCTATCGTTGGAAAGGTTAGGCGCATATTGAGGAGTGATTGGGGACTCAGCAGGCGTGCCGTCCGTATCATATACGATGGGCTTTTCGTCGCTTGTGCGGCGTATGGCGCGTCGGTGTGGTATAAGACGGTCATGTCTGTTGTTGGACAGAGTAAGATTCTCACGTGTCAGAGAATTGCACTCTTGGCATGTGTTCCGGTGTGTCGGACGGTCTCTACCGATGCTTTGCAAGTCCTTGTTGGTGTACCGCCGCTTGACTTGGAAGTGGTGCGTCGTAGCATTGCTTTCAGGGTCAAGAGGGGACTGCCACTTGGGACGGACGATTGGCTTTCTGTTTCGGAGCTCGAAATTGGGAGAGATAGGTATAAGGCCCTTTTGCAGGGGTGCCTCGTAGATAGGTGGCAGACGAGATCGACGAACAGCGACAAGGGAAGGGTGACTAATGGATTTATTCCGGACGTTACGTTCGTACGGGAACACCCTGACTTTGGCTTGAGTCTGGGGTTCATACTGACGGGACATGGCTCTTTCAATGCATTTTTGCATCGAATTGGCCAGACTGAATCAGCGGACTGTCGGTGTGGGAGGGGAATTGAGGACTGGAGGCATGTACTGACTTCGTGCCCGGACTATGATGACGTTAGGGATTTAGATAGTATGGGTATTACTCATACTGGGGGGGTGTGGGATTTCAGTAGGGTATTGTTGGACGATCGTACTTATGGTAGACTGGGCGTTTTTGCCCTTGAAGTGTTTAGGCGTAGAAGGACGGCACTATTAGCGGAGGTTGAACCTGCATCACCATCTTAGCGGTCTCCTGGCTAGCCTTTTTCTAGCTTGGCGTCCCGCTGGGGTGCTGACGGTTGATGTGTTATGCTGCTTGCTGATTGTCTGCTGTTTGCTGTTTCCCGGCCTGCTGTTTGCGGCTTGATTTGTGGCTGCAGTTTTGGGTGTTGTGTGTTTGTACTGGTCTGCTTTTGACTGGTTGTGTTCTTGTTTTTGTGTATTGTGTCCGTGGCGCACGATGTCACTTTGAGTTCTCCCGTGAGGGTGGCTCCGTTTATTGTTGTGTTGTTTGAGTGTTTCTTGTTTGTTGTGATTACCATCTTGGTCACCAGTCCGAAGTTGTTTGGGACTTACACTGGTAGTAGCATTTATGCTACGAGGCCTGACCGGAGGCTTAATTCTGGTGCCACGGGTGTCGGGAGCCCCAGGAATTTCGGTTCCTGCCCGACTATGGTGAGGCCCCCTTTGTGGGAGCAACGTGGTGGCTGTGGTTTAAACCCAAATCGCGGGGAGAGCTATGCTGGCTCGGTGTGGAGTTACATTTTTAACCGGGTGCCGTGACCCATAGATCGGTAGGAGTTTAGATAGTCTCCGGCACCTTACCAAGGTGTGAGGTCATGTCCAAATAACATGGCTTTAAATTGGTACTCACTGGTGATTTTAATCATAGGTGGGTGCTTTGGCACCGTGAGGTAACGTCCTAGGGCAGGTACTCACGTTAAACCACTGACTTAATACTTCCCAGCTTAGACGGTAAAAGATTTTCTGCAAGAATTATTATTATTCTTGTTTAAATTTACATATCCGTTTAAAAAATTTTTTGAATATTTATTTATTTGTCACTTTTTAGCTTTCAGCATAAATAAATATTCATATTAAAAAATAAAATTAAAAAATTAAAAAAAAATTACGAAGAAGAAATTAAAACAAATATCAAGTACATGAACATGTTTACTCTTTTATGTTCTCTACATATGTATACATATGTACATAAAGTTAAATTTTATGCAAGAAAACTCATATCGTCTAGATTGCGACTATATTATTATAAAATTAATTACGGTAAACCACGCATAACGCGGTATTTCTACAACACGATTTAAATAGAATTCCGTTACAGTTCATCGTGAAACTGTGATGTGTATAACGCGAAATTGAAAAGAAGTGTTGGCGACACTAATTTGTGCATATATATGTATTTCTTTTTAATGTAAAACTGGGGATTTCCCTGTTGTTCAAACATCAAATACGAACGCACCGCCTCTGTGGTTATTTGTGTTTGCTTCTGTCAGATAATTAGTCAGACTGATAAGCTGCTAACTAACAATTTTTGTATTTCTTGAAAAAGTTAGTGAAATTTTATTGTCTAAAAGGCACTATTAGAGTTTTCTTTACTCAAAATAAAGTTTTTCCCCAAACTTTGTTAACTTTAAAATTTGTTTTCCATAATAGAATGTCTGAAAAGAAAACAAAAAAACGGATGATTGCGGATGAGCACAGGAATTTCCAAGAAAAGTGGAAATTTGGTTATTTTTTCACTTTCGCCAAAAATAAAGCTGTATGCTTAATATGCTTAGAAACTGTGTTGACTTTAAAAGAGTATAACATAAAAAGGCATTACGATATAAAACATGAACAACAATACAAAAACCTAACAGGACAACTCCGGATAGATAAGTTTAATCAAATGGAGAAAAACTTCAGAAAACAACAGGATTTTTTTAAAAATTAAACTGTTTTATCAAATATCGCAGTAAAGGCTAGTTATGTTGTCAGTCAAATACTGGCAAAATAATGAAACCCTTCGCGGATGGAGAGATGATAAAAGAATGTCTGACTGCTGTTGCAGAAATAGCATTTCCTGAAAAAATAGAAATTATTTCAAACATAAGTTTATTAAGATTCTCCATAGCAAGGAAAATTGAAGACTTGTCTGAGAACATAGCAACAACGTTTTGTGAACGCATTGCAAAATTCGAATACTGTTCTTTGGCACTTGATGAGAGTTCCGATATTACCGATACAGCACAGCTGGCTATATTTATACGTGGTGTTGACTCCAATTTTAATATTACCGAAGAATTGTGTTCACTGATTCCTATGCAAGGAACTACAACCGGCAAAGACTTGTACGATGAACTAAAGTCTGTGTTAGAAAATTTTTCAATTTTATTAGAAAAGATTATGGGTGTATCTACAGATGGAGCACGAGCAATGTCAAGTATGGAGGTTGGAGTATGGAGTATCAAGAAAGTTGGGGTTGGGGTTGAAGTATCAGAAAGGCTGTTTCGAGACATTAAGAAGGCCACAGGAAGGGAAATATTCATTAACCACTGCGTAATTACCAGCAAAATTTGTGTGCGAAAAGATTGAGTATGCCAAATGTCACATTACCAATAATTAAATTAATTAATTTTATTAAGTCGCGAGCGTTAAATCACCGCCAGTTTAAAGAATTCCTAAAGGATTTAGAAACTGAATATGGCGATGCGGTTTTTAATACCGAAGTACGATGGCTTAGTAGAGGTGCAATGCTTAAAAGCGAAATACAATTGTTCTTGGATATGAAGGGATATGACTTGGATGTGCGACTTTGGGTTTCTTATCGACATAACTTAGCATTTCAATGATCTTAATATTGAACTTCAAGACAAAGGACTGTTTATTCATAGCTCGTATGATAAAATTCAGGGATTTGAGTGTGAATTAAAATTGTGGAAACAGCATCTTTTGCAGAATAATATGTCTCACTTTCCACATTTAGAAAAAGAAAACGTTACCACCATTAAAAAATACGCACCTTATATAAACATTTTAATCAACGAATTTCAATTACGATTCCAAATGTTCAAAACTGAGAAGACAGCGATTCCACTAAAAATGTTTTCCTCACCATTTAATATCGTTGTGGATACAGTTCCCAAAGAGTTTCAAATGGAAGTGATTGACATGCAGAATAATACCGATTTAATAAATGTATTTCTTTCAGTAAACATCGAAAACTTTTATAAATCATATGTGAGCTCTGAAAAATTTCCGCTTTTGACGAAAAATGCAAAGCAAATGATGTCTTTGTTTGGAAGTACGTATGTTGCGAACAATTATTTTCAACCATGAAATTAATCAAAAACGACCACCGATCAAGACTAAGTGATGCATGGTTAGAAAGCTGCGTACGTGTAGCCACCTCATCAATTCCAGCTGATATCGATCAGCTTGTATCGAAAACACAGTGCCAAATTTCTCACTAAAAATTCTTGCCTTTTTTGCATTAAAATCTCTGTGTGAAGTTTTTATTACTTTTTAATTTTTTATTTTTTATATTAATGTTCTTTATAAATAAAATTTTGTAAATTATTAAAAAGTGTTACTTTATGCAAGGCACTCCAAAAAATTTAAAAATTTAAATTAGCCCGTTGATTAAAAAGGTTGCTCACCACTGTCTTAGATTGTCACCAAAAAAACGTAATTGTTCATCAACATCATAGTTTAGGAACACATGATTCCAATTAAAAGATAATAATTCAGTATCAAGAAACTAAAAGTCTATACTCCCGAAGTCTCTGAACTGAAAAATTCTTGTTTGAGCACCTTTTCTGAGGCCAAAGTCGTAAGATATAAACAAGAAATCATATCGAGAAAACATTGGTGAAAACAACTGGTCAAAGAGTAGCAAACGAAACGTGTTATTAGTGAAGCAAAGGTCAAGTAAAGTACTGGATGTGGACGTAAAATGGGTAGGATTTCCACTGTTTGCCAGTTTTAGACCAATAGAGCCCTCCAAAATATTTGCATTAAAATCACCAGCTAACACAACATGATTATATCCAACAGCATAAGTACTCAGCATCTCCAGCATATGATCCATATTGATGGTCTTATTACGTCTACAAATAGTACCAACTAAGAGTTTTTAACTGTTATTAAAAATTTGCACTAAGATGTACTCAATACTATCACCAACATTATTTCTCACAATCTCCCTGCATGTAATGTTAGCTTTAAGATACACAGCAACACTACCACCATTAGTTGTCCTCTCAGAACGAAAGAGTCGATATTACATCAACCTTCGAGTTTTCAAAAAGGAAACGAAATTCGTCTATTTTATTGGTTAAACATTGAGCGTTAATGTGACACATCTTAAGCCCAAATTCATTTTCAGTAAGAATACTAATCATAGTCCTCAGATTTTCCCCAGCCAACCCTCGTATCACCAAATTGAATAAAACAATTATCCTAACAATGCAAACATAAGCCGAGCCCTCAAAAAGCACAATTCGTAATATAATTACAATTAGATTACTGTCAAATATCAGGTACATTATTGTCAGGTCGAAAAAAGCCGGTCAAGTGCATCAGATTCTTCAATCAGCTTTGGTTCATCATTCTCCAAAGGTTTTATGAATACCAATCCTCGGTGAGTAAATGCTGAAGAGATTAACTTATTCCTTTTTAAACGATGAGTCCAGAGAAATATTTTGTGATTATCAGGGGTAAGATTATCGTTTATAAAAAATGGTGTTTGGCTATTAAACCACATTAAATTTAAACGAAAAGGCTCTCTTTTTTCTTTAATATGACTTTTTATTGACTTTAGAACATAATTTTTGTTGTATGGTCTTGAAAATTTTATTATAATATATAATGGATGGCATACCAGCACTGGTCCTGAAACAGTGCTCTTCGACGCTTGCGCGTCCATTAGCTCACCTTTTCAGTGCGTCATATCGCGCCAGTATTTTTCCATCTTGCTGGAAGGTTGCTAATGTAACGCTAAATCCCAAAAAGGGCGAGGCTAGTAACCCTGAAAACTACCATCCAATAGCAGTTTGTTCCGCACTCTCTAAGGTTATGGAGAGTATGATTAATCACCACCTTGTGGGATATCTGGAGTCCAACGTCTTACTTAGCGATCGTCAGTACGGTTTCCGAATGGGCCGTTCTACTGGTGACCTGCTGGCGTTGCTCTCGGAGAAGTGGAACAAGTCCATTCATGGTTTTGGCGAGAGTAAGGTTGTGGCCCTGAATATTTACAAGGCATTTGATAAAGTTTGGCACGAGGCTCTCATTTCGAAACTTAATGCTTTTGGTGTCGGTAGTCACTTCTCTCGACTTATATCGAGTTTTCTCAGAGATCGCTCTATAAGAGTAGTTATAGATGGGGTCTCATCCGACGAGTTCAGGGTAAACTCAGGGGTACCGCAAGGCTCTGTTCTTTCTTCTACTCTTTTTCTAATATTTCTTAACGACTTTCTTCTTCTCACTTCTAATCCTATCTACTCTTTTGCGGATGACAGCAACATTTGTCACTCATATTCTTTTGATCGTAGACCGAGCCTTTTGGAGGTTGGGGCAAGAAGGATAAATATGAACGTCACACTCACAAGTGACCTGGTGAAGGTATTCGAGTGGGGTCGTGCGAACAAGGTCGATTTTAATGCACGTAAGACTCAATGTTGTTTTTTAACACACAGACGTGATGGTGTGCTGTCATCTGTTTCAATGGGTAATGTGTATATTGAGGAATCAGATGCTCTTAATGTTCTAGGCATGAGAATTCACTGTAACGTTCGTTGGAATGATCACATATTTTAAGTGTCGAAAGAAGCATTCAAGTGCCTTGGTTTTATGAGACGGTGCAAGAAATACTTCACTCTATCTGATCTCCTTAATATTTACAAGATCTATATCCGACCCAATATGAATTACAACTCTCATGTATGGGCCGGTGCTTCAAAGTCTATTTTGGACCTTCTCGAACGCGTACAGGAGAGTGCGAAGATACTCATCATTGACGGTATGGTAGCCAACTCTATCGATTCATTGGAACACCGTCGCAATGTAGCGTGTGTTTCATTGTTCTATCGGTATTATAACGGAATGTGTTCTAACGAAATTAAGGAATTAATTCCTAAAAATCATATATTTTAACGTAGTACTCGTATTTCTCGCAGAGCGCATCCCTTAGTAGTTGATTGCCCAGTAAATCGCATAACGCATTATAGGGAGAATTTCTTCTTTGGTCGCACTGTTCGGTTGTGGAATAAATTTCCAGCCACTTACGACATGAGTAAATTTAAATCTAACGTCCATAAACACTACTCTCTCTGTCCTCCTTTCAATAACCTATTTTCCTAGTACCAGCACAATGCACTGCATGAGTAGGGGCCATCCCCCGGGTGCTGGTCTTATACAAAACAAAAAAAGATTATAATAAGGGCATCTTGTAATCTATTAATGTAAATATTTTTATTTACATTGTAGTTTTTCTTTTTCATTTTTATCCGATTTCTTTTACAGTTGGGGTATCAATTTGAATTGCTACACAGATTTTTCTATATATTTCTAAAAGATTCATTCATCTGATACTGTATAATTCACTTTGTTTCTAAAATACTTCCTTTCTTTTACTAAATTTAATAGATTTTTAAAATTTTTTTCAAGTAATTTTAAGTTGTGTCTGTTTTGTCGAAAATTTAGTAAAATTTTTCCATTGAATAGTGGGTATTATACCTAATTATGCCTTTTTAACTGGAAATATGTTTTGATTAACTTAAAAATGTTCTTATTAATAGCGTCACAACTCGAAATAATACTATTTGCGTTAAAGAAAACTACTGAATTACTCATAATTTCACTGTCACAACTAAAAATAGTACTCTTTAGTTGATAATCTACAGGCCACACAAGTAACATAAATCAGGCATAACAATGATTTCTCATGTAAGGAAGATAGTGATGCAAACAAAAAAATCGTGGTCATTAGAGATTTAATCTGATAATTGATTTATGAAAAAAAAAAACGATTTTGATAAATTTTAAGTTGTGACTGTTCATTATTTTGTGTGCGATATTAAGTTTAATGCCTACTCCATACACTTTAATTCAAATTAAAAAACAAATTATTACTTTTATAAAATCAAATCTCTTCTGTTTTTTAATCAAAATATGTATGTAAATTGTTATTTAACAAAAGTCAATTTCATTATAAAAAAAACAAAGGAAAGAATAACCAAAAAATTTCCTACAGAAAATATTCAATTACATATTTATTTGTATATTTATTAAATCTACTCCGCTATCAATTGTTTACTCCAATAATATAAAAAAAAGCCAAAAAAAGAAAAACGGTAAAGGAAAATGCCGGAGACACTAGTAAAAGTACCACCTCTTCAAATACCCTCAGATAATTCTAGTGAAATGGAAAATATGTCGACAGCAACAGAGGGAACTGATCGCTCCACCAGAGATACCCGCAGTGCTTACCGTCAATTGGGTAATATTAGTAAGAAGAAAAACTCTATGGACTTACAAAGTAGAAACAAATTGCGCAAATCGGTGGGAAAAAGATATCAAAAAAAAATATCGTTAAGACCACTGACGTAAGTGATATACATATACATAATATATTGACAATTATATCAATGAGTTCCTATCAAATACAATTACATTTCCAAAAAAAAAAAAAAAAAAATTAACAAAAAACAAAAAAAAAATTGAAAATTTTCAAAGCAACAGACGAATATTATTTTCAAATTTGATTTCTACATTTGAAAATTGTTCGTCTTAAGAAAATTTTACAAATTTGTTTCTAAGTTTTTGTTTGTAAAGCTAAAAATTTAAGTGAATTAATAAAAAGGTTTCGGTAAATATTAGTATAGCAAAAACAGTTCTCTAAAATTGTATTAAAAGTGAAAGCATCAAAAAGAGACAAAGAATATTTGGTAAAATAGAATAATCATTGATTTTTAAAAAAGTTCTCAACAGAAAACTACAAACGCCTTGCATCTAAAATCTCAAATACCAAGAGCTCTAATACTTACTCCATCATCTTCATCTACGTCGCTTACTACAAACGATTCACTCGCATCGCCTTTGGCTCCTATTGCGATAATTCAAGATAACAAAAAAGCTTTAGATACCAATACCAAGGGTATAGTGATAAGTGCAAATTTAGAACGTCAAAAAACTGGAATAATTATAGCATTCCGTCAGAGGAAATCTTTTTCACAAATGGATTTTAATCATGCTCGACGACAAATTAATTTTCCAATACCTTCACCGCCAATTCACAACAAAAATAAGGCGTTAATGCCTACTTCTTGTGGTGAAAACTTACCGATGACACACTCTCGAAATACATTTGTTCATAAGATGTACAACCAAGATTATTATTATGGCATGCAGGGACGAGATCCGCAAATGGCTGGTATGCGTATATTTGCAACAATTATGCTGAATGCCTGGCGCAAGAGACGAGATGAAGTCAAGCAACTAATGGAAGAAATTTCTGATCTAAAACGTGCTGTAAGTCCCCACCTAAAATAAAAATAAACCTTTTTAGAGAATTTCTTTTTTTATGCAGGCTATAAAAACGAAAAATCAATTACATGTTTTTAACTCACTATTTCGAGTTGAGCAGAAACGTAACGATGAGCTGAATTGTCAGTTGAAGAAATCTCTCGAAGATATTAACATCACCAAATCCTCTTGCGAAAGCTTAACAACATCTCTCATTAGTCTGAAGGCTGATAAAGCTTTACTAGAACAACAAATACAAATAAAAGAACAGGAATTTGAAAGTCTCAACACTCTATTGACACAAACAAAGTCTGATCTTTTTAAGAGCATGACTGTGCAAAGAGAACTTCAAGCATCCCTATCAATGGAACAGCGTAAAATTCAAACCCTTGAAAACCAAAAAAATGAACTTATCAATGAGGTGACTACTCATCAACTTGTTCTTGAAAATGTTATCGGTTTACTTTTAATTTAAATTCGATTTAGATTTGTGAATTAAACAACGAAGCTATGGTAAGAGAAAATGATTTGCGTAAAGAGATCGAACTTAAAACCAATGAAATAGATCAGTTCAAAAATGATATCAAAGAATCGGAAGAACAAATGAAAATGATTAATCGGTAAGTTACACCGTCAGTAGGTAGTTATTGTGCCCATTTGATATTATTTATAGAATAACTGATTAAACATTGTCCGTCAGTCTAATATTTTATTGAAGAGATTAGTATTTCGAAAAGATTAAAAATATATTGCTCCAAAAGCCTAAAATATTTTTTAACTGACTTAAGTGCAAAACTTTTACCGAAATCTTCTATCTCTTACATTTCGTTATCAGATACATTTTAGAACTCGTATCGTTAATCTTAAAATACTTCTTTTACCCAAATGATTGACTAAAAAACTTTTAATTTGTCCATAAAATCATGTCATACTTTGTTAAATTGGTCCTTAAATTAATTCATTTAAATCGAGTCATGATATTTTTTCTTAATTGAAATAAATATTATGTCGTATCTGTTATTGGCTGCACAGCGTGTTGGCATTGAGTTTCATAAGTTTTGACATCTTCAACTGAAATTGAGTTCCTGATTTGCTGGACACCACTTCTTAGCGGTTGGTTGTATTGAGATGCACCCTTCTTAATATCTGCCCAAAAGTGAGATTGAGATCAGGTGACCAATTTGGCAACCTGATCTTGCAAGTTTGCTGGTATGCTTCGGGACATTATCCTATTGAACGATCCACATCAGCGGAATTTTGAGCTCATGTGGTAACAAAAAATATCCCCATACCATAATTCTAGAATCTAGAATGTCTAAAGATTTTTGAAGTAACTTTTAATCTTATTTCTGTGTTAGGGGATCTTCTAAAATAGGAATTCTTCCTTTAAAATAATACACGTAATTCACTTTTTACATGATAGATACGTTTCCAAAAAATTCGTATAAAAATAGAATTAGTTTAACGATATTGAAAAAAATTCTTGTTACAATTTATTTAAGAATTTATTTCGTGTTTAAGCCTTTCAATTCATTAAATATAAAACATAATCAATAATTCATAATCTAAATCTTACAAGGCGAGAAGAATCATAAAATATATAACATAGAATATCGTGTTATTTAAAAAAAACATGTAAAAAAATAGAAATAGTTGACTTATCTGTCCTTAGAATATTCCACCACTTTTCAACAAGCCAATCGAAATGTGTACCAGCAAACTCCAAACGCTTTTCAAAGTGTAAGCAGTGGCATCTTTCGGGGACTACATGCATTTAATTTATTGTCTCTTCAATTGTGTTGCTTTACATACCTTAAGGTATTAAGAAATATTATATAATATATCCTTCGCCAAAGCAGCCAAAGTTCTTATTAGATATTTATTGTGAAAATGTGTATCTATCTATTTCCACCATGATGACTTTAGGAATGCAATCAGCGTTGCCGTTTTGATCCGATTGAACCAAAATTGGTAATTTTTCGTTGTATAAAAATAATTTGGTAGTTTGGTTGGTTTGTTGTAATTTTTTTACATTTTTGGTAGATTTTTTTCCTCGAAAATTCATAGATAATTAAAAAAATAAAAAATTATCTTTGAATAAACATAAAATTAAATGTAGTAACACTATACGCTTCTCAGACTGTTTATCCAGCTTTTACACAAGTAACAGCTTTTAAAAGACCGATTTTGTTCAAAGATCGGCTAGAATTATTATTATGTGAAAAGATGATCCATAGGTGTTTCGATAAAAACTTAAATGCTAACCTTATACCCCGATATGCATGGCCAAATTGTAAAGAAACTACGTATATCTATACTCTATCGCTGGTATAAATTTTTATGCTATAACTTCTCGGTTTTTCGCCAAGCCTTGATGTTTCCCTACACTCAAATAAAATAAATATATTTTAGCGCTCAAAATTTTTCCACATAAAATGTCCATACCTGCGATAAGGTATGTAGTATATGAATGTAAAACAAACTTTTTGGAATGTTCTTTCATGTGTAAAGGATGGGTATCTGAATAAAATTTCGATTTTAAATAAAAAATGCACTTTTAAATTTTTTAATAGAACTTTTGGCAGGCTGCAAACCCGTTTGGTAGAATTTTAGAAAATTTTTGGTAGGAAGTCAATTCCTTGCGTAGCAACGCTGAATGCAATACATTGTCAGTTTGCTTGGTTTCGTTTAGGAATATGTAGCATAATCGCATTGCAAAGCAACATGCATTTAGGAAGTCAGCCATATTTTCCTTAATTATTTGAATCTGTTTTGTTATGTCGTCGGAGCTCCAAAACGTCATTTGCAAAGCAACCGAACAATGTCATGCATTTTTAAATGCATGTTGTAAAAATTGTATTGTAATCTATGTAGTATAAATTTTGTGGATGCTTTTTATTTATAATTTGAAATTTTATTTGAATTGAATCAGGCATGTCACAGGATTCAATTACGATCGAAAGTGGAGTTGATTCCGTATTAGCATCTACAGAAAACGTAAAACGAAAATTTTCTTCAAATCGGAACCCCTTTTGAAATTGAAAGTGATTTTATTTTTCAAAAATTTTTATTCACAATCCAACAATTGTTAGTCTACTTCTCGGGTGAAATATAACACACATGAAGAAAAATATTTGGTATAAATATAACACAATATAACATATTTTATTTATTTTCTCCGAACAGTTTACTTTAAACTTTTGTTTTTAATAAATAAATTTGTTCGGAATTTGTAGAACCAAAACTAAATCGATCGGAATTGTAAATACGGAATCAAAATTATTTCGATCGGAATGTGTGATATACCCGAATAATAGACTTCCGAATGAAAACAACTATTGCTTACAAAATAAGGTTGATTTTGCCAAAAAAAAGGAAAATGGATTGTTTTATGCAGCAAAAAGTGTTCTATTGTAAATGTAAAAAGTATATAAAATGGATTGTTTTTACAAAGAAAAGTAGTTTACTTTTAGCAGTGTAGTTTATTTTGAATCAATACAGTAGTAAAACCACATCGCTACTATGTATTTTGACGTTTTGGAATTCACCAGTAATTTTGTATTTTTTTTTTATCAAAAGACGTGATAGTAAGGAAATAACAAATTATGTAATGATAATGACATTAATACATACATATCGTCATATGAAATCCAAAAAGCCCTAAGTTACAAAAAATTCAAAATCGATTTTTTGATTGGTTTTGTTTATGAATTTTTACAATTAAAAACAAAGTTCTTATTAACGACATTCTACGCCAAGCTTGAATGGTTTATTATTAAATTTTAAAAATTTTTTTGCTTTTCCTGTAAAAATTATTAAATGTAACTTAGGGCTTTTTGGATTTCATATGACGATATGTACATATATTTAATGCATATTTTAAAGTAATCCATTCAGCAGTAGTATATTTATCACCTTCAAAGGACGAAAATATAACAACATTTGTCATATTGCTGTTTTTAACTCAATTAAAATTTTCTATCTGAACCGAATGAGTTAATCCAGCTCCAGACGACCAAACTGTGTTGAATTGAGAACAGCAATAGAGGCAAGTCTGTTAAATCGGAAACAATTTGTACTTTATTTTCGTTGTTGTAAGTTTTATATAGTACCGAAAAATATTAAAACACCGACTACGACAACTGTTGAAATATGGCAACGACACTCATAATAGAGCAGATTTGTATAAAAATCCTTTAACTTATGTACTGTGTAAAACTGTCCTTTCTTCCAACATTACTTTGAAAGGAGTTACTAACCATTTAAAAAATTGGGTTTTTGGCATATTCGAATAGAATATCATAAAATACGCCATCACTAAAAAAATTACAGACATATTATAAAATATTGGGTTATGTTTTTTCCATATTATAAAGCAAGTATATAATAACATATACATACACACAAAATATAAATTTTGATTCATTTTTATCAAGTTAAATAAATCTTTGCCAACAGATCCAAGGAACAGCAATTGTCTGAAAGCAAAAACCGAGAAGAACGCTTGAAACAAGAAATTGAGGCGCTAGAAAACGAGTTGAAAATGATGAACAAGTGCTTAGACGAATCGATTGGTAATCGCCTCAAGAATTGTTGGCAAAATTCGTTGGCCTATCAAAAAGTAACATTACAAATGTTGCACTGGTTAGCCTATTACGTACTACCAGCAACACCAGCTCCCAAAATGAATACTCTACCGTTTGGATTATCACTAGAAAAGGCTCTTAGTATTGTAAAGCGTTAGGTGTCGAAACCTCTTTAACTTTTTGATTGAACTTTGTCTTATACCTTTCTTTACATACACTTTATCTCTACATACACTTTATTTTCACAGATGTGTTATTTGTATTTTTATTTTATTTATTTCACATAATTTTTTGTAAATATTTTATAACTTTGTTTTTATGTATAAATACAACAAATAAATAATTTTGTGAAAAATAATTTTAATTTCTATTTAACTTGCTAATTAAAAAATAAACAAAATGCATCGGTAAGTTAAGCGAAAATGATTCAAATTAAGATCTGTTTTGGCTTGAAATACATATGTACACACATATGTCATCGTTGTCCTCGTGGGCATTTAGAAACAATTAGAGCCACTATGCCTGGATACACTTCGTTAAGCCTATTAAAATTTTTTCTTTTAACTCATCACCTTTTAGATTTAAAAACAAACCCACAAACACACACACATAATACACACACACACACACACACACAACAATATTTCACAGCACCCATTGAACGCTTGTACATTTTCCACATCATTCATTCAAATAGAATAAAAATTTGATTAAAAAAATTAAAATAAACAAAACGTATAGTAAAAAGCTTTTGTGTTCTTATACACCGAAAAATAACCACCAAAGTTTGATGAGAAACAATCCATGTGAAAGTACTCCCATCTAATTGCAACTCATGGATAACAAGTAAAATATTTCACAATATAGACTCGGTGGCAAAAGTGAAAATGTTGAAGAAAACTTTGCCACATTAAAATAAAATTATGCTAAATCGAGTTTTCGAATATTCGAAAATATTTTGCAGTTTTCGTTTGATTTTAATAATGGTGTACGCATTCACTTACTGAAGTGCTATATCGAAAAACTGGAATTTTTAAAGTTTTTTTTTTTTATCACCTCAATTTAACATGCTATAGCAGCTTCGCTAATTGAACTCAGAATATCAAAAGCTTTATATTTTTAGGAAGCCACAAATGTATTGCATCAAATAAGGTTTTCTTTTCTAATTTTATGTTGTTTTGGATTTAGACATGTAAATATAGCGGCATATTTTCCGATCAAAGGTGGAATTAATTCCGTAATTAGCTTTTACAGAAAACGTAACACAAAAATTTTTTTCGGAATGAAACCACTTTTAAAATTCAAAGTGATTTCATTAAAAAAAAGTTATAATTTTTGTTTTTCGATTTTTAAAAAATGTTAGTCTACTTCTCACTCAATATTTGGGCATATGATGGAAAACACTCATATAACACAATATAACACATTCAGCCTTATCATGAACAACAATTCCTTGGGAGTTTTTTCTCTAATCCCAGTTCCCCTATTCTGAATAAAATTTTTCCGGGTAATTTTACGTTTTTCTCGTTTTCCTTATTCCGAACAATTTCGAAAATGGGACTCTTTTCCCCGCGAAAAAAAGCAGGTATTATGAAAGTCCAAAAAAGGGAGAATGTAACAAGCAATAAAAAAAAAATCCCCAGAATATTATAATGGAGTTGTAAGTATTTGCTTTTTTTAGCTTCAACCACCCAAAGTTTCTTAGTAATCTTTGTATAAACCATCTCTTTGTCAATATTTTCACATGAAATGCAAAAAGGTGCCTTACAATCAAAAAATCTAAAAATAGTTTTTTTTACTGATAATGCTACTGCGCATAAGCATGTCTTTAGAAATTTTTAGCCTTCTTCTTGCAAAAGTAACGGTTATCATATAAAAGTTCAAAAGGTCATGACATCAAGTAATTTTTATTCAGCATTCAAAAAGGCCTATCACACTAATAGCTTTGAAGTCTCAGCTTGATATACTTATACGGGTTCTATGTGTTATAGTTACCAAGATATACCGTAAGAAGTACTTGTTTTGTAGAAATAAAGTATGAACTAAAAATTTCTCTTTTACTCCTTTATTAGCGTCTAATAGTGGGTAGACACAATGAAATCCATTTACACAACGCAATTTCTCATTCAGATGGCATGTTTTGATACACACACTGCAATCAACAATGAATTCATAAACGCAATATCAGTTCGAGAGAAGTACAGTTAAAAAAATGAATCATAATGTCGATGCTTATAGCTTGCTTGTTTTCAATGAGCTAAACAGATAAAAGCTTGAAAACACGATACAGACAGCGCAATATGCATCAGTGCAATCTGAAAATATCAAAATATTTTGATGTTGATGAAATCTCGAATGCACTCCGAAATGAGATCATAAACATGAATGCACACGTTGAAATCTACAATGATATTTGACAGATTGCGTAAATGTGTTGTATTGTGTATACATACTCTAAAAAGCTGCATTTGGAAATCTACCTTTGAATAAAATCTTTTTTAATGAATGATGAGTGTAAGTAAACAAATTTTGATTAAAAAATCTCAAGAATTTTGCAAGAAGTATATCTTATTAGCTGGATCGATCTGTGTTCAACAAAAATTATACAAAATCGAATACGCAGGGCGGACTTTTAAGCAAATTAAATACACAAAAAAATATTTCACTATTTTCTTCACATATTTTTAGAGGTGTGAAATTAATACAATTTCTACATGTATTATGTGTATGATAAAAAAAATTATAATATAAATCATTGAGGTATGCTCTAAAATTAGTTTATAAATTTTAGCACGAAAATTCGAAATTCCCTTTCCCGAAAACTATTCGCCATGATAGTTTGGAATTCCCAGGGAACTTATTTTCCCAGGAATATTCATGATGGTTTGTATATTTTTTGGTTATATTTAATGTATTTCGAAGTATGTCAATTGGTTTATACTTCCATTTCATCTTCCATAGGATTATTTCATAGTTTCTAAATTTTATATATTTTAGGTGCACTTTTTGAAACTCCTTCTTAATTCTAGAATTCTCCGAATTCGTAAAGCTTATTTCCTTCAGCTCTAAGCCTTTATTTTCTAATTCATCGGGCACCTCAACACTCTTCACAAACATTACCGGATATTTTAGCTTCGTCAGCACGAATTTTTGTCAACAACATTTCAGATTCTGGCCCAGCATCAGAGTATTCCTAATCAAACTAAAGAATTTGCTACATTCCCATTGGCGTTAAACACTTTTATCGTTTCATAATTGACTAAATGTACAAAAAAGTAAATAATGGGCTGAAAAAGTAGAGAAAGTTGCAACAAAAATAGTGATTAAAAAATAAAAAATAGTGATTAAAATGTTTTTGTTATATTTCACGTGTTGGTAAACTACTGTAATTGGAAAAAAATTTTCACTGAATTATCTTAAGTTTTCCTAAAGGCATAGAATTTCATTTTAAATTACTTGGTTAAAAAATTGAATATCGGTAGATATGAGAAAGGTGCTCACAAATAGTCATGTTGTACATACATAAATAACAAATGCATGAAAGGGTTAAGATTTTTGTGGATTAAACAAAATCGTTCGGAATTAAAAGCATTTCAATCGGAATGTGTGACATACCTGTATAAAATTTTATTTTCAAAATTTTGAGGGGTATGTCACACAAAAACGGATCGAAATCGTTTTGAATCCGTATTTGCAATTCCGATCGATTTAGTTTTCTGTTCTCCAAATTCAGAACGATTTGCTTTATTCAGAAAAAATTTAAAGTAAACTTTTCGGCGAAAATGAATAAAATGTGTTATATTTATATATATTTTTCTTCAGATATGTAGACTTTAACAATTTTTGGCTTGTAAATATAAATCAAGATATACATAAGTAAAAATAATAAAAAAATGAATTTATAATTTTAACGGGTATGTCACACATTCCGATGGAAATGGTTTTGATTCTAACAATGGTTTTGATTCTACAATTCTAACCGATTTAGTTTTTTATTCTCCAAATTCAGAATGATTTAAATAAAATGTGTTATATGTGTTATATTTATACCAATTTTTATCATATGCATCACCTTTCTCTCACGAAGTAGACTTCAAAAACGCTGGGTTTGTAAATGAAAATTAAGATATAAAAACTAAAAACACTTTTAATTTTAAAAATGGTTTCATTCCGAAAAAAATATTGGTTTATGTTTTCTGTAGCAGCTAATAACGGAATCTTTCGATCGGAATTGATTTCTGTGACCTGAATTTCTGAATAAAAGCAAATAATCACCCCTATTGTGCGTTTCGTTTAGAATTGAAATTTTCTCCATTTGACAAATTTTGTATTCTGAGTTTCAATTCCGTTTAGTTTCTTTCGAATGTATGTATTCTGAATTACGATCGTAGCTACGTTTTTCTAAGTTGTTCAAGCTGTGTCGGAGTTTCTTCAGATTTCTGTTTTTAATCCAAAGTTTATTATTTGGCTAAAATTTATTATCATATTTTATTTATTTTTATTAAATATGTAATGAAAATTTTCCCATTAAAAAAAAATATATATAGTATATAAAAATATGAATTTACGCATGTTCATTTGCATGAAAGAGACAAACAAAACGTGAGTGTTTTCTAATTGAAGCTCTTTGCTTGAATATATGGTTGCTCTCAAGGGCCTAACTCAAATAATATCAATTTTACAGGTGAAGATAAAATATAATAGAAGCTGTGGTTACCAAAATGTAAGTCCTTTTAAAATGCAGGTTTTAATGAAAATCAAGCACAAATTTGGTGTTTCGATTACAACCGTCTTATCATATGCTTGGTCACTTAATGCTTAGGGCTTTTTGTACAACTAATTTTAAAACTGTATTTATGATCATAATGCATTAAATTTTTGTAAAAAGTGTATTTCTCTGTTATATAATAGGATGAATAAAACTTTCAATTTCGAAAAAAATTGCGAGTTAGGGCCATTCAACAAGAGAGCAAACATGGATTATCTTGAAATATTTGCGGTGTCATTCTGGAAGGTACTGTAATCTATCTTAAATCAATTAACTATGGCCGGAAGGAGTAAAATGAGTAAAAAGGGTGAAAAATTTGTATTTAGGAAATGATTAAGACTGAGGTAGCAAAGCACGCCGGGTTTTAAGTAATCGTTATATATAATACAGCCCTTAAAACGATACACAGCACGCCATAACCGCCAAAAAGACGTAAACGCCATTATTATCGACTTTCGTTATTTTTTTTTTTTTAATAAAAATCGATAATAATCGATCATTCGCACCATCACCACCAATGCTAGATGAGACAATTTATCGTCATTTTGATGATTTTAGGTGCCAACAAATAACAACTTAACGATTTTTGCTCTTGAAATGACGATTTTTATTAAATAATAAACATTTAATACATTCTTAGTAAGAACTGTTTTACTAAACTATGACAACTTATCATTAGTCAATTAAAAACAGAAAACTATTGCAAAGGAATATGTAGAAAGAAAGGTGTTAAAAGGACAGAAGTTATCAATTTTTTTCAGAGTTGATAATTTTCGTATTATTTGAAAACTTTAATGTTAGTTACTTTACACAATTAACAATGAGGAAATAGAAAAAAAATAACAGTTATTCCAAAAAGTGGACAAAAATTTAAATTTTTATTCGAAAATGCTGAATTACAGTGTAGAGCAAAACCAACTGCATGTTTTAAAAAGTACATGTAAAATTTTAAGTACACTATCAAATAAAACAAAAACTTATACATTTATTCATTGTTAGATCCTTAAAAAAAAACATTCACAAAAAGTATCATATTCAAATACTGGAATGAGAAAAAGCGAACCATATAAAAGAATCCGCATTCACTTGGATTTACACTCTTCGCTTAATTAGAGTTTAACTTACTTTTTTAATACACTTATAAGTTATTTATTTATTTTGACGGTTTTAAATCATTTAGACGTAATCTCTGCAATTCTATACAAAAGCGTAAAAGAAATCAGGTTCCATTCGTATTATATAGCTCCAACATGTTCCTCGCAGCCTAATTATATTTTTCCAGGCGTTTTTTACTAATGTTAATCAATTACTCAGTTACTCAAAAGCTGTCTCAATGTTTAGCTAGTGTTAACAAATATAAGTACAACAACAAAGCTAAAGACCCAATCATTATGATTTTTGACCCAATTGTTTAATGGACTTTTAATTACAGCTACAATTAAATATATTTGTTATAATATGTATCATTATCGAAAAAAAAGCAAAACGTATAAAATAGGTCATTGAAACAGTTTTTTGAGTTTAATTTATTTCATTGTACAGCCTCCTTGTATTCCACAAAATTTGTACAGTTGTTTGGGTCAATGCGATTCCACGCTGGTCGCACATTTGTCCGCAATTCTTCCAAATTTCCAGACGTACCTCAGAGGTGGGGTTAAGACCGGGCGACTGTGGCGGTCAAGCAAGAATTTTGCAGCTGTAGTCATTAAGCTAGTTTTTTAAGTTTGGCGGTATACTCAGGGTCATTATTATATTAAAAATTATATCTGCCATTTGTAATCCGAACTTTTTTGCTGTGTTGACAATGTTTAAACAGGATTTAGCAGTCTATTCTGTGGACTCTGTTTCAACTCCCTTAGTCGTCTTACAACTCCATCACCATCCACATACACCGATAAACTTGCTTGCAAAGTTTTTCCAGGCTTTTGTTAACACCATTGCCTGCCATCCTACCGAAATTTATTAATTTTGGTCTCATCCAACCAAATAACTCTCTCCTAATCCTCTGCCGTTCACGAATCGTATTTTGTACCATAGTCCATAGTCCAAACTGATTTATTGATGCCTTTTGGTGAGCATTGGCATTTTCACTTTGGCACGTCCTCTTAAGCCAACTGATCGCAGTGTATTATATACTATTTCAAGAAAAACACGAATATTTTCACTTTCTGTAAGCCGCTTATGAAATTGAACTGTTTTTCAACTTTTTTGCTGCCGAAGATCTCTTAAAATGTGTCGCGTTCTGTGGTTTCTGATAATATATTTTTTTGCCTCTTCGGGATGGAAGTGATGAATTTGGCAATGACTTTCGTACTCACCCATGCCGGGTTTGGAAATATTTAGAAGCAACGAAATCTCACTACAACTTTTACCTTAACCTTAAAATTGGTGAATTTGGTACGCCTGGAAATTTGGAAGAATTGTGGAGTGTGGAATTCTATTGACGCAAACAATTACAAAAATGAGAGTATGCCGCGCCGTATAGAGACAGCTTTTACTTGCAAAATAGGCTATAAACTTACAAAATTTATTAAATAAAGTAAACTCAAAAAACCGTCTCAATGATCTATTACATAAGTTTTACTTATTTTTAGATAACGGTACATATTACAAGAAAGATATTTAAATGTAAATACAATAAGTATTAGATCAAAAATCATAATGATTGGGTCTTTAGCTTTGTTGTTGTGCTTATACGAGTATTTGTTAACACTGGCTAAAGATGGAGACGGTTTGACGATTTTTTTTTTTTTTGGAAAATTTGACAATCTCATGCCCAACGGTCCTGGCAACACTGATCAATACACATCATGTTACAGATTTAAAATGTACTTTTAAGATTTTACAGTAGAAATATAAAAGAGTTATATATATATGTACAAAAAATATTAAACTAAAAAACTTGTCCTGTAAAATTTGTTTTTTGTTATGTCAGCCAGCAAGCATAGAAAATTCGGTTTTTGTTTCGATGGAAAAGTTAATATGATTTTCATACTCATTGCCTTGTGTTCCATGAATGTTTTCTTCTCTCTGTTATTAACTGTATAGGTAATATGAAAATATATGAAAAGTCTTCCCATTTGAATGCGTTTGCGCGGATATTGCTTTTTAGAGTACAAGCACAGCAGTTCCAACTTCGTATGCCAATTCAATTGAAACATTGTCTTTTTAGCTCTTGTGGCAATCAGTTATAATTATTTTAGCTCTTGTTCTTTCTTGCTTGTATTATTGTATCGCTTAAAATTTATTTAATTTTTATATTAACGCATATATAAATTCACACGGTTAAAGTTATTTGAAGAGATTTGATACTGTCGGACATCTTATTTCTTTAAACATATGTACCGAAAATTATTCCTTTTTTTACCGGTTATATTTTTGACTTTACCAACCAAATCGAAACTATTTAAATCATATAAAATTGTTAAAAATGGAAACAACAAATGAAATGAGAAAATCCGGTAAGTTTTTTGTTTAGCTCAAATAATTATTTTAATTGCTTAAATTATCAATATAATATTCTTTGGTTAAAAAAAAATAATAATAATTGTTTAACATATTCGAAAATTAAAAAAAATTTTAAAACATCGACCAAGAATGTGCGGAACATTACCTGCACTTTATTTAAATAAGTGAAAAAATTTATATAAAAGATAATTTTAAGTGAGATATGTACATATGTATGTACATATACATATACATACATATACTACTCGTTACTATTTTTTTCTATACATTAAATTTTTTATATTACCAAATTATATATATAATTATTCATGACTTTTTGTTTTTCCTGTTTCTTATGACAAATTTATGTATAATTGAATTATTTCATGCTTCTCTTAAAAGGTTAACAAAACAAAAACCTTCTTCGCCAAGCTTTTACAAATAGTGCAGACAATATTTATTATCTATTTTAGCGTTTGGTGGATAAAAATCTAATAATATCAAATTGATTTTCTCACCCGTATTGCTATTCCTTAACAAATTTAAAGAAGTCAATAATATGAACAGTGGGTTTTCATTGTTATTATATTTTATTGTCATATGTCCAATATAATTTATTTATACTAAGTAACAAAATATATTTATTGGCGGCTTTGTGACTATTTTTATTAAATTTTGGTATTACCATTATTCACTTCATATACGAGTACATATGTATTTAATCTAAGACTGATGTATGATTTATTTTTAATTTGTTCTAATTTGTGTTATTTATTTTACTCTGACATAATTTAAGTTATATAACGGTTTTGGTATTAACCCTTTCGACACGGTTTTCTGAAAAACGTATGGTTAAATGATACCTGTGTGTACATCTCGTGCCGAAATGGTTAATACTTTATGGCACTACGGATACACATACTACTGTCTGAGACTGAAAGTATTGTTACGTTTTAACCAGCCAATTTATTGCTTTACTATTTACAGTCTTTTTATTTCCACAATTAAATCTACAGTAACTTTATTAAGACTTAGAACGACTTTACTCTTTAACTGTTAAACTATAACTAACTGAGTCAGTAGACAGTCAGTGGCACCCTTTCATAGTAAGTTATCATTAATTTCGAATGTTCTAGTAAAGGGTCCGCCATCTAACTTTTTTTTCAACTAGTGCTTATTTCGTGAATGGTAACACTTAGCTCATGTCTGATTTGACAGATAATTAGTTTTATCCTTCCGCTGAACGAATATGGTTGTTTATACGCTTCGCTAAGTGGGCCTGCGATCGACTTACAGAAGATGCCGAAATTGCCAAAAAAAAAAAATCATCTTTTCAGATGAAACTCATTTTGATCTTGGCGGGTATGTAAACAAGCAAAATTGTCGCATTTGGGACACAGAAAACCCGCACGCATACCTTGAATAGCCGATACACCCAAGGCATAATTGGGCCATTTTTCTTCGAAAATAAGCAAGTAGTGGCCGTTACAGTCAATGGCGATCGTTATCGGTCCATGTTGAACGAATTTTTCTTCACAAAAATTGAAGAGGAGGATATTAGCAACATTTGGTTTCAACAGGACGGCGCTACGTGCCACACAGCCGAAGCTACACTCGATGTTTTGCGCCCTGTGTTTGAAGATCGCATTATCAGCTGCAGAGCTGATGTCGTTTGGCCACCTCGGAGCTACGATTTGACACCGTTGGACTATTATTTGTGGGGTGCAAACATAAGTGTTACGCCAACAAGCCAGAGACAATTGACGCTTTAAAGGACAATATTCGTGAAGCCATTGGTGGATTACAGCTGCACACAATCGATAATGTGCTTAAAAATTGAACCGATCATGTAGGCTACTGCATGGCCAGCTGAGGCAGCCATTTGAATGAAATTATTTTCCATTAATAACCGGAAGGATTGTACTTTCAAATAAAAAAAGAAATTTGAGAAAATATTCAGTAGTTTTTTTTATAGTATTTTCAAAAAAAATTATTTGGCGGACCCTTTTTTTCCACAGCCTTCTGTTGAGCTACGTTAATTCAAATGAAAAATCTTAATCCAAGAAGTTGAACTGGTAGCTGTGGGAAAACAAATAGAGCCTTGGCGGGGTGTTCGTAGCCTTGAAACAAACCAATAGAATAACTTCCATAATAAAGTTAATGGCTCTAAATGTACAAATGCTGGTATATCTTTTTCGGCACTTTTATTTTATATGGTTGTGAAATTTTTGCTTCTTGTGACACTGTTAGCCTTAGAACTTGATTCTGGCTTATAGAGCTATAGTAAAATATGTTTATGGATTATCGAAGTACGACCGTATTTCAACCCTTTGATAACCACTGTTACCATTCATATTAAACTAGCTAAGTCCCGGCGTGGTTCGCTATCCCTAATTTAATTGCTACATTAATTATAATTAATTATAATTCCTTCCTAATACTCACATTCAGTTTTACAGATATACATATGTATAGATACATATATCTTTGCGCTATATGGTTAGTTAACCCTTTATAAAAAAAGTAAAACACACTTATCCAATCTCTCCCATATTTTGGATGATAATGATAGATAACAAAGCTTGAACTGTTAACGGTCTCCACACATGCAAAATTATCAGTTATTGACTGATGTTTGTGGGCTTGGGTTGCTTTTGAGTGCTTAATACATTCTTTAGTTATATTCTTACTTCAATTTATTTGGTTATTTGGTCTAACGAGACTAGAATAAGCCGATTTAAATCTGGCGGTCGAGCCAGGTATTCGATAAAGGACCCAAACGCATTGCAAACATATCATGTAAAACAGATAATAAAACATGGTTGTGACTCCATAATGATTTGGGATTGCATTTCGATAAATGGTGTTGGTCCATTAGTACGCATGAATGGTACAATGCGTAATGAATACTACTTGTCGATTCTGCAACAAAATCTGCCAGGTGTGGTAGAAAAAGTGGTTTTTGCTGCTGATAACGTAATTTTCCACCAAGGCAATCACCCATTACCACTGTGCATATTGTTAAAAACCGGTTTAAAAAGACTGTGATAGTTTATATGAAATAGCCTCCACAATCTGTGAATATAAATCCGATTAAGAATTTGTGGATTCATGTCAAATCTCGCTCGCTAAGTATCCAAGTCCGACCAAAGGAATGAACGAACTGTAAAGACGAACAAAGGAAATCTTGTAACATATACCAGTAGAATTAAAAAAAAAACACATCCAGTATCCCCAAATGCATTCAGACTAAAGCAAAGGCAAAAGAGTATTGGACAGCCTATTAATTATAATAAATACTTATTTTCATAAATACTACTGTCGTTGTTATTGTGTTGGCATCAACCTAGTTTTGAAGGAAAAGAACATGTGTACCTATAATACTATACAACAAATATACTTATTTCCTTTAAACTTAAAAAAATACAGGGTGTTGAAATGGAAAGTATTAAAACATGTTACACTTTTGCACGTCACTGTACACTAAACCAAAAATTTTCGTAAATACTGTACAAATGGGTGTAGAATTTAAAAAATTTTCTTTATATATCAGAAATGTGTAATCATATCTAGTTCTTTTTTTTATTAAAAATTTAAAATTTTAGTAAATTATTCATATTAAAAAAAAATTCTTCATATTGAAGAAATTTCTTCATCATGCCTTCGTTATTTCGCTAGTTGTAAATATGACGAAATGTTGTCAAATTTAATAAAGAAAATAGTAAATTTAACTAATTATTTTAGTATAATTTTATTCATAGAAGAATTTTTATTTGAATTTGTTATTAATTTTAATTTATATTGAAGAACTTATATTTAATTTTATTAATATTGTTTCTTAATTTGTATATATATTGAAGAATTTCTTTTTAATTTAACTAAAATATTTTGTTAATTTTTATTCATATTGAAGAATTGTGTTTTAAATTAATTAATAAATTTTGTTAGTTTTGCGATTTTTTAACTTTATTAACAGTTATTACTCACATTATTTGTAAATTCTAGGCAAAAATATGAATAAATTTGAAAACTGTCGTTTAATTTACTTTTTTATTATTAGCAATCGCTGTATTAACATAGAAATTGAATACATATAAATCTATTATAAATATATCATAAAATACATACTTACATTTACAGCAAAAAAGCAACATAATGCAACGATTAACTTAAACATTAATTAAGCGATATACAGAATTAAAAAGTTTATAATAATTATAATATAATACATAATAATAAGAATTTAATAATGATATAAATTATAATACATAATAATTATTTGTATGCATGTACATGAGCTGCATCCGATTATATTATTAGACTCATTGAAAGGGACCTACAGTTTAACGCCGGCTCCGAACGGCAAATGCATTAGAGAAGTTTTCAATAGTAGTAATACTCATAACCAGTTAATGTTATGAGGTGATACCGCTGTCCAAAAACTTTTTTTAAGATTGTCTGGCCTGGTATTGAACTGAAAACCTTCTGGTTTGTAGGCAGGTGTCTTACCTATCATACCACAGCGGCATGTACCTTACGTAAAAAAGTCTTGTGAACAGTTTAAAAACAAATTAAGAAACACTTCCGACAAAAAGGAACATGAAAATTTACGTACAACTAAATAAAGCTTTTTGAAACTTAAAATTAACGTAATAATCTGTAGGCTGTAGAAATCGGTATCAGTAGTAATATTGTAAAAGTACTTTTGAATACAGGACCAAACCAATATAGATTCCTTTTGATATGCTAAATTAAATACAAAAAAATTTTTTAAACAAGTATCTAAGACATTTCATGCGGAATGTTATCGATATTTTAAATATACTACAATTTCGTTTGGTTTTAAGTTTGAACCTGGAACTAATATTAAAGATTGATTTTCATTTTCATATTTCTTAGCAATTCTTCTTCGCAGGCAGCGACCGTGCTTCCGATAATTATAAAACTTTGTCGGGAATCTCGTATAAAAAATCTTGTACATATTTTTTCCCCATTAATAACATCAAAAGTTTTTGTTGATGGTACCAAAATACTATGTAGTAGGAAAAAAATACCAAAACTCTGACCATATGAAAAAAATAAAAATGCATATAAGATACATATGTATTTATATACATTTGTATAGTATAGAATTAAATATGAATAAAATGTGAACTTACTTTCACTTCTATTTGTCATTCCTTTCATAGTATTAAATAGAATTTTATTTGCTTTGGCTTTAATGCGATCTTACAACACCGACAAATTTTTAAGGAAAAATTTTTATTGTATTTACGTATGGATTCTGGTTTTGGATATAATTGCATGAAATCTGAGATCTGAGAAAATTAATCAAACACACATTTATTAAAATCACAGTTACAAAAATTAGAGAATGTCATTCTAGATACTAGATAATGTTTTTATTTTGAAATAACATATATACAACTTAAACCCAAGTGGTTTCTTATATTTCGCACTTGCTATATCCAATAGCCGGTAGTTTTTAGTAGTTTTTAATTTCCCCCCAAGTGCAGTTGTTGAGAAGGATTGGTTCAATGCTTTCCTCAGTGTTTTCTTAAGGAGGATCTAATTAGACATAAAAAATTATATCACGTGAACCTAATTCCATAAATAAGTTTGTATATATATATAAAATTCCTTGAAGGAACACGGGGACTTCTCTTAGTCAATGAGCTGAACCCGATTCTACAGCTTAACGATGGCTGCGAACGGCAAATGCATTTAGAAAAGTTTTTAATAGTAGTAATTAGTAATTAGTAGTAATGAGTATTAATTAACTCATATCCAGTTTCTAGCTAATGTTATAAGGTGATACCGCTGTTGAAAAACTTTTTTTTTTAGATGGTCTGGCCTGGTATTGAACCGAGGACCTTCTGCTTGATAGGCGGCTGTCTTACCTACCATACCACAGCGGCACAAGTTTGTATAGCCCTTACCTAAATTTACAGTCCACTTTTGCTCACCAACCGCAGTTTTTGATGAGTATGCCCTCTTTTGAACAACGCCAGTTTGTTTTAGCTTTCTCACTATATTAAAATATTTGTCGTATTGTTTGCCTTCGTGCTTCTTTCCGTGTTGTTTCAAGTAGTAATGTTCGTAATAATACTTCTTTGAAAACTACAACATAATGAAAAGAAGTAGCTCATACTTACTAGATACTCAGTTTCTAAAAACCTCAATTATATCAGTTCCTGTGTTTTGAGCAGTTAATTTTTAATTTTAAATTAAGAAACTATTCGAACTATAATTTATTTATTTTATTTTAATTGAAAAACACAAAAAGCCAGCTTCGTTTTCTATAAATTATTAAAACAAATAAGGTAAATTAACAAAATTTCCTCAATTTTACTGACCTTTTAGTTAACAAAATTTCATATATTTTATAGACGTTTTAGTAAATTAAAAAAAATTTTTTTTTAATTTTACATGCCTTTAGTAACTTATATCAAAATTTTTAGTCAATTTTACAAAAATAAATGAGTTGAATTAACTAAATTCCTTGATATTTATAGGTCTTTAGTAATTTAAGAAAATTATTTATTTTTAATATAAAAATTTATTAGGAATTTTAGCATTTATAATTTATCAGGTATTATAATTAATTCATATTGTATCACAAAAATATTAATTATGTTGTTATGAACTATTTCGGATTGTTGTATGAATAATTGTTTATATCTGATAATTGTTATTTATTTGTTCTAAATAGGTATGTAAAATCAACTGAAATTTTTTTATTTTTACATGCCTTTAGTAATTTTAACATATGTTTATTCAATTTTACTGTAATAAATAAGTTAATTTGACGAAATTTTCTTAATTTTACATTCCTATTAGTAAATTTAACGAATTTTCTTTAATTCTACAAAATTTTATTTAAATTAACAAAAAATAATAAATAAATAAAAAATAATTAAATTTGTTGTTATTTTTATTATAGTAAGTTTATTTAATTTTAGGTAAATTTTATTTAATTTTACAAAATTTTAGTTAAATTAACAAAATTTTTACTATTTTTAACCAAATTTTATTTACATCGACAGGTTCTACTTAAATAAATTTTTTTACAAGCATTATTTTGTTAATTTGAAGAAAAATCATTGTTTTCAATAAAACTAATGTAGATTTGAAGAAAACTTGTGTAGACTTGAAAAAAATCTATAGATTTTAATATGTTTTTCGTTGAAGTTTTACTAAGTTCTTTAGTTAATATTACCTACGATATTTTTTTACTGTTTATATGTCCGTTTTTTTACAGTTACACAAGCTTAAATCATAATAAAACAAAGAAATACATACATAGATATATTTTTAATGTCAATGAAAAGGGCTTTGTTGGATAGAAAATTTATGACATTAATGTGTAAGATATGGAATTTTGTATATGTTGAAAACAGTAACCGTAAAAGCTTCAATATCTATCCATATCGGCTAAAAACAGAAGAAATTGATTAAGTGGGTATTGCATAAAGATCACAGGGTAAAACGCATTTTATTTTTGATATAAAAATGAATGTACTTGCATGTATATATGTTTTTTTGAGGTCTGTATGTCCTTTTGTAAATAATTATAGGCACTCTTTAATGCTTAGGTTTAAACCGGAAGGGAATAAAACGGTGGAAAAGGATACAAATGATAATTAAGATAATAGTTAAGATAGCACCTAAAATCCGGTAGCTAGTCTTATATCTGTGGCTTAGAACTAAAAAAGGCAACGTCAAAATATTAATTTTTGGGAAAATTGCAATTAAAGTGAACTTTATAGATGTTAACTATTTTAAATATAGTGACATTGGCTAACAAAACCCTTATTGGCTGTTTCAGCAAAAGAAGAGAGTCAGAAAAGAAACCTCATGCAACAATTAACTCAAAACAGCAATATATTGACATTAGCTCTTTTAGTTCCAAACCGTGAGTGTGTGTTTTTATGTATGTATGTTTGTGTTTTATAGACAGCTACTTGAAATTTGTTTAGTATCTCTCTTTATGCTTGTAAGGTACTATAGGCTTCATAAATTTTAAAAATTTCTTCGTTTCAAAGTAATTATTTGTTTATCTCTATCTAAATTTATTTGTCTATGATATATCTTCAAACTCATAACAGTAAGAGTCTCTTAATTTGATTAGACAAAAGCTGGTTGGAATCGGATATGTGGGCAGGATACCTCCCCAATATAGTAAATATTGATGTTTGTATATCGTGAGAACGGAATAACTTTGTATTCAATTCATACTATCAGTAAAAAAGTGGACAGAATTAGATAAGTGGGTATATCATCGGATAAGTGAGAGTGGTACCTCCCATTCATATATATTTGTATATATTATTACGTTTTAACCTTTTTAAAACGTTTGATTTCTTTTTAATTGCGTCAAAATAAAATAAAAACCACTTTGTTGTGTTGCCTTAACTTAATCAGCCAAAAATTTTCGCCAACGCATTTTTTTGCTACAGAAATATTTCTGAGGGGAGTTACAAACCAACCTTTAAAAAAAAAAGAAAAAAAATTGGCCCATACATATAAGGCATACCCTATCGTGGACGGATGCGGCACGCCTTGCCATGATGCAATCTGACCAATTTTCCACAGCGCATTTTTTGGCTATAGAGAACATTTCTGAGGAGAGTTACTACTCAAACTTAAAAAAAAAATTTGAACCATACATATAAGCACCCTATGGCAGGTATATAAACATCAATGTGTATTTGTTTGAACATTGTATACAGGTAAAATGCCAAACCTTGAAATTGGTAAAGTATCTTTCTGGAAGGAATAATATCGTTACGCTTTACCTTGTTAAACATGTGAGTTCTTTTGAATTTCGAAAATAAAATAATATGCAGCGAATTACTTATTTATTATACAGTCTTTATTGTCGGTTTTACACTTATTTACTTAACACTTACATATCTGACTCATAGTTGTGTTGGAAACACTGTTTAAATAAATACAAGCGTGGCATATGTATTTAATAGGGTAATGTGATTGATAAGTTATCCATTATAGTTCTCGTATCATTATCTCGTAACATTATCCAATAACATGACTTCTACAGTAGAGATGAGTTTCTATCTTTTATGTAGAATATGTTGGCAAATATTTTTATTTATTATTCTTAACTTGAAAAACTTCCAAAAGTACACTGGTGCATATTCCTATAAACGCACTTAATTTTTTTCTGTATTTTTGTTATATCTTTGTTGTTCTCATCCAAAAGCAAAATTTAACTATTTTAATGAGAGACAACTTAACGGTACTTTTTAAAAGTAAACAATTTTTTTTTCTTATTTTTGTTGTTTGCCTTAATTATGCTATTTTAAGTGGAAGATTCGTATAAACGCACACTCGAAATTTGTTTTTAAAAAAGTGACCAAAAATAAAATATTATCAATTTTAGTTTTTTTTTCAACCAAAGGTACGTTTCTAATAGTAATATCTCAATTTACTGTAACTTTTCCTATTTTAATCAATAACTTTTATCACTTTTAAAGATGCCTAAGGAAACTTTTTTGTCCGATCAAGAAAAGATTCAAATTAAATTTTTTCACGACCAAGGATGCTCTAATAGAGAAATTGGACGTAAAATCGGTCGTTCGGAAAGTGTGGTGCGAAATTTCTTTAAGAAAGGTCAAAATTATGGAGTTCGCAAATCAACAAAGGGTAATACAAAACTAACAAGAAGACAACTTAATCTAATAAAACAAGAAGCAATCCGCAACAAATTGAATTCCACACAAATAAGGAATAAATTAAATCTTCCTGTGACTTCCAAACACGTTGCACACATTTTACGAAACGATGAAAACATAAAATGGAAAAAGCCGAAATGTAAACCAATGCTAAAAAAACACCATAAAGAAAATCGTCTAAAATTCGCAAGAAAATATATGAAATGGACAGATGAGTGGAAAAAACTAATTTTCTCTGACGAAAATAAATTTTATTTAGACGGTCCAGACTCATACTCATGCTATTGGCACGATTTGAGATCTAAAGATGTTCGGATGTCAAAACGTAATTTCGGTGGTGGCAGTGTTATGGTTTGGGCAGCGTTTTCTGCAGTTGGCAAGTCGAAAATTTGTTTTGTTCCGACAAAAATGAATAGTTCGATTTATAACGAACTGTTGGAAGATGCTCTTCTCTCTTTTATGGACGAAAAAATGGATGAAGATTGCATTTTCCAACAAGATAATGCTGTAATCCATGTTTCTAAGCAATCGAAATCTTGTTTCAATGAACATAGCATTCCTTTGTTGGACTGGCCGGCTTGTAGTCCGGACTTAAACCCAATGGAAAACTTGTGGGGATACATGGCCCGTAAAGTTTATGCAAATAATGCCCAGAATGAAGGCATAAAGACTGTGACAGAGCTGAAACTAAGAATTAAACAAGTCTGGGAGGAAATTGATTCCGATCTGCTTAAAAAATTAGTGGAATCAATGCCAGACCGTATTTTTGAAACAATCCATAACAAAGGATCATCCACACATTATTAATAATGCTACAATGGCCCAAACATTAAAGTGCGTTTATAGGAAAATACCCTTAAAAATGGCTGTTAATATCGAAAATTAAGTAAAAAAAAATAATCAAAGTACAAATGAATTTTTTTTTGTAACCAATATTTTAAGTGAAGTCTTAACTAGTTTAATACTCAAATTTATAGCCCCCTAAATATTTTCTTGTTTAATTTTTACCTTTTTTTTAAAAAAAAAAGTAGTGTGCGTTTATAGGAATATGCCCCAGTGTAGTTTTGGTATTGATCTGAATAATTTAAATTTATCTACTTCGGTATAGAAAGATGTCAGCTGATGAGCTAGGAATTATCCTGTCAACTATAGCATAACTACCTTAAAGAACGACTTTAAACAGTTTCATTGAATGGCAATTATTCGGCAGCCAGAGGTGTGAACAGGGGTCATACTCTCGGTCATCTACTGTTTTGTCTGTATGTCAACGATATACATGATCCGATAGAACACTCCGATGAACAAATGTACGCTGATTATTATAAAAGTAAAATTAAAATTTATAAAAGTTGAATAACAAATGATATCCAAGTCAAAGTGCACTTTGATTAACAAAAATAATAACGCTCTTGATATTGATATTTGGCTAATTAAATTTTGAATTGTTGTCGCTCACGACCTTTTGGATTTTAGGTGACGATATACAGCTCTATTTAATTTATAAATCTTTTTTATTATATAATTTAAAACTTATTTTTTCTTTTAATAGTTCGATCTCTTTATTTTATTCTTTTAATTCCAGATATTTTGTATATATGCATTAGGGCAAAACTTTTAAGATTAGTCTTAACCCTAACCCTCCTGACTCGGGTACCACGCTACTCGAACGTTCTTTAAAGTCAAACTTTTCTTAAACAAAAAATACAGACTTGACGTTTTGCAAGTTTCTTCAGCTAAACATTTTTTTTAATGTTTTTGCCATTCTAAGCTTTCCTTATTTATTTGGGTAGCAACGACTCTTTAGTTGAAATTTTGAGCTTATAGCATCCTGACAAATTTTTTTATGATGGCTTTGTTTGTTATAAGCTCTTGTTTTGCTCTAGAAGTCATTTATGTTTTCCTTTCCACTATTAGAAACTGGCTTCCCTCGAGTATAATACATTGTTGATACAAAATGTACATTCTTTATCTTCTTGCTTATGACAGACAAAGGAGTTCCGTGCTTATATTGTCCATTGGGTTTGGCGACTTGTTTTGCTGAAGAGTACCTGCGACTTACCTAATTTGAAGCCGGCTGATCGGAGGGAGTAACGCATACAAATTATTTGTTATCACATTTGTTCAATATTCTCTGTAAAAATCAACCAAAGTTTTAACGGGAAATAACTGTTAGTCCATTGTCAAATTTTTACCCGGAAAATAGCTTGTACCATAGATGCTGGATATCATATTAGAAATATCCGACATTGGATCGGCTTTGTCTGTTTGTTTACGTGGTGATCTTGATTATATCAATAGCAACTAAACGATGCTTTCTATAATGGAAGACTGTAATTTCTCCAAAGATCTGAAGGTGAATAATCGCTGGAACCATATTTTTCACAGAAATCAAAAACAATTTGCGGGGTTTCACCTTTAGAACTACAATATCTCCTGAAAATACACTTGGTTACCCGGATACTTCAGTCAGGAGTCGACGTATATAAATGATATCAGTAAGATTGGGGTTAACTCCTGATCATTAGTCTGAACTAAAAATATGATTAGTATTTGTACTTGTTATTCTAATAAGCACTTTAAATTATAAGATATTGATCTTGTCGTGTCATAATCATGATATGAACGAATAAAATTTCGCAATGAAGGAAAATCGCTAAGACAATTGTCTTCTATCAAGGCATGTTCAATAAGATAGTATTTTTGCACGACTTTTTTTGTTCAAATTTGAAATAACACGTATTGTTTTATAGCACAAAATTATGAAACTTGAAACTTTTTGATTTTTGTGAAACAAGTGCTGCTATATTTAATAAATTTAATCAAAAGAAAACTGGCGTTAGTAGTAGTATTACCCTACACTTAAACGGGCGAAATTTTTTTTTTACTTTTCAAGTTAATAAACCAAAAAAATAAATAAATAAATAAAATACTAATATTAATATATACTTTTTTATTTACTTTTAATATAAAATTTGTTTAATATTTAGCATAAAAGAATAATTATCAAATTATTTTCGCCATCTATGTATTAATAGTATGATGATTCATACAGCGATTCGGGGAATCCATTTAATAAACTCAAGGTGTTATAAAGCACGCTAAGTCGAAGAGAAATAAACAAAAATTAATACCTTCTACTCGAATTAAATTTTGCCAATGTGCTGGCTTATTACAGCTTGACATTGCCTTATACATATGTATATACATATATATTCGTACATACATATATATATGAAGACGAAAACTAAGTACATAATACACACATGTGTGTATGTACATACATACAATGTAGATATATTTTACATCTGCCAGATACCTATTCTTAATTTTATTCAATATTGTTTACGATTCAACAGCATGTTGTAAAATCCATAATCATTATATGACGTCTACTTAGATATGTTTGTGTGTGTATCAATATTTGGCTACTTGCTGTTTTAAAACAAATAAGTAAAAAAAAATACATTCCGTAGAAATCGACTATGTGATACCTTATACTACCTTAACATCAGTTGTGCATTAAACATTTTTGAATAAAAATATTTGTTTCTTTTTAATGTTATGACGTTAAAAACTTATATCTTGAATGTACCATACATACATACATACATACATTAATATGGTTGTTTGAAAGAAAGTAATATTGGATTTTGAGTTTAAATAAAACATATTATAAAGTTGTTGAATTTAATTGAACTTACAGTCAAAGCTCTGGCTCTTTGGGAAGGGCAAAAATCATTATTAAAGAAAAAGAGCTAAGAGAGATACCTACTAATATAGTGTAATTCCCCTTTTCCTTTTTGGTATGTTTGAATAAGAGAATAGGTTAAGATAATACATACGTACATATGGTCTAATCAAACGATTGTCAGCTATAGCAATGTTGTCAGGCCTGTCAATTTGCTAACAATGATCAGACATTAGAAAATCGCCGCCACAATGTATACTGTAACGTCTGCAAGATGTTTTGCAGAAAATCTGGCAATTCCATTGTACATATATATGCTTTTTCTGACGTTGTCAGATGCTAAAAATTCTGGCATCTGACAATGACTTGCCAATGCAGTCTCTGACAATATTGTAAGACAAAGATTGTGAGTTCAGACGATTGTGCATTTTTCTGACAATGTCATGTGACTTGATAATCGTCTCAACAGAGCAATACACACACACACAGAAAAACCGTCATGACGCTGATGTATTTTAATATTAGTTTAATTAATTTTCTTGTGGAAAGAGTTTACTTCGCTAGTTCATTGCTTACGAATTTTTACGTTCGAATTATTGTTCGATATTGAAAGCCATCATTAGAAATTTCGATTCATTTTAAATTCCAAATAGTCAAAAACTCTTTCGTTCGAATAAGAATTCGTTCGTATACGAATGACAGAATTAGCACCTAGTACTCTGATAAGTGTCTGCGTTTTGAGCCTCTGATAAAAAAAATTGAAATTATGTCATCAGTGACATCAATGTCTCAGTAACATCGGAGAAAGGATTAAGCACTCATCAATGAAATGACACCCCGATACCATAAATATGATTAATTGGCGCCTATTTATTGACAAAATTTTAACTATGAAGTTTTATTGAATAATAAGAAAGATTTAAATTTATACAAATGTCTGTTTGTATTTGGCCCACTAACATATTATAAAATAATTAATTACAAAATTATACAATATATTTACAAAATCTGTCATTAGTATTATGTTTAAGCAAAACAATTAGAGTACAATTCCGCAATTATACATTATAATTATACAATTAGAGTGCCGATTCCGCTGACTGTTTTTCTTTATTTAATGCACGTTTCTTGATTGCCAATAGTTTTATTTAGTTTACACATAATAATAGTTTATCCATAATCCAGGCAACATCACCTTGTTCAATGTGCTTTGATACGTTATATTAAAGAATTTTTTTATTTAAAAATTAAACTAATAATAATAATAAAATTCAATAACACTACATTTAAAAAAATTTAAAATACATATATACATACATATGTGTTAAGTTCCAATTTTTAATTAGACTGTGTATTGAATCATCATCAGACTTGTTGGCTGCAAAGGAATTGAAATTTGTAGTCTAATAAATTTATTTAGAACGTATACAAAATTTTGTTACGATGTTGTTAAAATGGTTGCCGGAGGTACAACTATTATTACATCGGTTTTAATAATATTAAAGTCTCCTACGTCATGTGGACTTATTTCATAAGCAGTACATATTTTATATATTTTTTATTTATTTATTGAGCAAAAATCTTGATTGTATTTTCCAGCACAATAACACAAATGACTTTGTATAAAATATTGAAATTCTTGATTTTGATTGCAATCAGTTTGCCATAGGGAGACCGATTAATTGACTTTTTTCAATAACTGGTTTTCGAATTATTCAAAAAGTAGCAGTTTTTAAAAAAACAGTTATCGGTTAATAATTATTCCAAAAATCCGTTAACCGGTTCTTATATTTAGACAAAATCGTTCTTAATTCTTGAAGCGCAGAGCTGGACCACGTCGTTTTAAAAATAAGCAAAAGCTGATAATCAATTCTAACAATAATTTTTACAAATCGCATAAAAACTATGCCAAAACGGTGTGCGGAGGCCATAAAAAACAATGTTTATTAAACAAAGTACTGAAAGTTGCTTAAGTTTCGAACAGCTACTGAAGGAGTTAATTTCGTTTTTGTTGTTATATTACTTGGTAGAGAATTAAATGAAAGGTTTGTTAAAATAGTTATAATTTAGGTGCCTAAGATAACAATAATTAAATATTTTAGTTTGAATAAATTTATTAGTAATGTACGAGCCCTTTATTGCCTCGACAAGAAAAGTTGCTTAGGTTTCGAAGTGCACTGTATGTAAATTCATACGCCACGTATTTAATATTGTGTGTGCCACTGTTGTATGTTAGGTAAGACACCCACCATCCAACCAAGGAGTCGTCGGTTCAATCTCAGGCCACAACATATGGCAATTTTTAAAAGAGATATTACCTCACAACATTACTAGCGACTGGTTTTGTGTATTTACGCAGTGAAAGACTTCACTATTTAATATATCTGCCGTTTGGAGCCGGCGTTTGTGGGTCGCTTTTAATGAGTCTAGTTGATCATTATTCATATATAAAAATCAATGTTTATTTACAGAAGATGAGAAAAAGTTATTGTTACTCAAGTGTGCATATTTTTCGATCTACCTTGGTTTTCACGTTCTTTTAAGACGTTCTAGGTTGTCATATATACAAAAATAATAACTAAATTTATACAAATAGTTAACCGATGAGCATATTTGCAATAAAAATCATACAAACGTATAAAAATTATACTTATATAAATTAACCGGTTATTCGTGTTAAATCAACCGGTTTATTCGGTATTCGGAAAATTTAAATTTTGAGAAAACAGTACTCGAGTACCGGTCGAATAATAACCGTCCGATCTCCGTAGTTTGCCATAAATTTTTTAAGAAAAACAAAAATTTTTTAAAAAAAAAACTGATTTTCGTGTGAAAAAAAGGCATATACGAGTATGTAAAAAAGTAAAAAAGATATATGCATATGCGAGTATGTTCTGTAAACCGAAAACGAGTGAAAAAGACATATAAAACTTAAATTCGAAAACTTTTTAAACTTTTGATAATTAAAGAAGTTATATTAGAGGTAATTACGAGTAAGTTTATTAATATGAAAAAATATCAAAATCTTGTCTGATTTAAAAATTATTGCAATTTGAAGTTTTATTCCATTTCAATTTTAAACGATTTCGGTTTACATAACATACCCGATAACTTATTTCATAGTGTATTTTTTATTAAAGCATAACACAATAAATTAAATGTGATAAGCATGATTGATATGATATAATTACACTGTGATATAATTTGACACCTTATTTTCCGACAAGCGGGGCACCCGGCCGGTAAATCGGATTCGAGTACGTTCACCCCAGTGATGCGAACCGTTTTTCTAGGTTAGCTCTTGTTTTCGAGATAAACCGTTATTTCGAAAATGGAGGAGGTAGCACAACATATATTCGCGTAACTCAAAAACAGTTAAACTAACGCATAAACTAAAAACCGAAATGCCGCAATAAAATTATTTTTAAGTAAGGCCAATTTTTTTTTTGATCTGCGCATTCGTTTTAGATATATAATTTTTTTTCAAAAGAACAGTGGGATCACATTATTATGTAAGTACATTTGTATGAGTGATTTTTTATTAGTGAAGCAGATATATCACTCAAACGTATGTACTTACTTAGTATGTAATTTGGTCCCGGTGTTCTTCTGCGAAAAAAAGATTATATACCTATAACGACTTCGTAGAAAAACGCAACTTTCTTAGACCTAAATTTGAGTATCATACACTGTGTGAATTCTCACTTTCTTTGCGATCAATGGTCAAAAAAGAGAATAATTACATTGTCGCATTAAACAAAGGTACGAGTGGGACTCACCACAGTTATGTATATTAAGCAACTAGAAATTGTAATTAAAATAACAAAATTTAAATTAAAAAATTAAAATGCTAAAAACTGCAAAATCTGCAATTGCGCAACTTACAGGAAAACTTGTTTTTTAAACAAAAAACTTCAAAGCTGCTCAATGCTTGGAAAAACTGCCAAATACAGATGAATCTGCATACTTGGCAGCGCTGGTTGCAATATAAAAATCTTTTTGATATTTATTGGTTACACTGTCATATACATGATTACTTTTTAATAAAATTCATGGACAACATTTTCTATTTTTCATTCATAAAATAGTTTTTTTTTGGTCTTCGCATTCAAGTAAAAAGATATGATATTAAAGTGTCAGCAATTAGCAGACGAGCTGACATCTTCTTGTTAAAAAAAAAAAATTATTTAGTAAATGTAATGATAACAAACGTATTAATATCAATGCGAGGTTATTTTTATTTGTATGATTTCCTAGCGGTAAATAAAATGAAGGATCTGAACAATCATCAGCATTATATTACAAGCGAGCTTTTAAGTACTTAAAATGTAAATTGGACGTAATCTAGAATATCATATGCATCTAACAAAACTTCGATTACAATATAAGCGACGGACTCACTTACTGCTCACTAAAGTTTTTTTTAAATTTTATCTTAAATGTACCAAAAATAACAAGACACCGTTACTTTTGTATGTATTTATAAAGTATGGGTAAAACAAAATTATTTTTGCATTTCACATATTAGTTATAGATTAGATAAGAAGGAGTTAATAAGGTTATTTTGGAAGATCCAGATCCCTATGTAAGTTTTCAAACACAAAACAAAAATAGTTTAGGATTAGCGCATATTTTTCATTTTAGATTTCAAAAATAAAAGCCATTTTACGATCAGGAGGGTTTGATAAAATCACAGCGACTTGTATCTATCCACGAACTATAATGGGAATGGAAAGAAAGGTGTTAAAGAATTTAATGCCTTACAAGATGCAATTTTCGGTAGGTTTACTTAAATTTATTTTTGGACATATACTGATATGTTTCTTTCAGAAGCTGTAAAGGAAGAGTTCCTCAAAATTGTTAGATTTTAAAAGGATCTTGAACTCTGTTTTAAAGCATTTGGAAACAGATATTTTGTAAGAAAAATTTAAAGAAGGCTGTTCATAATATTCTAAGGATTTTACATTTTTACATGTACTATACATATTTAACGTCATATTTAATTTTAAAATGTTACCCTTTTTATGAAATTACGATAATTAAATAATGTATAATAAATTAATGAAAACAAGAAATTTTGCTTTTTTAGGTTGAATTTAATTTAACACACGTTAATCTTTCAGTTACAAAATCATTAGGAATAGTATTAGCTCCACTTACTCTTAACTTACGAATGTAAATTGGAGTGTTGTTTATATACATTATGTTCTAACTTCTCACTGTTTATTTAAAACTTAAATTTCACTGAAACTACAGTTGTAATGTTACTTGCTTACATCGTCCCTTACTTTTTAAGCGAGAGCCCACCGATTAAGCAGCCTATGACACTTCTATGTTAAATTTAAGTGGGTAATTGCAAGCGAAATGCAAGGCGTCATCACTGACTGCTACTATGTATTGCTTACATCATCGATTACGTAATGCATATTTTTAACGCTGTGTTATTTTACAATTTACTCTTGTTGCTCTCATCCTTTTTGATGTTGATGCCAACAATGATGATAATGATAAATGTCATCAGTATTAAAGTAATATGTTGCATAAGGTTTTACTTGCTTTGGCTATGAATTTGCATAAATATGACCTATTGATAGTTGAAAAAATTTGCTTAAAGACAGATAAATACAAATGACAATAACATTTTTATATTTCATTCATAATATACGAGTATCTTTTAATAACATATAGCATTGATGTCACTGTAATCATAGCATTGATGACGCATAAAGTACCAACAATTTTATGATGGCGTTTGTCATCAGATTGATGTCACTTTTTGCCTCATCGATGCCATTTGTTAAAAGGTTGGCAAAAACCCTGGTTTCTTGAATAAAACCCAACCCACCGGGTTTTATTAGGTTTTATTGTCGACTTGAACGGAATCGGAAGCAGTTATAGATTCCGTTCAAGTCAACAATATTTTTTGTTTTTAGTACAATTACATCTTTTTTAGTATTTATAATGCAATTTTGCACTCTTAATGCGATCAAGGCATCATTATGTACTATGAGCTACTAAAAGTAGGTGATCAGAAGCAGACTGTAATTACTTCGTTTAAACCATTAATTATGAAAAACGGCCGTATACAATATACAAAGCGACAGATAAAGTTTTCCCTTTGCATGACAACGCTCGGTCTCATGCGCCAAAGTTGCCAAGCAATTGTTAGAAATGATCAAATGCCACACCCGCCGTAATCTCCAAATATTGATTCCTTTGAATATTGTCTGTTTCGACGGATACAATATCTTTTGGCATGTCACCGAAGCACTTCTTTTAAAGAAATATAAAATCATCTACAAAGTGTATCGATTAAAAAGACAAGAAGTTTTCGGACATTGGCTCAGAGGTGAGGAAAAGAAGTAAGCAGTGATTCGATAAATTTTATTTTGTTAAATTTTTTAATTCATTACCTTTTGGAGCTAAAAAAATGGGCCGAATTAAATTATACTCCTAATACGTAAAATTTAATTATTTTTGTTGTAAATAAACTACGAAAACCTTTAAATAAAAAACCTTTAAATAATACCCAATTAAACCCACCCCAGTCAGTTGCCAATCCTTATTTGTTATAACATTGATGTCACAATTCCGATGTTAGGATATTATCAATATGAAAATGTATTTTTCATAAGTGAGTATGTATGCGAACAAAGTGAAAGACAGCAGGACTATTGTTTTTTTTTTATAGCGTTGTCAACGAGAATGTTACTGTAGTATGCGTGAATTTCGTATTTTTTTAAGAATTTTAACACCTGTTTAGTACCACGAAACTTAATTTAAAGAAAAAACGAAAAATGAATTAATTAAAACGAATTTTAAATCAGACTTTACTCAAAGATAAGTAATGACAGCATATATCGTGCTCTAAAGTGACTGATTTCGAAATATTTAAATTTTCACTTTTTGCAAGAAAACTATATACGGTGGCCATATCTACCCACGTTAAAAATGGTGCATCATTTTCTCTATTCTTTTACCAAAAAATACGATTGAATCCCTTTTTGTGTTATAAGAGTAAATATAAAAAAACGAATTTTTGCCTCGAATTTGCCTCTGCTGAAAATTAAATGAAAAAAATTTAATTTACAAATTTTCAGTTGACTCACTTTAAAGGAAGTAACCAGTGCGATATGTACATATGTATTGCATAAGTATTTCTGAAATCCTTTATCTAATATTGATAGATTCGATCACTTAGATCGACAATTATTGTTTTGTAAACGGTGTCCAAATCATTTTAATTTTAATAAAAAAAAGACTTTCTTCAGATATTAAAAATAGTTTTATTCCAGTTTATTACAGTTTATTTGAGTTTATTTCAGTCTATTAATGACTCCGCAAACTCCCAATATTTTACCAAAATTATCTATCACGTTTTCTAATAAACTGTTGTCAATTCTTGCTATCTGCTCGATAATGTTGCTTTTCTGCTTTTGAACTGTTGTGGGAGGATTGCTGTACACTTTCGATTTCAAAAATCCCCCACAAAAAGAAAAAATCTAAAAGTGTCAATCGCACGATCTTGTTGGCCAATTTACTGCTCCGGTTTACATTGATCGTAATCTCATTTTCATTTCCGTTTCCAAAAAAATATGCTCCGATGATTCCTCCGGACCATAAACCACACCAAACCGTAACTTTTTGTGGATGCAATGGCTGCTATAAGATACCTCTTGGATTCTCTTCACCCCAAATGCGGCAATTCTGCTTGTTGACGTAGCCATTGAGCTAGAAATGGGCTTCGTCGGTGAAGATTATGTTGTTAAAAAAAATTCTCCTTTTCTTCTTGTTTTTCGATGGCCGAAGAAAGGAACTTCTGTTGTAGTGCGTGGTCAACTGATTTTAATTCTTGTGTCAGATGGATCTTATAAGCCTTTAAATGAAGATCACGATGCAAAATGTTTGAATTTTAATTGCTGCGAACGATAACGAATGGATATTTTTAGATCTTATTCAACACTTCTGCATCAAAGCTGTTATATTCTCGGTTGAACAACCACTGCTTTGATAAATTATGTTTCTCAACCATCAGCTTGATGGCACGACTTGTTGGAGCATTTTCTCTACCGAATAAATTTCCTAATTACATCTTGGAAACTTTTTCCATTTTCAAAATATGTTTTAATAAAAATGTACTTTTAAAAATGAAAAATGGCAGCAAAATTAAAATGATATCTCAATTTTGGACACACTTTATATAAAAATAATTTGTTTTTTTTTTGTACTTTTCAATAAATTTAAACGAAAACTATATAAACAAATATCTGTATTAACTGATTTCTTTATTAAGATTTTTCTTTATAAAAATACTATAGAAAGCTAGGGTGTTCTAAGTATTTATACTGAAGGGTAGTTTCTAAACTAGTCTCCTGTGGTAGTTTCAGAAATAACTTCAAAAGTTGTTATAAGGAGTAATGAATTGGACTAGTTGAAAAACTAACTTAGCCTGTATAGTGCATGGAGTAGCGACATAAAGTAGTTTTGGTGCTACACTTATGGAATGCATGGATGGGTTATATGATCCTCACATAGGACATATATAGCTACGGTATGTTAGAAGAAACTCGTTTTTTCATACATTTGGGTTAGGTTCGGACTGGTCTTAGTCCTTTGTGGAGTACACTTCACACGCACGTTGAAAGTAGCTGCATTTTTTGCATGGCATATACTATATGTGTATGTACGTACCAGTGTTGGCAGACGTAGAGGAAAATTCCTTCAAGTCGTTTTTTTTTTGCTAGAGCAAATCGAATAGATTTTTCATATTCGCCAAAATATAAAGATTTCTTTATAATTTTGCATTATTTATAAAAATAAATGCAAGCAAATTTATTTTAAATATTTTATTATTCAAAACGCTTAAAAAACTGTGTTTTCTCAAAAATCGTTTAAATATAAATATTTTACCAGAAGAAAAAAGTTGACGACACCGATAAGAACGTATCATTTTAGGAAATTCAATTCAAAAGAATTACATTAATTTTAATTTTCCGTTGAATTTCTATGTTGAGACCGTGGCAGGCTTAATTTCGTTCAGTATACTCAAAGCATAATGGAGGGAGTATTATGGCTTAGGTGTGTTTCTCAAAAAGAAGAGTCTGTAATTTTGTAGAAATCGATGGAAATATCGCAGCTAATGCGTTCGGTAAAATACTTTAGATAAATCTTAAAAAATCTGCTGAAAAAATTAAATTAGGAACGATTTTCTTCTACTGAGACAAGGATCCTGAATATGTATCGCAAAGTCATTTTTTTAAATTAAAAAACAAATATGGGAGTGTTTGTCTTATTTATTTTGAATTATATTGATAAAATGTCACCAGTTCTAAGCATTAAAATCTCCTTAAATAGCAAGCAGTAAAAACGACATAAGCTTCTGAACAAGGGTACGTGTTAAAAGAGCGAAGATACCTTGAGAAACATTAGGCAAGTTGGTCAATAGTATATCATAACGAAGCGGTACGAAACAAATAAGTAGTTATGATTTTATGTCGGAATTATTTTATTTAATATGTTTGATATTTATACTTTCAATTGTAGCGTGTTATAGTATAATTAATTTTTATTTTATATTTTAATATGAGTTTTGAAAATATCTCAAGTGCGTTTATATTCTTAGCAACATGATCGTATTAGTTACGAATTTATGCTTTCAATTGTAGCCTAGTGTATGTGATACGAGCGACGAGCAAGGAGAGCGACTATACCAACATTTGGTGAAAATCGAAAGACAATATCAAGGATTTTGGGACGAGAGCATAATGAGTGACTCCAATGCGTGAAATAGATCCTAAACAATACAAACGACTCAGCTAGACTACTCTTCGTTTCTATATTTTCACATTTTATTGAATAACAATATACAATATCTCGAAAACTAGAACCAATCGTAAAAAATATAGCGGATATATGAATTCCGCGCCACAAATCTCTTAAGGAATAGTTTTTAGTTGCTTTGATTCAAAGCTGCGTATACTTACAATGTTGGAACAAGTAATAGGGACATTAATAGGGACATTTTTTTCCGATATTTCATAAAATTTGAAGTATTGAAGTTTTTTGATGGAAGAGTAATCCTTTTATATAGCGAAAACTGGTCAGAACATGAAGTGCTCCATAACTAAGTAACTAATTAATGCGATCCAGTGAAAGAAAAGTTCAGAGATTATGGGAAGAAAGAGTGGGTCAAATGCAAAGTCGTTTGTGCGGACATAATTGAGTTACAATTCATATTTTATTTCAATTTAATAAATAAAAAATTAATAAACTGTTAAACTGTGTCCCTATTTTTTGTTCCATCACTGTATTTTATGAATAAGAATTTGAAAAAAGCTTTTTATCCATAAAATGTAGGTATTTTTTTTTAATTTTAATGACTAAAATTGGTTGGAATTTTCGAAGGAGAAATCTTTTTAACGTGTAGGGAAATATTGGATTTTTTTTTAGTAAGCGTATGCATATATTTCCTCTTTTCTTTTCTAATATTCTAGTGCATTTCGAATTTTAATCAGTTTCTTTGGTGATATTTTATTCGCCTTTTTGGTTGTTTTTGTTATTGTTGTGGCTTATGCAACAGCATTTTTTTTTGTTCTTCCTTTCTTTTAAATATTTTTAATACACAAGTATTTTACATTGTTTTGTAAATTTCAAACGTCTATAGCAGGACTGAATTTATCTATTTGGAGAAACTTCTGACCAAGTTCAACAACTAAGTAAAAGAAAGTAAAGGCATAAGTATTTAAAAGTGTGAACATTAGGTTGGTCCTTATTTTTCAACTTTGTTGTTTTGAGCGTAACTCCCCCTAAAAATGTTCGTTATAATTTAAAAATTTTGTGTGAAAAATATTATCATGACTGAGCGAGGTTAAAACGTGGCGCATCACTCTTAAAATTTGGCTTGAAGACTTTAAAAATAAAATTTTGATATTTATTAAAATTATTATTATTTTTTTTCATATCATACATAAATAACTTAAAACTACATTCCACAAATTACCTATCGCATTTAAGTCTGGCCAGTCTAATATAGCGATTTTGTTATCTTCGAAACACTTCTTAGGGCACTTTGCAGTAAAACACCCATCTTTTTGTCTTCAGGCGAAGTTTGTCAACGTAATAGGTTACTTTCATAAGTTCCTATAGACGATATAAAATAAATAACAATATTACCGCCACCATGCTTATTGTACTCGATAGTGGCTGTTTGAAAAATACCATCACTTCCCTGGCTTTTTTTGTGTAGCAAAATTCAGATATTTTATTTGGAAAATAAAATATGATTACTTAAACTACTTTGTAAATGATGTTTATATACATATGCATATACTGTTATTCACTAAAGTAAGTAAATAGCTAATCAATGCTTATATTCAAATAAAACGAATTATCTTAGATTTGTATAATTAAAGGCAGTTAACAAAATTTTAAAACAATAAAATTAACTAAATTAACATCACAAACGTAAGTATACATTAGGTAACATATTATGGTTTTTAACAGAAAAATTAGAAAAATATTGTCAATTTATTTGTTATACCTTCTTGAAGTCGTAAATGCGTCGATCTACCAAGTCTTGCATCACTGAGCTAAGAATTTCTTCTAATTCTTCCAATTTAATATTTTTCAGATCTGTTCTTCCTCTCACCTCCCGTTTTTATATTTAGCGCCATAGATGATCCCAAAGGTGCTCTATTAAGATCAGGTGACTAAGAAAAAGATTTCAGTAGTATAGGGTAATAGAGTGGCCATTCCTTTATACTAAGAACCGTATGTTTCGGGTCATTAATCTGTTGAAATATGTATAAAGGAATCAATTCTTTCAAATTATTGCTTTAGTTCCATCAATAAAAACAACTATTTCAACTTTGGATGCGCCATGCACCTCTAAACTATTATTTTAACAAACAAAAAAAGCCAAACTCAGGAGGACAAAAGTATTCGTACACTTTATTCTTTTGTATTTTTTTTTTATAAAATTAGTACTTTCCATGTTGTTTCAATCGTAGACTACAGCCTTTAAGGCATCGATTGAAATAAATATTTTTTTAAAATAAGAGGTATTCAATTGTGGATTCACTTAACCCTAAAAAGATAACGTTATTTTTTTGTAAGTTAAAGACAACGATACGTCTGAAAGACATGATTTCTTATACATTTCTGACATATATACATATGTATCGCACTTGATCAACAAGAGCGTATTATCTCAAAATTTTTTAAATTTCACTTTTTGCAAGAAATCAACTAACAACATCAATATCTATCTACTGTAAAAATTTCAACGCATTCCGATTACTCTTTCATTTCGAAAGCAACATTTAAGACCATTTTCGTGATAGTGTAGTGACTACCTTTATATCACCAAAAAGTTATTATTTTGATTTAATATAAAAGTGGTAATAGAAATGTATCGTATATTTTCATAAAAAAGGTTTCATTTTTTGCATACTATGATTTATTCTGATTTTCAAATTCTTTTAAAATGTAACCACAAACAGTTTTTTAACTCTATTGATAATTTTGAAAATTTGAGTTAATACCCTCTTGTTGATCAAGTGCGATATGTGTTATTGAGATCACTTATTTATTAAATTTTTTCTTTGTTAACTTAACATTTTGGTAAATGAAAACAATAATAAAAAGATATAATAAAAAAACTTTAATTGTGAATCATTTTATGCAAGAGTTGCAGACTAGTTTTTTATGTTTTTCCCACAGGTGTCTCACATTTGACACAAACCATTTCTGACATTCATTGAATTTTCGAAGGACAATACCTTTTTTTATGAACAGGTTGAGCTTCAACGTTATCTAAATCATTTTTGGCAGTATCAACAACTAAATTTTGAATGTTGTCATGCGATGATTTTGGCAAAGTGGATTGTATTATGCTGTCAAAAGTCCCAGCAGCTTGACTATGGCCATTGATCTCGTCAATTTCTATTATTTGGTCAAAGGTCGCAATACCTTGAATGGGCTTATATTTTTATTCACCTCGTCATTACATATATTTTCTCGTGTTCTACATCACTTTGAACATCATAATTCAATTTCATCATTAAGTCAATTTATGAATAAATATGGCTCTACAAAATATAAAATAACAATAAAACAATTTTTAACATATTTTTTAGGATAATTAGTTACTTAATACTACCGACTATATATACTATTCGGTGTGCAGAAATTGAATTTTCTATTTTTCCTTTAACTTAAAGAATCTGTTATTTTTGTTTTATTTTTCGCGATATTATTATATTAGAAAGTCCCAACTTTGTAGTTCTGTGTAAAGTCCAGTTTTCGGGGGACTGTATACTCAAATTTATATGAATTCGTTACATATATATATTGTTTGCCTCATAGCAGTGCTTCCACTGATAGAATTTTTCAAAACTATTCCACTATCACTGATTAAAAATTAACTTAGAAACAAACTTAAAATAGAAACTTGTGAATCCATGGTCTACTTTCTCAATATGCCTGAATCGGAGCTAGAAGAATGGACTGCAAGTAACGAATTAATTAAAAAATATACAGTAAGTATTTCTAAAAAGTAATAAATATTATCAAAACTTTTTGTAAGATTAACCTCTTTTTTGATAAGACTAATATTTGAATGGTCTGTGAATTGTTTTTAAATTTTAACATTGATTTATAATTTATATATGCATAATATATATACATAATATATATATATATATATATATATATATATATATATATATACATATGTACTTATATTTTGGTTTAATGCATTTAATAAGCTGTTAAAATTCGTTTTTGTTTTTATTTTTAATTGAAATAAATCTTATTTTTTGTTCACAAAAAACTTCACCTTATTTTATTTTAAAATACTTTTCTTTGACCCTTTTTTTCTTAAATGCAGTTTTATGACACTTTTTCGAAATTGTCAACGCAACCCTGCTTACCCGTCTACATGCAGGGCTGCCAAATGAAATTTGCAAAAAATCGTCATTTTTCCGATAAATATTAAAAATATCGTCATTTCAGTCTCAAAATATCGTCAAAGAAATTGTAACAAAAAACAACTAAATTTTTGGTGCTTTCAATTTTTACTTACTGTACCTATATTACGTATAATAAATTACACATTATTAATGCGTGCTTGAAGCTACGTACAAATCGATTAACTCCACTTTTAGAATTTTATGAGATAGTAGTGTGAAATATATATGTAGTTTAATATACATTTCTTACACAATTTGCTGCTTATTTTGTTAAAAAATGCACATATTATTCTTGGATAATTCTCTAAGTTTTTGTTAAGATTATTTGGCAATCATATAGAAAGCTTAAATATTCTGTTCGCAGTTATTTTTTTGCTACACTACTACTAATTTATTCTGTTCCAGGACTTACTCTTTATTAACAATGAACTAAAGCGAAAATCAAAAGAAGTAAGCTAGTAGCAGTGCTTTATAAATTGCACACAGGCGTCATTAAAATTACACACAAAATTCTCTTTTTACGATTATTGTATGCATACACATGTATACACATATAGTGAAGAGTTTTTCTCCTAGCAAAATTTTTTTAACATTTGAATATAATAAATATATATAAGGGGGATATAAGGGGCCCTATAATAATAGCATGAAAAAATAAAACTGTTATGAAACAAGCCCTTTTTTAATATACTCGTGCTATTTCGAATTTATAAGTATAGAAATTGCGGATAAGACAAATAACAATGCGTTATTCAGGCAACTCAAAAACAAAAATTTGAAGATAATACGTGGTCCAAACCTACTAATTTGGTGCACAGCAACTTAAAAAATCACATAATGATTAAATTATTCGCAAGGGTCAGTTCTCTGTCATTTAATGAAAAGTCCAGAACGTCTACACAATATATATTAAGGAATTTGCTAAAAAGTCTCTATGCGTCGTTTTTCTAAAAGAGTCAATTAGTGGGTATTCTAAAAATCTCTTATGACATTTCAAGTTTGTACAAAGCTTTTTACGCAACTTTTCCTTAATTCTGTAATTTTTAGTAGTTTTATTTATTTAATTGTTAAGATTTTTATTGTTGTAATACTTTAAGTAAAATCTCATAACATAATATAATAGAGGAGATTTCAGTAAATATATAATAATAATAAAAAAAACTCAATGCTTAATCGATCAGAGCATAGTATGTATAACTTAAATGCAATAATCGAGTAATTAGTAATATTTTACATGTCCTTTGTAATCAAGAACATTCGGTAAGCGCCTAGGCATTAATTTTATTTTCAATTATATTAGGTTCTACGCTTGGCGCAGGTGTTTCTGTGTTGGAGAGCTAGGGATTAACCAAACCTTTTGCTTTAGTTGAATGGGTAATTGCTTGCAATAACCGCATTCTCTGCACTTTGCTTCATATTTTCTTTTCGAATATTGAGACAAACAAATTTGTCCACTTCACCATCTGAAAAATATGAATTGTCGTTACCAAAATTCAAGATACAGTCTTATGCTTAAGAGTAGTAGTATGCTTAAGAGGAGTAGTATGCTTAAGAGTAATTTTAGGTTTTTATGATTACATTCAGTTTGGTCTGCAAATTAGGAAAATTTGTATGTCAAATTTCATATGACAAAAAATTAAAATATAGCGATAATAGAAAATGGTAGAACAAAAAACAAATTTGTACACAAATTAGACGTGAAACTAATTACACTCGAACTATACCCATGATGAAGAATTACACACGATATGTGAATTTACACACAAGGTGGTAACACTGGCTAGTTGTCTCACCTACAAACAGTTATTAAAACTTTTAGAGCCGCCATTTGTTATATATCAAAAATGGTAATTTTAGAGGCAAAAAACGTTAATCGTCATTTTGCCAAAATTTTGGTAAATAATCGTCAAATCTGGCTGCTATGTCTACATGACCGACCAACTACTTACTCATTAGTCTCTTTTAATTCACACATACATTTCTCTCTCTCTCTCTCTCTCTCTCTCTCTTTTTTTGCGATGACTTCTATGCTTTTAACGATTTGCAATACTTTTGCATTTGTATCTACATATGTATGTACTCGTATCTGTCCCTTTGTCAGTTCGTTCATTTTGTTTGTCTTTCTTTTCGTATACCAAATTGTGATTGTATGCAAACGACCTTGAGATTGTTATACTCCGGCTACTAAACCATTGTTATACATACTACTTTAACTATTGAATTAACTGCCTGACGTACGTATGGTACGTAGTAATAAACTATATAAAAATAAAAATTAAAACAAAAATTAAAACTTGTTTAAAATATATGTTAATTTATGTAACTTTTGTTATTTACAAAAATAAAAATAAAAGAGGAGTATTAAAAACAACACAAAAACAATAACACTGCCCAACAAATATCTCCTTTATAAAATTTTCCAAGAAGATTACTATAATATTCAATGTATTTTAGTGTGTTTATGTCAAAAATGACACTAGTATTTGTGTAACAGCTTTAGTTTTTAAGATTTTCCAAACTACCAACGTTTAAGGTAACGGTACGTGATAAGTCACTTTCAACTGGTAGGTTAAGAAACAAATAGCAGATAATTAAAATGGCTACAAAGAGATGAGACTGTTTAAGCGATTCAGACGATTTTCGTATAATTTATGGTGAATATATGTACCTTTGCGAAGTATCGTAATCGATCGTTAAATCTGCGCATGTTAGTTACTTTTGTGTAAATATTAGCAATATACAAAAGACATGGGTGCCTAATACTGTAAGCCAAAATTGTGTTGTCTCTTTGCGACAATGGTCAAGTGGAAAACATCTGCTCTTATGTTTAACACACCCGAGATTTGGCAGGGGCCTCGTAAGCATTATGATGATTGTTATTTTTATGTGGTAAGCACTGAGGGCATAAACTCTGCAAACCGGGATAAGTGGTTATATCTGACCTTGACTTCCACTCAGAGACCTCCTACACACTCTGATTAGTCATCAGTGCCAGTAACATCGACATCATCAATATGTTTTGAACCGGAGAGATGAAAATTTAAGAAGAATAACATGAATCTGACGCTGGTTTCACACCTAATCCAGAGAAAACTCTTCAACCATTCAATCAAAGTGAGTTGAATGACTTAGTAAGGGATTTAAATCCATCGAAAGAGCAGTCCAAACTATTGGCATCTCATCTGAACGAGATATATCTTCTTACATATATCAGAAACAAAATTACATTTTATCATACTCGTGAAAAAGACTTACTGCCATATTTTTCCTCTGAAGAGAATTTAGTTTACTGTAATAATGTTGTTGCAATAATTTTTGTATGTAGTAATTTTTGTAATATTGTAATTTAAACATAAAAACAGCCTGGAATAAGTTTATGTGTTGACTAGTGTAACAAATACGTGTTTTATAAAAAATATTTTTTTATTCAATCACAGGTTTGTTAAAACATAGAAAACGTTGCTCATCTTCATGAACCGTCACCTGGTGTTTGACAATATTGGGGTATTTTTTTAATGGCAATACATGTTTCGCTTCTTATTCTATCTTATATGTATGTATTTTATATACAAATAAAAATGTGTTTGTATGCTTGAGCTTATCTGTAAGCCGTTTATTTTGAAAGTGGGGCAAGTCAAGTTTTTTTTGTTTCGAGATATTTAAAGGTTTGCATTTCATTAATTTTAAAAATATTACGAAGTATTAATAGATATACATATTTTTAATATTTTGTTGTCTCAGATAATGTAAATTTATAATCCAATGGCGTTTAAGGTGTTGATTAAAAGAGGAAAATCTTTTTTATGACTATATGGATTTGCCTAACTTTCATAATTAATAAATTATTTTTATTGTTCATTTAATTTTTTTTAGAATTTTTTCATCAACCTTTTTAATATATAAACAAAATATTACATAGTGCAACAAAAAAACGAAGTTGAAATACGTGGGAAGTGATTTAATTTTCCGATAGGCACTGTCGAGTACAACAGGAATCAATTTTTGTAATTTTCGAAATACCTCGAAAACAACCTGTATTTCGTACCTCCATGCACTTATAATCTATTAATTTAGCTAAATATTAACCAATTTTAAGTTTCCGAGTTGACTTGAAAAGAAGAGAAACATACCATTTAAATTATGTGTTTTTTCCACAGAATCAGAAAAGTAGTATCACTTCAAAGGTATTCTTTTTTTTTTGCACCGTGTTATTCAAACCCCTTTACATTTATTCAATTAATAAAAAGTGAAACAAAACATGGAATATTCTAGCAGAAAATCTGACAAAACCTTAAATACATATATTACAAATTCTATTGAAGTTATACATCTTCAGATGAAACGTAGGTCTAATTAAATTTATTTTACTCAGGATAAATGTCAGAAAATCCATCATGTCCTTGTATTTTTTAAATGATATAGATTTTATTTTTTCATGCATATGGTAACTTTATATTTCCGAAATTAATTGGTTGTAATCATCATCATAAATCGATCATTTTGAATTCAGCAGCTCGATCTACCGAAGTTTTGTAAAAAAATGGTATAAGTTGCACCCATTGTAACTCTCATCCAGCATATATTATAGGGTTGCATGAAACTTAATAATGATGATCATGAAACTTTCATCATTATTTTTATTCATTTCGTTCCTACTAATACAGATGAATAACCATGAAAAGAGAACAATCAACACTCGATAGTTAAGAAAGTGTTCACTTATACAAGAGAATACTAATTTTCACAAATGTGAAACAGAACATGTCCTGAATAATGAAGTTCATGCAAAATCAATAAGCTTTAAAAGATCAGTTTTGCCAGATGTCGAAAAAGGGAAAATCATTTTAGAAATACTTAAAACATACACAATGATTACATGATTTTATCAAATTGGCAACATTGCTATTATGTGTTTTGAAAATTTGGGACGAGAGCGAGAACTACGAAATAGAAATCGTTTCAATGAACAATCTCTTTGTGTTAACGAAGTGAAACAAAATATTTTCACGCATGGTATGAATAAAGCAATAGTTTGTTTGGTATTCTGATTTTTACGCGAAATAGGGTTTTAGTCAATGAACATACCATATGAATATGTTCATTGATGAATATGTTCATTCAACTCTCTAATATTTAACCAATTAACGGTGTCTTCGCTGATATTTTTTATTTTTTTATAACCGCTGAAACCGCTCCATCTAGAGGTTGAGTTGAATAAAATTGTCGAGTTTCATTTTGTAAACTAAAAATTTATTTGTTTTCCTCAATTTCAAATTACTTGTTAGTAATCCTGGGGAATATATAAGAAACTTGTTTTGTGGATTGCCATTTCTACCACTCCAAATCCACGATCGTTTGGTAAAACTGAATGTTCTGAAAATAAAGATTTTTCATCAATGACATTTATTTCAGTGTCATTGGACCGAACAATCCGACATCTTTTAAAATTCTTTGACCAGTACACATGTCACTATAAGTTGTAATGTGTTTTTGGGTTTTAACAGTCTTTACGTGTTTCAAACAGCATGATTATATATCCTGTGCTATTCTAGATGCTCTAGTTTCATCCTAAACATACGTACCGTCTTCAGACATGATGTCAAACGTTCATATTGTTTCACCATACAGCAACCAAAGGTACAATTTGAAAATAAACCTATTTATAATACTGTTGAGGTAAAACTTCCATTTCCCAAAATCAGAATTTTTTTTATTAAAAAATGTTTTCTCAAAAAAAATTACAATTTTTATCTATAACTACCATTATCTTGATTTTTTTTTCAAAGATGAACTTGCCCCACTTTCAAAATAAACGGCTCAAATATTTATTTTTGTATATCTTTAGAACGGTTAAATCTGAAGTTTTTGAATTTAATCTGAATGACTTCATTGTCAATACAAATCATTACTCAAAAAGGTGGCGGAACTGGGCAAGGGCATGGTTTCTCCCATATAAACTAAATATTAATTTTTCTATATCTTGAGAACAGCAACAATTAAAGCTTCGTTAAAGCAGGTATTGTACAAAGCACTTCGGGTAAAAGCTATCTACATATATACGTATATTGCGCTTTATCCTATGTGGAAGTGACACCAATTAAAACAAACGAAGTTGTGTTTCTCTGTAACCAACGAAATTACATTTAAACTTTACTAATACAGTGTAAATTGTTATTTAAGCAAGTTTGAGTATTTCTATCCTTATTATTATCTTCAATTATTTAATTCTCTATACTAAATTCTACACTCACGATCTAAGCATTTTAATTAATCAGCTATTTCGTCTATTACAATATATTCAGATGTTTAAATATTTGCTTAATTGGAAATGAATAGTTGTGTTGCTATTCTGAAAAGCTTAGTTTATACATCAAAAGTTTTGTATTGTGATATCATAAAATTTTGATTGAATACCTTGGTACGTATTTTACCTAAAAATGTCATTAGTTAACAAAAATAAATTGTAGCTTTTGCAATGTATTACAAATTCAAGCAATTTTTTCAAAATTTTAAAATAAATTCACTATTTTACAAGTACAAGTACTCTAATACTGCGACCTTTTTCTTTTGATCTATTGCACATCTCTCGGTATCCCTGTAATATCTCTAATGCTTTGCAGTTGGTCTATTTGCTTCACAAATAATAAATACTAGTATTTACTCTGGTAATTCAGCTTCCTCTTTACAGAATCTGCACTTTAGATATGAATCTACTCCCGTTATATTCAAATGTTCATTGAGTCTGTAATGTCTGGTCAAAAGGCCGGTTATCATTCGTAAGCTCTTCTGAGATAGTATGATATAATATTTTCATATCATAGTTGGCTAGCAAAAATTTAGATTGTTTCAAACACGATTGCCTTAAGTAAAGTATACGCCTATCATTACCTTCCTTTTCACTAAGCAAGTCTTTCCATAGAAGACTCTAATGGAAGCCAAAAAAAAATTCGAAATAAAAAAATAACTCAAATGTTGTTATTTAGATACATACATATTTGTAAAGTTTTCTATTGAAATAATGAACGTATGAAGTATCTAAAACACCACAAAATATTGAATTTTACTAACCATAAACACAACTCACGCATCACACTGCTAATCCACATTTTACGGGGGAGGGGGGAATATAATTATTGAACAAATATTGTTGTTTTATTATTCTGCTTCTTCCTTTTGTTTATTTATTTTTATTCGGCTTAGATTTTGTGTAAAGAAATTTATTGGACTGAATATATTAAAGAAAAAACCGTTTCTAAATATAGCATTTTTAAAATCAATAATTTGAGCATTTATTTTTTGAATTTTTCATATGGCGTTGTTTTAAAGGTATTACCAAAAAACAACCCCATCGAACAAAACTATTAAATTTGAAATCACTGATTAAATATAACATAGTTTTAAGACTTTAAACCCCAAAATTAATATTTTAGCATTGGAAATTTCCATTCAAGTATAGAAAATGTTATTAAAAAAAAAACAAACAAACAACTTTTTTCAAGAAATTGTTTCGTTTAATTTATTCAAACTACAAAAATATTAATAATATTGAAATTATTGTTAGTGGAGTGATTAAGATCTACGACGCTTACTCTGAAAGTCTAAAACAATATCTAAAAGTCTAGCTGGAAATAATATCGAACTATTTAAGATACTACTTCAGGTTGTGTTGATGGACAAGTACAATGATTGCAGTGGAAAATGTTTTAAAGTTTTATTAAAATTGTGTAAAAACGACTGAGAATGGCTAAGCGACATATACCTAACATGGTCAAATCCATAGCGAGTTAAAATAGGAATAGTCAATCGGTAATAAACAGAGACTAGATAGTCATCAGTCTTGTTTATAAACCAAACTTAAATATAAAGTACATACATACATACATATGGTATATGTATTTATATATAAACAACTTACATAAAATGTATGCATACAGAAAGTTCAATAAAAGTAACAAATGCCTGCATTAGCAAAATAAATAAATTCAAAATTCATACAGAGCACATATGTTTGCCTTAATGGTATAATATGATCTCAAGTGAATTATACAAAAACGTTGAAACGTAAAACTAACACATAATAATTTTACCCTTTAGTTCCATACTTATATATCCACAAGTGTCTAATAACCTTAAATTCAGTAGATTGAAGTGAATACTCTAACTTTGGTTTCACATTATATGGCAACCATAATCTTACCAACATAGAAAAATGCTTGCCTATTGGTATATCCACTATCCAGATACAGCTTTTCGGCTCCTTTAAAATGTCGAGGTACATACGCGCAAATTTTACTCCGGCTATGAACTTTAACCTACCGACACTATTTGCTGACATTCATTCTATACCATGACTTATACATTGCCGTGTTAAGCAGTAAATCTTAGACTTTTTGAAGCTAAAGCCGAATTTAGTTTTATTCATACTTTACGCAAGCTTGGACCATTCCGAAAACGGTTAAATCGGTTGTGGGAATATTAAAGATACAAGCACAGAAAACAACGTCAGCAGATTTTTGTGAACTAAAGAATTTAAAGATTTTTTTATTATTTTTCTTATTCTGTATTTTGCTATGAAAAAATAATTTATTTTAAATTGTTTTGTTAACCCTCTAGCCGGCAAACCTGCCTTTAGGTGGAGTATATTGACTGTGTTATCATGTAGATATTTTTAGAAGTTCCATTATAATGGTAAATATGTGCAGAGAAATATACAGTTAATTATTATGACAAATAACAACATGCATTTGTCTCTTGGTTTTAATATTTCGATCCGTAAAGTTAAATTTCCAGATAAAGTGTGTAAAACAATTATTTGTGATTTAAGTGAAACTTAAAAAATATTTGTAAAATATTTCATTAACAATTTATGAAAGATAAATTTATTTTTATATAGGTAAGTATCTTTATTTTGCATTTAGTGTTTTATTTATCAAATTTTTTGTAAAGCTTAGCTTTTTATTGGTAAAAATTGGACTCCGCCTAAAGGCGGACCTGCCGGCTGCCAGCTCGTTTTGCATACACATTTTTTTTCTCTTTTAATAGACTTTTTTCTTTTTTTTAAAAAAAATTTTGCAGTTTCAAGTAAATGTTAAAATGTTTCGTAGTGGCCAATATACTTTGCTAGTTTGCGAATACTTTCGTCAAAAAACTAAAGCTTGCAGGCAAAGAAAGTAAAACTATCTTATAATTCACGAAATGACATCCGCTTTAATAAAGTTGGACATTTGCCTGTAGTTTTGGGCCGGAGCGGTAAAAGAATGTGCAAAATATAGAGCGGTGTAAATCGGAATCACTTATATTTTGTACGAAGTGTAAACTAAGTTTCTGTTTAACAAATAATAAAAAATGTTTCCAAAGATACCACACAAAACACAAAAATGTATAAATAAGACATACTAAAACTCCTTCTCTGGTGAAAATATTTCTTTGACTTAACAGACAGGTCCCCCTTTGTAGGGCAACATATTTTCTTAGCTAGAAGCTCAGTTTTTAATGCTTTTCAACTTTTAACTTTAGAGTATTGTTTTTCACCCCAACTACCAGCCAAATATAATTTTTTCAGCTCAAAGTAAAATTGGCCTATTAGAGGGTTAAATATTATAATAAGAGAATAAAAACATGTGTTTTGGTTATAGGTACACAGCGTTGCCAAATATACAGATTATCTGTATTTTGCAGTTTTTTTTAAGCATTGAATAGTTTTGAAGTTATTTGTTTAAAACCTACGTTTTTCGATAAAGTGCTTATGTATTACAGTTTTTAACATTTAAGTTTTTTACTTTAAATTTTTGGTATTTTAATTACAACTTCGAAGTTAAAATTTTACCTCATTTGCTTAAAATATCTGCAATGAGGATACTCGTATCTTTTTTAATGCGACAATGTAATTATCCTGTTTTTCACTACTGATCACAAAGAAATATAGAATTCACACGGTGTGTGGTACTACATTAAAATTTAAAAAGTTGCGTTTGTCTGCGCAATCGTTTTAGAAATATAAATTTTTTTGGCAAAAGAACGGTGCACAGTGTTTTGATTTCATATGACGAATGGCCAAAAATAGAAGGAGTTGTCGTACAGACATGAAATTTAGCACACTTACTTGAATTGATAAAAGATACTCCAAGGTTTGAAAAAATTCGAAGCAAGGATTCGTGTCCATCTCATATATCCTGAAAATTAAAAATACTAAAAAATTTAAAAAAAGTCAAAATTTATGAAATTTCGTACAATAATTTCCTAGACCATTTTTAATGTTTTGACCAAAGTTGGATGAAGTCGCAACAAAGACACTACAGGATCACAAATGTTCTTTTTCAAAAATTTAAAAAAAAATTACAGAGAAGTAAATGTTTATAATGTAGTTTTGTAAATGAAACATTTATAACATTTCAAATATGTCAATGAAATTTTGTTTCCTCCGTATAAAATAAGGTTTTTTACTTAAAAAAAAAATTTATAATTAAAAACAAAATTTTGAAGAAGTTTATTGCTTCAGTATAATTTTACATTGAAAAGTTAGTTTATTTTAGGGAATAACACACACAGGAACACATTTTACTCTCTAACACTAATATTATCACCTTCGGTTCCTTCCAGTAATTCATTACTATCTGTACAGTCTCCTGTTTCATTTATATATACCTTTAAATCTTGTAGCTCATAATTTTTTAGCGCTGTTATTGACTGTACATCGAAATCTCTAGATCTGATTGCAGAATCAAATAAACTATTTGGTCGTTATTAGATTCTATCCTACTTATTTTACTCGTATCTTTCAACCTGGCATTTCTTATAATTATGTGACTTGATTAGTGAATGCTTAATATAATCAAAAATAATTTTCTAAGCGTTTCTTTAATTTACAGTGTACAAGTATTTCACTTCATATGGAAAAAAAGGCAAAATTTGCCTGAGTTAGGATGTTTGATATTAAAAGTTTGTAGGTTCATTTTTATTATGAAGCAATTGTTCCCAAGTGTTTTATCTTCTTCAAATTTATCATTCTTCGCATATTTTAACACATAACACAATAGCTTTGATGTGAATTGGCCAAGTTTTACAAAAAAAAAAATTAAGTAACTCACAGCCCAAACTTCTTCACCAAATATTTCAGTATATAGCCAATCACACAACTCAGCTTCAAATCTGTTTCTCGTACGCATGTGTTTCTTCCAATTATTGTTGAATTTCAGCGTTAAAAATGCTTTACTATTAACAGTGCATTTGTAATTGCTTAACTAAACTTAAAAAAAAACTACACAGCAAAAGTAAAAAGTAAAAGCAAAAGATAAAATTTTTTGCTTTGCTTCAGTTTTTAGCTTCAAATTAAACAACAGTGTTGCTGAATGCTTACTGGAAACTTTTAAAAATAATAAACAAAAGTAAATAACTTGCTTAGTCTGCAAAGCAACTATCCTAATTCCTGAAAAATATTTATAAATCAAAGGGTCAGAATTGAAACAAGTGAAAAACAATTTAACCATTTTCCACCATAAAACGACAAACGATCATGCAATTCCAGCAACAGCAACGTAGTCAATAAATAAGTAGTAAACAGTTAAACAAAAGCTTAACATAAAGTAAACAACAATTTATTGCTTACAGCAAGAGCAATTCTTCATAAAATAGTTGCTTTGCTGACTGCTTAAGCAGAGAACATACACATAGTAATGCTAAGCAAGTTATTTACTATTTTATCTTTTGCTTTTGCTTTTTACTCTTGCTTATTATTTTTTTAAGTTTTCAGTAAGTATTCAGCAACACAGTTATTTATTTTGAAACTAAAAACTGAAGCAAAGCTAAAGTTTCAGTGCTATTGCTATTCTAAAGCAAGCAATTTAAACACTGTTGAATATTAAAAGTGTAAAAATTATTTTTGATCCTCACAATATAATAATACCCTTTGCGAACGATTTTCTATATATTGTTTAATTTTAATAATCACAGTATTTGTTTTATTTTGTTTTGTCTCTACACAGAAGTTGAAAATATCACGAATCTGAAGGGATGTTGACACTAAAAAGAATTTACCAAAAAAATTGCGTCAAGTATGGTCAGCCGAATTTTACGTATGTCATAATACATACTTGTTGCAAAAATATATTGAAAAAATTGGAAAAGAAATTTTTGATATATTTTTTAATTCACTTCTAAAGTTTGTCTCTGTTTAAAAAGATTTAATTTGTATTACAATTGCCTTTTCACTTCACTAACTGTACTAAACATATGATCAATATTTGTAAACAATACTAGCGTTACAATTTTAATTAGACATCAGACCAGCATTTTCAATAATTTTTTTAGGGACCGTTAGAAGAAACATCAAATTTTACTCTCATAACCAAATGTAAAAATTCCATGCTATTCTTTAAATTTACTATGTTGCATACAAACTATAACCTTGAGCCGCTATAACTCCAAAACTCTTCAACAGTTTTCATTAAAATTTTGAATATTATCTATTTGAAGTGTTTTTTGTTCAAAAATAAAATCCGTACTTAAGTTTTTTTGGCCAAGTGCAAAACTCTGTGCGGTGGGATCACATTACATACTAAGTAAGTACACCATGGTACTTACTTATAAGATGGTCTTTAAGAACCAACTGTTTTTTTTTTTTTTTTTTGGTAGTCCCAACTCTGTCAACAATTTTGTTTTTATTCATGTTTTTGTTTACATTTATGCTTTATTATTTAAAACAAATTCATAACTTTTGTGAAAATTTTAAAATCTTATGAACATTTGTGAATGTATGCATGTGGTTTTACTACATCCATAGCATGGGTTTTGTGCTACATAAATCTAAATAATTACACATATTTTTTCCTGTAATTTGCTGTCGCTAAACAAAGTACACACTTTTATACATATTTTGTCATATTTCTACATATTTTTAAGAGAAGCATCGCCAAATTGAAGCGTATGTCTCTTTCGATGTGGCAGATGGATAGTAATTGTTATTTTAAATTTTTTGTTATTATTTTTTTAAGAAAAATTCAAATTTTATTTTTTTATTTTATGTTTTTTGTGTGTTTTTCTTTTCGTTTAATTATATTTTATCACTTTAACAGCTGCTTCTTTATTTCACTACGGCCACATTTTGACATACATAACTAGAGGCAAACAAGTCCCATTGTTTTTGTGTTGTTGTAGGTTGCCACCACCTCATGTAATTTCACCATTGCAAGTACTTACGTATGAGTAATATTTATCCTTCACCAATAAAATATCACTCATACGTACGTACTTAGTGCTTAGTATGTAATGTGATCTCACCGTTATTTTTCCAAAAAATGTAAATACATATATTTCTAAAACGACTCTGTAGAAAAGGCTGTTCTTAAGCGATAATTCAGTTCCAGTACTTATAAAGGATGACCAAACATTCACTAACCCGGTTGATTCAAACTTGCCGAAGAGCGTTCAACAACTGTCCGAAAAAGAGTATCAATGACTACGCCTAGTATGTTCTTTCGAGCCCGTGCAGTAAAAAAGGTTGTTGCAAATCTCGACGTTAATAAGTCTTCTGGGCCGTATGGCATTCCAGCGCTGGTCGTGAAGCAATGCTCTTCGATGCTTGCGCGTCCATTGGCTAATCTTTTCAGTGCGTCTTATCGTGCGTGTATTTTTCCATCTTGCTGGAAGATTGCCAATGTAACGCCAGTCCCTAAAAAGTGTGAAGCCAGTAACCCTGGAAACTACCGCTCAATAGTTTGTTCGGCACTTTCCAAAGTTATGGAGAGTATGATTAATCATCACCTCGTGAAATATTTAGAATCCAACAATTTGCTCAGCGATCGCCAATATGGTTTCCGTGAAGGTCGCTCTACAGGTGATCTGCTGGCGTTACTCTCTGAAGGGTAGAACAGGTCCATTCATGGATTTGGTGAGAGTAAGGTTGTGGCCCTGGATATTTCTAAAGTGTTTGACAGAGTCTGGCACGAGGCTCTCATATCCAAACTTATTGCTTTTGGTGTCGGTAGTCACTTCTCTCGATTCATATCGAGCTTTCTCTATTTCTAATATTTCTTAATGACTTTCATTTTCTCACTTCTAATCCTATCTACTCTTTTGCAGGTGACAGCAACATTTGTCATTCATATTCTTTTGATCGTAGGCCGAGCCTTTTGGAGATTGTGGCGAAAAGACAGAATATGAACGACACACTTACAAGCGACCTGTCGAAAATCTCTAAGTGTTTTCTGACATACAGACGTGGTGGTGTGTTGTCATTTGTATCTATGGATGACATAGATATTGAAGAATCACATGTTCTTGATGTTCTGGGCTTGAGAATTCACTGTGACGTTCGTTGGAACGAGCACATATTTCGAGTGGCGAAAGAAGCATTCAAGTGTCTCGGCTTTTTAAGACGATCTCCTTAATTTTACAAGACCTATATCCGATCCAAATTCGAATACAACTCTAATGTATGGGCCGGTGCTTCAAAGTCTATGTTGAAGCCTCTCGACAGCGTACAGGAGAGGCCGAAGGTTCTTATTAATGCCGATAGGGCCAACTCTATAGATTCATTAGAGCATCGTCACAATGTGGCGTGTGTTTCATTGTTCTATCGGTACTATAACGGAATGTGTTCTGACGAAATTAGGGAACTAATTCCTAGTAATCATATATTTTTACGTAGTACTCGTATTTCTCGTAGAGCTCATCCCTTTGTAGTTGATTGTCCAATAAATCGCACGACGCATTATAGGGAGAAATCGTTCTTTTGTCGCATCGTTTGTGGAAAAATCTTCCTGCGAATGTCTTTCCTGCCTTTTACGACATGAGCAAATTTAAGTCGAACGTCCACAGACACTATTCTATCTATCCTCCTTCCCACAACCTATTTTCCTAGTACCAGCACAATGCACTGCATGAGTAGGGGATATCCCCTGAGTGCTGGTCTCTTTGAAAAAAAAACCTAAAAAACAGTTAGCACCAATATATTCAGTGTAACTTGAACTCGGTTTACCCGCCGACTGCCCCGCTTGTTGAAAAAAAAATTGTCAAATTTGAGCACAGTGTCGATATACCATATCATTTATGTATGTATATCACATTTAATTTGTTGTGTCATGTTTGAACAAAATATATACTATAAAATAAATTATCAGATATGTTCTGTATGCCGAAATAGAGTGATTTGGAAATCGAATGAAACTTCAAATTTCTATAAATTTCAAATCAGACTTACAGAACATACCCGTATATTCTTTACTTTTTAAGTATGTACAGTTTCTTCACTTGAAAATCTCAAAAACGTCAGTTTTTCTAGAAAATATTATGGCAACACAGTTTATACATACATATATTAAAAAATTAACGTACGTATTCATAAAAACTACAGTATGATTTTTAATACACTCTCTGCTATGTTTGCTAAAGGTGGAATCACACGATTGACTCAATGGACTAATTATTGGTACTACAATCGTTTGACGTCTCGAAAGTCAGTCATGCGGCAACAAAAAGTCAAAAACGCGCCAATATATATTGGAATTTATAACGAACTGGACAATACGTACCAATATTTTAATTTTGTGATTTATTTTCGTAGAATAAATTCGGACAATTTTAATATTATATAATTTTATATAAAGCTCAATATAAATTGTGTCATATTCGTCTACTTACGACAATCGTGTGATCCAAGCTTAAGCTTAGATCAACAATCTTTAAACACTGACTAAGTTGATTTGTGTCAAATTTGTGTCGGTGCTTGAAATTTCGTTGATCTAAGCTTAAAAATCGAACTTATACTAGACACTTGCTAAATTTTCAATTTCAAAGCATTCCCCATAGATTCTAGACGCGATTGAGGTCTGGGTTTAATGCAAGCCACTCTACTAACTCAATTTGTAGGGAGTTAAAGAACGCCAAGCAAATCACCAGCAAAATCAAGGAGTACACTATATAACAAATTTATGTAGATTTCTGCATTCATTTCACCTGACACATAGCATATTTTGGACTTGCTTTTTGATGAAAATGAAGCCTATACCATAAGAGATCAAACACCTTTATCTGGCCAATCTTATGTAATTTCTTTTTTCGTCAGTGAATATAATAGTTTCGAATTCCTCTTCTCAAAACTTATACTTTTCGTAAAATACAATACTTGCGTTACTATGATGCTGTTTTAGACTTGGGTAAGACACTAGATTCTCTTATTTAAAATCTAAACCTTGTCTTATTATTTCATGTTCATGTTGGTTAATCACATTAAGACCAAGTTCCACTTTTATTTGCCTACAACACCTGCGACTGTTGGTTGCTAACTGCTGTATGTGTCGTTTTCTCCGATCATTAATTGTGCATTACCGGCCACTACGTTTATTAGTGCCATAATTATTTGGGTTTTTTAGGAAATTTGGCAACGAATTTCTATGTATTATTGCGGAAACATAAATTTGGCCAGTTTGCCGGATTGACTCATGCCCGTGATCAATCCACGATCTTCACCTGTTAATTTAGTTCCACACGGTATTTTCCTACATATCAAAATAAATAAATAAATACATAAATTTTTTTCAACTAATACCATTGCTTACGCTATAAACACATTCAACGCTACCGGCCATCGACTACACGACTATGAAAGATGCTGGCTATAAAAGTAGCCAAGTAACCAGCTACTTAATGATTTTAACGACTACAGATAATTATATTTCAGTGGTGCCACATACATTTTTTTCGCGTTTTTATTGTATATATTCCATGTATTGCATTTTTAAAATGGGTATTTCATGCATATTATTATATTGACATCATTAAGCTGTTTGTTATCGCCAAGAAAAATATAAATTAGCCTGAGTTGGCTACGGGCTACAACGGTAGTCGTGTAGTCGGTAACCGTGTTGCCGCTAAAATAATGATTCCCATATGTATGTACATATTATATGTTTGACAGCTTGTAGTCGACAGTCGGTAGCCTTGAATGTGTTTATAGCATTACTTAGGAATCGTTTTCAGGGCGTAATAAATTGCCTCGGCACCGGTCAGAACAAAAATTCATTCATTCAAAAATTCATGTTGCTCATATACAAAAATATTTTATATGGGATTTGTGACTTGCTTTATTAAAAATAGCGATACTTCGAATGCGGCGCAGAAAAAAAGTTAACAAACAAAAAAAAATTATAAAGTAATCGAAAGAAAATTTCTATACCAAAAACTTCTACTGAACCGTTAGTTGAAAACAAAATACAGAAAGAAGAAATATTGCACATATAATTATTTGACTGAGGTACGTTAGAATGTTTAGAATGTTTATTTTTAATCTTAATACTTTGCTTTGTTGCTTTTTCTTTATTTTAATTGAATAAATGCATTTTTTAGAAGTAAACATTTGTTTTTCTAAATAAATCTTTTATTTTGTTTGATATATGTATGTAAAATAACATCCTTAATCGAAAAAAAGGCTAGAAATTTTTGACTCAGTTATCGCAACAGCCTAATTGTTGCGTTAACATAGATTACACTGTACATGCGAGTACATACATATGTATGGAAATATGTACATATACATATAAATGTGTACAAAAGCACACATTTTACAAGATAAACTTGGGTGGTCCAGCCAAAACGCACGATGTTGATTGTAAATGAGAATTCATTTAATATTTCTTATTGTGGTAAAGGGATCTATGACAATTATCGAAATATCGACCAAATGCTCACCACGGCTTCGGTGACATACCTCTATCCGTCGGTCCATATTCTCAATGATTCTGATACATAATTGAGGTTCAATGTTGTTAATGTGCAGAATTATCTCATTCTTTAGCTCTTGAATTGTTCTTGGCTTACTGACGTACACTTTTTCTTTTAAATATCTCAAAAATAAAAGTCCAACGGTGTCAAATCACACGATCGTGGCGGCCAATTTACATCGCCACGAAATGAGACGTATTGACGACGCTTGATGTAGTCAGTAGGCTTCAGCTCTTGAGTCAACCGGACGTTGTAAGCGTGTAAATTCAAATCTTTATTCAAAATTCGAATTATGAGGTGTACCCGAAGAGGTTAGGCCCGAAGACGAGTCGAAGTTGACGGCTCTTCTGCCACACTATCGCGAACAATAGCAATGTTTTCCGCAGAATGATCTGGGCGAGCATGCAGAGGTGTTTCCACATTTCCTACAGACCCGGTTTGCTGAATTTGGTCGATTATGCTGAGCAAAAAAATAACAAAGTACACGAAATGCATTTTGAATTAAACGCCCATTTGCGTAAAAGGGTTCAACAATCTTAACATACTGCTCAATTGTTGAATTTGTCAAACAGTGAAACAAAGAAATGTTAAATTAAGTTGGGCAAAAAACTTGGCGTTAAGGTGTGAATCACAATCAACATCGTGCATTGTGATTGGACCGCTCTTTACGTATGTATGCATAAAAAACATTCTTGTAAATTTAATTTACATACTAATACACATACATATGTATTTGGAAATTCGTTAATACTTCAATAATAAATACAATAATAATGGTTATTGAGCTTATGTTAGCAACACTGGAAAACTTTTGGTTGTATCATCATCACATTCATTTACTTTTCAAAACAGACTATTAATTTTTAAATTTAAAGACCGTTACATATGTCTCAAATTACAGTAGTTTCAAGCATCTATGTGGCTATCGAAGTATCCTTTCAATACTTATTTTTATTTTTAAAATGCTGTTACAAAAATAAAAAATGCCAAAATGCAATGAATCTAATGTACATAGATACAAAGAAATTTGTATTAACTACAAGAATTTTCCAATTTGTTGTCAATTGTATATAAAAGGCGGCGCACATTGCGATTAGTTAGTTCATATATAATTTGGCAGTCATAAAGTAAAATCGTGTTAAGGCGTTCGTAAAAGTGTTGACTCATTGTGTATTAAGCGGGTATTAAGTGCAAGATAAATAAGCAGGATACTGTGTATTTAGAATTGTATAATTGGAAATTAAATAAGTTGCTATATAAAGATAAAGTGTGGAAATAAAAAGAGGACTATAAAACAAATATATTCGCTGCATTTACTTTATTTTACGCAATTTGGAAAAACTCAAACGTTTAAAAACGTTTAATGGTTTCAACGTTACAATACATATATTAATAATGTAAAATTAAATGTAAATAATATTTGACACTGTAAGTCTTTCTTTAAAATTGTGACACCTAATATTACATCAATACAAAATGTCATTATTAAAATAGAAAAAAAATCTAGGACGTCAAACTTATGAGATACTTATAAAGAAGGAAACAAGAACGAGTATTATTATATTATAATTTTTTTTAAATGTTACCCTTTTGACACTTAACATTAGTCACTCAGTGTATGCTGATCCCAAAAACTCGCAGTTCATCTCGTCACTCATATTACCTAGGCTTCTAGAAAAAAAGAAATGACAATGTAAAAATGAGAATTTTAAGGAACTAAGTAAACTAAGGAGCTTATTTTGTAAATCACTGTCAATTTGAAAATTGTTTCTATAACAAAAACAAATTGTAAAAAATAACGCATCGCATCTCCTAAATGATTTACAAAATAAGCCCCTAAATGTTTTCAAAGTAGAAAAAAGTTAAAATCTTATTTTCATTTGCAAATTTCAACAACAAATTCTTAACATGTTTACTTCCCGTTACTTTCCGTACCTCTTAGAACTTCTAGACCAGTGACTCTCATCCATATTATTCAGATTACGAAATTTTTCGGCTGTTTATTTATTCTCTTCGTGAATATTATAACCAGGGTTGCTAAAAGAAAAAATCCTACCAAAAATTTTCCTGAAATGTGCCAAAATCAATTGTTACGCTAACCTTTATTACGTACTCTTTTAATTTAAATATCATACAGTATTTATTGATATTGCTATTATAATTCTCAAAAAAATTGATTTTGTTTTAGTGTTCTATAAAAAACATAAGAAATTGGAATAAATTAACATGCTAAAAAATCTTGTATAAAAAAATTCATACGCTTCGTTTACATTATTTCAAACGGCAACCACAATTACAACAAAAAATATGAAGAAGAAGTGTAGCGCATGTTTTTGTGTTTTCTTAATTTTAAGAGATTTTGAAAAGAGTTAAAATTTTGATTTGTATACCGATAAGTGTTAATAATAAGCTATGTACATAAATTTATGCATGTTTGTGCTATGTATGAATACTTCAGTGTATTTATCATTTTAACTGTTTCTATCTTTTTGCGCACCCCTGTTCTAGACGTCATAACTTCTAAAATTGACCCACACTTTACAACGCTAACAAGAAAAAAAGATCTCTAAAAGACACACACACATAGTATTTAGCAATAAAAAAATTAGATAAACGTACAACAAAATGGTATGTAAAATCGAGTTATAAGCAGACAAAAAAATAATTGACTCTGAGAATTTTAAGCAAAGTTCTATGTATGAAAATAAGATTTTTACTTTTTTTGCCGTTCTTTCATAAACCAGCAAAATATTTTTGCAATGTAGTTTTTTTAATTTCCTAAAATTTCTCAAACGAGATCCAGGAAGCCTGTTCATCGCCAGCTAAGAGACTTTCGAATTTTAAATCATTCAAAATTTACCTATTTTCAGGACACATAAAAATTTCCGGTTTTAATTTGGAAAGTTTCGAAAATAGTTTGTCTCCTCTAGAGTCTTCACATAAAACGTATCTATCATAAGACTGTGACATGCAAGCATATATGTAAAGCTAGGATTACACGATTGTCGGGAGTGCAACAATATGACACAATTTGAATTGAGCTTTATTGTCGCAGATTATTCTAATTGCCAGAATTTATTTTACAAAAATAAATTACAAAATTTAAATATCGGTACGTAGTCCATTTCGAGAACACAATAAATAATGATGCATTCTTGACATTTTTGTTGCCGCATGATAGCTTTTCGAAACGTCACACGATTGTCGTGCCAATACCTAAACCTATCACACAATGTGTCTTCCGCTGTGTCCGGTGCCTGTGAGCACAGTTTACAAACATTCACATCCTCTCCAAATATATATACATATGTATGTACATGCTTGGTGCTCGTTTAATAGCATTATTTCTAAGCAATAATAACGACCCTAATTTTTTGTTTTTGTTTATTGTAATTAATTTTAATAATCAAGCCAAAATCGATTTTTCCTTGTTTAGTAAACATTTAAATATTTCATAAGCAAAGCAATTTACCAAGCACTAAAATTTTCTATGCAAGAAATGGGAAACTATATGGTTAGTGTGTGCGTACGTAAAGAAATTCGTTGAATTTCATATTCTTTTGTATGTTCATAATCTTGTTTTTGAACGGACATAAAATAGAGGATTTGAGAGCGTTTGAGACATTTCCGGAACTTTCCAAACTTAAGGCAGTTAGAAATATAAGGATGCTGCTTTGCCTATGTTGATACAGTTATCGTTTTGCTGTCATAGAGTAAAGTCGTGCTCCGGTGTAAGTAAAAGTGTTGAGTAATTTGTGTATAAGAGAATATTTAGTACAAGATAAATAAGTTGCTGTATTGAGACAAAGTGTATAAAGTAAAAGTGAGGAAATAGAAACTGTAAAACAACAACAACGTGGTTTTTATTTTATTTTGACGCAGGTAAAAAGAACTCACACGTTTTAAGTTTAAAACGTTACAATATGCATATGACCATTCTATTTGGAGAAAACTTTGGGTCTCCATCAATTTCTTTCTGAGTTAAGGTTTTGGTCGGCCTTCTGTTCAACATATATACTTTTTTTTACCAGTCCATACCAGAAAAGGATTTTATAATTTTAACATTCGTGTATCGAAAACATATTTCATCAATCATACCTTCTTCCACTTGGAAATAAATTTTGGTCGTAATACTACTGACTTCGCCTCCAAATTGCGGCAAACCCAGAATAACTCCCTACTTCTTTTGAACAGTCTATGAGCCAAATCTAGGTAGGCTTACACTTGGCTGATAAGAATCTCTAATTGTTATTTTATTTGTTACTTTTGACCTGAAAGCAGGGAATGCGTCAATAGTTATGTGTTGTGAAATATTATGATATTTATTTTTTATAAAAAATAATTTAAATTCTTATAGGGCATTTACACCTGAACGAAATCTTGTCAATTAAATTTGAAATCATGTACAAAATCTAATGCGCTTACATTAGCCTTTTTTGACATTTAACGAGATTTCGTTTTTGATGCCAACCAGTTGTATGAATAATATTCGTAAATTGTTATACCGAAGAATCATATTTTCTTCAATAAATTTTCTAACTAAAAAAATAACTTTTTTTATTTTAATTTTGAACAGATTTGTATTTTTAGTATTTTTAGTACAAAAAACAGAGTTGCATCAATAAATTTACCAGATTTCAACTAGATTTCGACAAAATCTCGTGACCAAGTAGATTTTGTTTTGTAGGGAAATCTAGTTGAAATCACTAGATTTTGATTGAAATCGCTTAGGTAGTAGATTTCGTTCAGGTGTAAATAGGCTATTAAGGTTTTTTAGAACAACTGCCTTGTATTTTTCAGGTGGAATTATTTCCCAAATTTTTCATCACATTCTCCCTTCAACAAGGGTTGTTGATTGTACTGATTTATGCAAAACATTTACATCAGTATACAAATATACTGATTTTTTCATGTTTGTACTGAATTTTTAATTTACATTTTTTTTCAACGCATAAAATTATACACACATTCTCTTTGCGAGACCCAGTAAAATATTTGTCGAGCTATCAATAGAAACCCAGATTCAACATGTATTGGTTGTTTGTGTCAACTTCTTCACAATAGCATATATACATACACGTACATACTCGTACGTCAATATTTTGTTGTCTCGAGCTGGTAGTTCTATTCATACACTCTTTTTATTTTTCTGAAGCAGTAAAACAGTTATTAACCTAGAACAGGCTTGAGATGATGGATAATATATTTGAAAAGCTGAGTATTTTCCAATTTAATTTCTGATATTTCAGTAAAATATTTATCTGACGTTGGTTAATTGTTTCTATTAAAAATATTGATAAGGATATATACTTCATTAGTATTAATCATCAAAAATGTTTACCAAATCAGTTCTAAAAGAAAAAGCAGAAGGTTAAAGAAAAACTGAAAGAGGTTCTAAACAGCGGTGCATCTATGAATTTGGAGAAATAATATACATTTTATATATGCTACTACACATTCAAACGCATTTTTAGAACAATTTTTTAGACAAAGTACAAGAAGTTATGGTCAAATTATTGTACAAAAAGCGATAAATATACATATTTAACTTATTTAAATATTGCTTGTATAATACATGCATACTTTTTATACAAATCATGAACAATCACAACTCAAAATTTGTAAATGTTCAGGAGAGGCAAAAAACTGTTTCTAATAACGTGGTTGTTATTATAGAGTCAAATTGAGTTCCACATTGAAGTAAACTGCTTTAGAAGATAGTTTACTTAATTTTTGCTTAATTTTGTGCAATAATTTTGCAAATAAGAGGTAATTTTGGGTTGTGACTGTTTAGTTGAAAATTTGGTTAAATTTCTTTCATTGAATTATGAGTATTATATCGAATTATGCCTTTTTAACTGGAAATATGTTTTGTTTAAAAATGATTTTATTAATAGCGTCACAACTCGAAATAATACTAATTATGTGAAAGAAAACTATTCAATTACTCATACTTACTGTCACAACAAAAAATAGTACTCTTTAGTTGATATTGTACAAGCGTCATAACAATATAACGAAATTTTCGTGGTAGTTAGAGATTTAATCTGTGAATTGATTTATGGAAAAAAAGCAATTTTAATAAATTTTTAGTTGTGGCTGTTCATGATTTTGTGTGCGATATATACAAGATCACCATAAAAACTGACCTTGTTATGTACTGATTTCTTTGATTTCAAATCTTATAACCCTACCTTCAACTAACCTTCGTTATATTAAATTTTATCCCAGGGAGGATTTTTACAATTTCAAAGTTTGTTTAGAAAAAGAAAAATTTATTTAGAATTTGTATAGAAAAAAATTCCAATATTATATTTTATAATTTAAAAATGTGTATGTATTCGTATTTAACACTTTCTCGCCTGACTGTTTATATAATTTTATATTTATTTTTTATCTTTACATATTCTCGTGCCCACTACTTCTTAGTTTTTTAAAAAAAATAATAGGGGGAAAATGAATTATCAAAGCGAATTCACAAAAAATGTGTGTTCATTAAAAGTCTAAACAACAAATCAAAGACAATAGCAAAACCAACAAAAATAAATTTATATTTTTCCAATATGACCTTCACAACATTTACTCACATTCAAAATATTTTCTGTTTAAAGACATTCTCTCTGTTGAATAACAATAACAAATACCATTTCAACAAATATCGTTTTTACTACGGTTCACCGAATTCAATTGAAATCATGTACACGCACTCGTCATATAAATTTGTAAATAAAAGAAAAAATAAATAAATAGAGTTCACAAAGCATGTACACCTAAATCTCTCTTTACACGGTAGATATGTTCCGTACAAAACAGTGTAAAAGAGACATGAAGTACATAGATAAAGGAAGATTAGTAAAAATATTATTCTTTAATATTCAATCAAATAGGTTTTTTTATTGTGAAAAATCGAATAAAATCATATCAAAAGGAAATCAATTTCTTTTTCTAGACCGCGTTAAATAAAAGCCTTGGAAAAATAGAATAAGGTGTACATATCCATGGATACAAGAACTTGAGAGGTTACATATGTATGCATGTTATTGTATTTACATGCAAACACACTCGTTTATATACAATACTAGAGTAACCCTTCCAGCGTCGCTGGGTGCCTTTGTGTCGTATACTTATAAAATTTATTTTTTATAAGAAAAATTTAAAGGAATGTATACACTTTATATAGGAATGGGCACCATCACAAAAAGGCAATTTATTTTTATATACATATATAGATGATAATACATTTAGAAATAGCTTTTATCCAGTGTGCTTTTCGCAATACCCGATTATCCAAACTACCGCTTTTTGACTATTGTAAATACATGCAAAAACGTTTTAACTGCTACCTTTTTCAACCTATGCACAATTCCATATTTAGTATGAATGGAAGATGCCACTTTCGCTTACTTTAAAACTAATAATTTGTATTGACTGTCAAGTTATTTAGACCAAATTCAGAAACTTCTTTTACCTATCTCAAGATATACAAAAATCAATATTTACTTTATATCGGAGGTACCATGCCCACTTATCCGATTCCGCGTTGTATAACTTTAGTTGTAAGAATTATTTAGTTTTGTTTTTTAAGAATTTTGTAAAGCTTTTAATTGAAAAAAACTATAAAGTATTTAAATGCGTCGCATTGTAAAAGATGGAAAGAATGGCTAAATTCAAGAGAATAAGATTGTACACTTTATTTGGACGCTCACAGTAGGTAACGTATTGATGGCTATTTTACGGAGTTAGGCAATTTATACTATAAACAGGGTATCGAAGCTATTGAATTGAGATTATGTTGGGAAATAAAGAAAATTTTTCCCAAATTTTTGCTTTTTTTAAGCGATAAAATTGTGGATCTAAGATTTTAATTTTCGTTAAAGAAACACGACTTTTGCGTGTCTTTTAATACTGAATGGCAGTCTTTTTAACCGTCCGTTTACTTATGCTATACTTTACTTATGATAAACGAACTCAGGTTAGATTAAATCAATCCGTCTTTCTTGCCCGAAACACATATTTAGTACATTTTTATTACGCCCAGTACATCTCGGATAACAAGCCAAGCCAGTACATCTCGGATAACAACAAGCTCTGATTAAATTAAATTTTTTTTTGGTTAAATTTGTATAAAACTAGCCCAATAAGTCATACAAGTTTTTAAATTGAAACCATAGATCGTATTTTTTGAACCTAAATTATACGGAATTGTATTTTTTCAAAATTTATGCAAAATTTATTAAATCTGTATTTAAAAAGCTTAATTAATTGTTTTAATAACTGGGCGAGATGTAGTAAGTGGGCGTGGCACCTCCTATTTATACTAAATATGAAACTTTGCACGTTACCTATCCACATCAGAAATAGAAATTATTTAAAGTAGGAGTACCGATACATACACAACACTTAACATGTTATGTTAAATAAATCCTAATACCGCTCCATAATTCAATTCACATATACATATACATATACATATACATATACATATACATATACATATACATATACATATACATATACATATACATATACATATACATATACATATACATATACATATACATATACATATACATATACATATACATATACATATACATATACATATACATATACATATACATATACATATACATATACATATACATATACATATACATATACATATACATATACATATACATATACATATACATATACATATACATATACATATACATATACATATACATATACATATACATATACATATACATATACATATACATATACATATACATATACATATACATATACATATACATATACATATACATATACATATACATATACATATACATATACATATACATATACATATACATATACATATACATATACATATACATATACATATACATATACATATACATATACATATACATATACATATACATATACATATACATATACATATACATATACATATACATATACATATACATATACATATACATATACATATACATATACATATACATATACATATACATATACATATACATATACATATACATATACATATACATATACATATACATATACATATACATATACATATACATATACATATACATATACATATACATATACATATACATATACATATACATATACATATACATATACATATACATATACATATACATATACATATACATATACATATACATATACATATACATATACATATACATATACATATACATATACATATACATATACATATACATATACATATACATATACATATACATATACATATACATATACATATACATATACATATACATATACATATACATATACATATACATATACATATACATATACATATACATATACATATACATATACATATACATATACATATACATATACATATACATATACATATACATATACATATACATATACATATACATATACATATACATATACATATACATATACATATACATATACATATACATATACATATACATATACATATACATATACATATACATATACATATACATATACATATACATATACATATACATATACATATACATATACATATACATATACATATACATATACATATACATATACATATACATATACATATACATATACATATACATATACATATACATATACATATACATATACATATACATATACATATACATATACATATACATATACATATACATATACATATACATATACATATACATATACATATACATATACATATACATATACATATACATATACATATACATATACATATACATATACATATACATATACATATACATATACATATACATATACATATACATATACATATACATATACATATACATATACATATACATATACATATACATATACATATACATATACATATACATATACATATACATATACATATACATATACATATACATATACATATACATATACATATACATATACATATACATATACATATACATATACATATACATATACATATACATATACATATACATATACATATACATATACATATACATATATAATAACATTATACTACAGTACATTATAATACAGTAGAACGAAATTACTATAGCTGAAAACTACACACTTTGGACTAAATAACCCATATAAAAATACGCTTGTGAACCAACCCTTGCCGGAAAAAGATCCAGGCCTTGAAAAATGAAATTTTGATTTTTTTTTATAAGAAAAAATTCGATTTTTTTTAATTGGTCCTACAGCCTTCGTATCATTTGAAATCATGGAGTTTAAATTAGCGTTAGTATAACGACACATATGCATATGTATATGTTTAAACGTAAAAAGAAAAATAATAATAATAAAATTTAGGGCATTCATATTTTATAACCGTTCAAAGTTGATGAAATAAAAGCAAAATTTTATAAATATTTTATTTTATTTTATCCCTTCGTCAAACGCGAAATAATTAAAAAAAATTAAATCCAATTCAACTGAGAAAAGTGTAAGCTAATAAACCACATACAAATGCTTCCTCAATTCTCATTTTCAAAAATTGAATTTGTTCCAAAAATTTTTTCCGGCTGCCCCTAAGTGAAATGTTTCAAAAACAGGTTTTTGCCTCTCCTGAATATTTAAAAATTTTGAGATATAACTGTTCATGATTTAGTATTATGTACATTAAAATACTGTGTATTTTGATTAATAATCAGATTAAATAAGACTCAAATAAACAATTGTTATTAATACACACATTATTAAAAATATTGAACAAGACAATATTAATTCAAATAAATTTCATAAGATTTAGAATATACATATACATGTACATACATAAATATATTTGAATATAAGTATATATACGTACATATTCCATACATATTAAATCAATTTAAAAGCAACGACAATATCGGTGAGAACTTGAAAAAAAAGTTAACTTTTATTATAATGATGTGTTTAAGTTGTAGGTCTATTTGAAAACGTTTAACTAGTTTTTTTTTTCGTGGAATACTAAATAATATTTCATTAACTAAAGCTTCTTAATATGAAAAGCATTTTCTGAGAGCTTTTTTCACAATTCAAACGATTTATATATATATTTTATATTTTACCAGATAACTATTAGAATTTAATTGAACGTTAACTGTTGGTTGCACAATTATATTTGTATGTCTTTTAAATTCCAAGAAATTTATCAACCTCCATTCATACTAAAACTTTTTTTTACTACTGCTACTAAATAATTAAAATAAACCATATGCCTATATTGTATACCTATTTATATAAATAAGTATAAATATACATACATAGGTATTATTTCTTCAAAGTTGAACGATTTTTATGTTGTAACGAATTTTTGGCAAATACATAACATATGTATGTATATTGTGTTGTATATCATCAAGTTTTCAAATCAGAATCAAGTGTATTCTCCTGAATCTTGGTTAACTCGCTTTAACCACCAATAATCTTGAATACTTCAAGTATTGAAGCACAATTTCGATTGCAAAAATGAAAATAAAAAGATATTTTGTTGTTAAAAACATAAAAAAAAACATAAACAAAAATCCTTATCTTGGCTACGGGTGTTTTCTTAACCCTCTAATATAAAAATCCAATTTTATAATAATTTTGCAGCTTATAATTGCTTCTGTACTCACTAAATATCCATATTTATAGTTTTATGAAAAGTGTAAATAGAAATCTTAATAAACATTATTGAATGAAAATAATTGGTTTTTCCCCACGAATATTATTCATTACAAAATCTAATTATACATATTTATTATGAATAATACAAACATATAATATTTCGCTGGGTTTTCCCATTCGAGAAAATAAAATTGAATTAACTATTGGTTTACAATATAGTTATGTTTTCTACACAGACTTTTAAAGTGTAATAAAATTTCAAAAAATATATTTACACTATACTGTAGTATTTTTAGACTCATTAAAAGGGACCGGCTCCGAACGGCAAATGCGTTAGAGAAGCTTTTAATACCGCTGTAGAAAAATTGTTTTTCTTTTTAAGATGGTCTGGCCTGGGATTGAACCGAAGGCCTTTTGTGGTTGATAGGCAAGCGGCACATTAAAAAACTATTTAGTTTTAGAAAATTATAAAAAGGCTGAATAATTCAGATTCAAACCTTTTTACGTCAGCTTTAAAGTAGCGGTAAAAAAATGGGGGTGCTAGTTATGGTGATTACTATGTTTAAAATTTATCGATTAACCTGGCGATTTCTGTACACAACGGACTTATTCACTATTATTAACACTACAGGATATTCGCCATCAAGTTTTATGATTTTTAAATATCTAAATTAAACCGTTATAACGGAAGCTGATTTAATAAAGTGGCCTTGTTTCAAAATTTCTAATATTTTTATTTACCTTTTAATTTTAAATTCCTATGTCGATTTATTGGTTTGTTTTTTAAACCAAACCGTACAGTATAAGCCTCATAACATTATGTCTCATAACAGGATTATCTCTAAAATATGAAATGCCTAAATATCTATATATTATACATACTATACAAGTTAGTATCGATGTATGTATATATGGATATGTATTATCAGCGTTGCCAAATGTGCAGATGTATCTGTATTTTTCAGTTCCTTTTTTTTCATTGATCAGTTTTGAAGTTGTTTGTTTAAAAAATAAGTTTTTCTATAAATTGTGAAGATTTTGCAGTTTTTAACATTTGAGTTTTTTACTTTCAATTTCGTTATTTTAATGACAAATTTCTTAAGTAAGAATTTCATCCTATTTATTTAATATAACTGTAGTGAGGTTTACTCGTACTTTTTTTAATGCGACAATGCAATTATACCCTTTTTGAGTACTGATAACAAAGAATGGCAGAATTTACACAGTGTATGATACTCACATTTAGGTTTAAGAACAGTTGGATCACTGCAAAACGCAATTGGATCAATTTTTCGTTCAGAGGTTCTATACCAATGGAATAATGGCTTCATGTGGCTTCAAAAGGGCGCATAACTATTTGGTATCGTAAAGCTTGTTTCAAATATAAGAAAACGGTGTTTACTTTTTGGTTAAATTTGTAAACGACCTATTATAAAAATTTAATTCTAAATTTTTTAGATAAATTAAGCTAGGAAACAAGTACACTTTAGACGCTTTACGTTATTTAATTCACTAAAGTTTTTAATAGTGTTATACAAAAGTGTGTAAGAAAAACTTAAACAAAAATGTGTTTTAAAAAATCTTGACAAGCCATATTTTTTGTGATTTTTAACAAGTTGCAAAAATTCTTTAAAATGATTAGAATTATTTTAAATGATAGGAAAAGGAAGCCTTGGTTTGAGGATGAAATAAAACGTGGAATAGGGAAAAGGGACTTGCTATTTAAACGTTGGAAACGTTTGAGGACTGTGGAGCTTCATGTAGAGTATTGCCAGGAAAATTAAAAATAGGGTGATAAAGAATGCGAAAACAACATATTATTGTTCAGTTTTTACTAGAAAAACTTGGAATACCAATCGTAATTTTGGCATTAATAGGGGCAATGCTGTGCAAACTAATGCAATTAACGTTGAGGTCCTCAATGAGAAACTCACATCTCTGCCTAATTAGCCAGTGGTTCAAAACTTTTAGCTGAATCTATCATACTCTTTTGGAATAGATTCATTTAATTTTGAATGCGTGAGTCAACGGGATGTTTTCCTTGGTTGCATGGTTATTAAATCTAATGCTGCTGGTATTGATAAAATGCAGCCTAGATTTACGAAAACATTGTTACCTTACTTTCTGCCAGCAACACGATAATAACAAAGTGCACTTTTTCTAAAACCTGGAAACAAAAATGGCGAAAATACTTCCTATTACCAAGTCTAAATGTAGAATCAATTGTCGTAATGCACCAATAATTGGTGTTTTTTATTCGGCAATCGTGTGATTATGCAATTTATTGGCTCATACAGTAACTCAGAATATTATTGTGCTTATTTATCCCAATAAAATGCAACCCTGGTGCGACAATCGTATGAAAGCTTTATCGGCAATCATGCACCAATGTAAATTCCAAAAATAAACCAATATTTATTGTATTCTTTCTTAATTGAGTTCTTTCTTTATGCGGTATTTATAATTGTCACCCTTAAAATATGAATTTTTTTAGTTATTTATGTATATGTAAATTACATCACAAACTTCCACCATTTTTTTTTCATTATTTTTACTTTTTTTATCAAGCGGACACCTCTGATAATCAAAGCCGATGTAATTTTTATTTTTTAGAGAACAAATAATCTTTACTTTAGAGAATTAAATATAATATGTAATTATATTCCAATTTAAATAAACAAATATTTTAGTGAATTAATTTTTTAATTTATTGAAATGTTTCCTCATATGCACCATCAATGGCCCTTCTTGTGAACCAATCTCTGACCAACACACTTTTCCTTTTTTTTGTATTTCTTTCTCTTTATTTGTTCACTAAGTGACCTCAATATAAATAAAGAGGACGCTGTTTTCTTTTTTCAAAGAACGAACCATTTTAAACAAAAAAATAATAATAATAATAAAATAATGCATTTAATTTACCACAACAGCTGATTCATAGAGTTGCCGTAAACTAGAACAATCGTATGACAGCGTTGAGACAATTATTGAGAATAGATCGTTTCCTCTGCAGAGAGCATGAAGTAAAATGAACTACAATCAACTCCTCATATTTCGATCCAATCAATTCGCCGTTAATAATAGTTCTTAAAATCATAAAACTGCACAATACCCTGCTGAGTACGACGATGAAAATCAATTGATATACAATGTATATAAATAGAAGATCATGCTTCGAAAAACAAGAGGCCATAAGCTGTCGATTTTTTCTTCAGAGAAATAAAAAATTTAGTTCTTTCAATGTATATTTGTGATTAAAATATATAAATTTATAATTAAAATATATAAATTATACAACGAATCAATTCTTTATAGGCCCTGAGTGTATGCTTAAACAAGTTGTAGTAGATTGTCTAAAACCGCATCACATTTGCAAGTAAGATTCAATTTTATAGGAAACGAATTTAGTGAAATAGTCAGTCGAAAAGATTAAGTTGAAATAAAAATTTACTCTATTTAGCTTTGAAATGCAGTTCGCTTTGCTTATTTTTATTTATTTGTGTTGTATTTTATTTTTTACAGATAAATAAAGAGCTAAAAACAAAACAACTTTTTAATTTAAAAAATACGGAGATGGTTGCAATAATATTGAGTCAAACAAAGAGAGGATTAAATTTAAATAAGTTGTAGAACATACTAAATAAAACAACACAAACTACAAACATTTAAATAAAAAAATTTAATATTTATTAAATGTTAAATTTATAAAATATATACCATATACTCACCTATACAATCTTACATTTACTCTACACATTTGCTTATGTGCTCTTTTTTATAAGCGTCTGAACTCGATTGAGCTTTAAAGACATTTTTCTTACACTCAAATTGAAAAACAAGTCAAATCTAAAAGGGAGCACATCGTAGTTTTAAAAATGATACAAATTCTTCTTTAATTGTTAGAAAAATTGTATTTTTTACCACTTTCAAACTGCATTTAAAAAAAAAAAGTTCACAATTTGGTACAAAACGTATGATTTTTGCATGAGTTGCATTACTAAAGAGCTTAATAACTCCGTCAATTTTCAACCGATTTTTAAGACCTAAGTCCCATTTTATTCATAACTAAACTAGTTTCTTAATTTATTCATAAATAGTAAGGAAAAATTTTGTAAAAAATGTGTTTGCTTGAAAATACACATTGACTGCTCAATGTTATTTAAGTTATACGTATATATGTATCACTTAAAAATGCTCAAATCTGATCGGAAACGTAAAATCGGTTAATATTTAGCTAATTTATTAGTTGTTAAGTGCATGAAAGTACGAAAAACCGGTTTTTACCCGTAACTCAGGATTTTAAAGGTATTTTGAAAATATCAAAAACAATTTCTTATTTTACTCGATGAACAGCAGCACTTTCTAAATTCTTTGTAGCACCGTGTATTTAATAAAAATTAAATAAAAAATATTTAATTAAATAAAAAATTTTTAATTTTTAAATAAAAAATATTTAATTTTTTAGTAACATATTAACTGCCTGTTTCACAATATCGAACGAATATATAAGCAAACGAAAGCAAGTCACTCGAAATCGAATCATTTTGGGTTTCTCTATCTCGAAAGCTTTCGTTCGTTAGTACTTACGTGTGCCAATTTTGTAATTTACGTTTGCAGGGCTTCCAGATCGAAGATTTTAAAATTTTTTCAATTAATTAAATAAAATACTACTAATTTGCTTAAAAGTATATACAACTTTGTAATAAAAATAAAATAAAAAACTCAAAAGAATGTTCTCCCGATTTCAAGGCAGTTACAGGCACTTGTTGCATTGTTGAGTTTTTTTTAAACCATATAAGTTACTACTATCATGTTTTTAAGATATTGTTTTATTTTTACTTACTGTTTCTTCTCCATTTAAAAAAAATTGAAAAATATTTGTATTTTGAAAAAATAATTAAAAAATTTTTCAATACGAACACAAAACAGGTAGTGGCTGATTTTGACGTTTGTGTTCGTACTGTAAACACATTCGAAATAGTTGTTTACGTTTTCATTCGACTCGTCGTTCGAGTGACTGTTCACAATAAGTAGAGATAGAGAAACAAAAAGGTGTTTTCTTTCGCTTAAGAAGCGAACGAAAATATTCTTTCGATATCCTGAAACAGGCCATAAATCTGTTAAATAAAAATATACGAGTTTTTTATTACAATCTTATATATGAAAATGCGTGTGTGTTTGCAAGTATGTATGTATGTTTGTTCGTTTGTGCCTTATAGACAGTTAAAAGTATCCCTCCGTATGTCTGGAGGAAACTATAGACTATATAAATTAAAAAAATTTAAACTAGGCGGTGCCACGCCCATACGAAGTTAATATTTATTTGTCTGTACATATATTCAAAAAGGTAACAGTAAGAAATAGCTTCATAGTCAACACAAATCATTATCATCCCATACAAAGTAAATATTGATTTTTTATATCTTGAGAACGGTCAAAGTTTAAGTTTCTGAACTCGATCTAAATGACTTCGTAGTCAATACAAATCATCAAACAAAAAACGGGAAAGCGAATGGATAAATGAGGGTGTCGCCTACCAGTCATACTAAATATAATTCTTTTTTATGTCGAACAACAAAGTTCACCGCGTGAGAGCTATTTATATATACTACATGAATATAAAAAATAGTATGTGTATATTTGAAGGCTTTATCGAGCTAAACAGAAGAAAGGTGTCTTTCTAGAGAGAACTATAGGTCATCTTAAATGCTTGTATTTGAACCAAATGTAGTGGAATTTATGATTCTTATGAACAATTTTATAATGAAGAAAAAATTCCTCTATCCATTTTAAAAAGCGGCGTTATGGTATTCTCTCCACCAAAATGGAGTAAGGCATGTTCAATAAATGCACGAAATATATTCACTGGCACGAAGGAGGGACCTACAGAAGTTATTTAAAACATGCCACCACATGACTATTTTGATATTGTAACAGAAGAAATTAATGAACATATTATATTTCAAACGAACTTGTATGCTCAACAATGTGGTAAACGCTATATTCCACCAAATGCCACAGAAATTAATGCTTTTAGTGGAATTAACTTTCTTATGCGAATAAAACTAGTTATAGTTTTAGTTACAGTTATAGCCAGTTATAGAAACTATTCGTCATTCCGCCCAGAATTAAACGACCGCCATATATCAAATATAAGGCTTAGAAAAAGATTTGATTGGATTTTAGTTAATATTATTCACTTGAGTGATTCCATCCAAATGTGGTAAAATTGGATACATTCATCGTTCTGGAATCTATACTAGCAAAAAAAGGAGATCTGATTGAAAAAAGACTTGGAGAGCGAGTAGTTCTTGAGGTATATTTTGCTAAAATTTTTTCTTATCTGAGTAGTTGCGGGACAGTGAGAAACAATCGGAAATATCTGCCGACCGATATTAAGCCTGATAAGCAATTAAAAAAGGGAGAATATGGCTGGCAAATAAATGATACCAGTTTGCTCTTTATGAAATGGGTTGACAAAAGAGAGGTAACAGCTTTATCTTATTTCCATGGTCCAAGTGAATTAGCAAAGATAAAACAACGTTAAAAAGATAGTACAATCGAGGAAATCGAAAAGCCAGCCATAATTCAATATGCACATGAATAACGTTGACAAGTTAGATCAGCTAACAAAATATTATATGCTGGACAGAAAAAGCCGCAAATGGTGGCACCGAATTTTTTTCATTCTCTCGATGTGGCATTAGTCAATGCTTTTATTACTGGCAAAAATGCTTTTATTACTGACAACTTACCACTAAAAGACTTTAAGCTTGATTTCATTATAAATCTAACTCAATCAGGATTATGTTTATTACCGACTTCTGCAAAAATATACAAAAAAATAAACATTCGTATCAAAAAAATAAATAAATAAATAAATAAACCCTTTGTAGATCCAAAAATACGAACCTCATTCTCCCACCAACCAGTAAGAACCACTGGAGCAAGATTTGCAATGTTCCACTTTGTCTAAGTAAAGCGAATACTTGCTTGAATGAATTTCATAAATAAGTATAAATATCAATGGTATAAATATCATACCACATCCTTACGCGGAGTCCTGTAAGGATAAAAATAATAATTTAATGAATATTTTTCAATAAATTACTTTTATAAATAAAAGCAAACACATTTCTTGTAGTGCCCCGGAAGGAGTTAAACTAAAATCTTTATGTCTCTCGGCGGGAGCTTGGTTTTCATTTAGATAATTTTCATTTCATTTGGGTAATTCTCTAAAATTTTGTATATATTTCGATTTCGCTACATGCCTGTGACGTTTTTACTCACCCGAACAAGTTGACCAACCATAATATGTATATTATATATTCCTCTGTAAATTTATTTGTTTGTTTATACGTCATCATGCTTAACCGATTTTGTCGAATATGCAATAGAGTATGCTTTTCTCGTAATACGACCTGAAAGAGATTGAATTCGGGGGAAAATTTATAAAATTATAGTCTTTTTTCTGAAATGACGCGTATTCTTTTTAAAGCAATGTGTTTTTGCTTACGAACATACATCATCCAATAAAATGCATACATAGTATGTATAAGTATTGTACAAATTCTACACTTCTTCAAATTCTGCACTAAGAAGTGTTAATAAAAGAATAGTTATTACCGTATACAGAAGAACCTGTTTATTATTGTGCGATTTCCTTTTTTAATGCGATTTATTTCATGCGGTGTTTTTTGTGCGATGTATTTATTTTTACGATAGCTTTTGGTTGCTATATGAAAGTTAAGCATTATAAACGAAGTTATCAGCAGTGTTTGAAAGAGGAACATAATTAAGAAATATTTCGGTTATTTTTTGTTTGGCATATAATATTGAAATATATGTTGTTGACGAAAACAACAGTCACATTTTTATATCGATTATTGATATGTTTTTCATCTTATCGAAATGATTCAGGATGATATTATAAATTATGTGACAGACATTTCCGATAAAAGAAGAAGAACCCTATAAAATAACAGCGGATAATATCTATGCCGGACTCCAGCTTTGCAATAAATTAAACGGTATTTCCTGGCCATCGATAACAATTCTGAAAGAGCTTTAACGTTCCAAAAGGAACTTTAATTCAAGTGAGTTGGTATCTTTTAGAGATAAAAGCGATTATGAAAATAATGATTAAATTGATTTTTATATGTAATGTTTAAAAATATTAACGTTTGTAATTAACTAAATGAATTAAAAAAGTTTTGAGTTATATTCGACGCGAAACTTTTTAATGCGGTCCCTATTAACCCCACAAAAAAAATAATTTTTATTTATGTTGCAAAAACTATTTTTTATAGCGTCCTGGGAAGTTTGTGTAATTTATTTTTATGCGATTTGTTTTATGCAGTCCCTATATACCGTCTTCAAATTTAACTCCACAGGAAGAGTGGGCTTGGCACCTCCAATATAAAATAACATTTATTATCTTTGCATTTTCTTTATAAAGACAACTAGGTGACAAAGAAACGGATACGATCATAAATACATAAGTTCCCGGCAAAACCGTATGGGTAAATCTAGTATTTTTAAGTAGGTAACTTAAGCAGTTTCGAAACCGATGAAATTAAATGAAGACATTAACTAATAAATGTTTCTGAGTGTTAGCAGTGTAGTATAGTTAATTTGTGTACACAAGCAGTGAATGACTTAAGCGAAAGCTTTGAATATCAATAAGCTAAAATAAATTTACTCTCTATTTGTTTGGTCTTACACTTTATACCCAAATGCTCACAGTACATCCTATAGCCAGTTGTTATTTTGACACCGTAAGCTAAACATCGTACTAAAATACTTAGAGTTCGGTTCGGATTTTATTAAAACAGAATATCATAAGTACACACGCAGAAACAAAACACAAAACAAAAAACAAACAAAAAATAATGATAAATGAATAAAATTCTTATATAAATGTATGAAAAAATTTAAATAATTAGGAAAATCCTTATCTCTCTCATATTAACAAATTATTTTAAACTATTAAAAAGACGGAACTAAGAAAATATTGAAACGAATAAAAAAAGATTAAGTAATTTAAAATGGCATAAAAAAAATCTGTTTTATACATTCAGTAGCAAAATATAAAATAATAATAATAATAAATCAAACGCAAATCTTGTCAATCAAAATTCTAATCGCATTTATCAGAAAAGCAAAAAAAATACTAAAATAATACAAATAATCAATAATTTGGACATCAAATTCAAAGGAAAGTGCAAAAATACTCCCGATAATGGGGTACACATATGAACATACATATAAGTAAAATAAAATTAAAATATTAAAACGAAAGTAATACAAAAAATAGTTATAAACATACAGAATATTATTTTTAATGACAAGTGCTTAGAAATTATATATATATATATATATATATATATATATATATATATATATAAAGAATATATATATATGTATATACATACATACATACGTATTTGCGATTATCAATTGCGAGTCTCATTTATTACTTTAAATACATTGATTTTATTTATTTGATAAATACCACAAAATTTATAGTTTAATTTTTATTAGCAATTATTCTATACGACCGAGCTGACTGACAAATGGTATAATGATAAGACCAAAAGACAGACACTGGTACGTACGTTCGTGGTGGTATCATTGGTCGTGCTTAAGTTTGTTGTATTGAATATTTTGCTTAATAGTATTACATGTAGCTGGATGGTGTAGAATCGATCGAAGATTGTGAAATATCAAAATAGTCCATAAAATATATGAATTATATTCAGCGCTTATTTACGTCTATTCACATATTTGTCTACATACATATATCTATAACAATGCGTAAGCGTGACTGTACGTGACTACATGTGAGTGTAAATACGTCTATTGTGTATTATTGAAAAGAAATCTGAAAACAAAATAAATAAATACAAAATAACAACAGAAAATTATAAAAATTTCAAAAAAAATCAAATTAAAAACCAGTTTAAAAGAATGGTTTATTTATTGCCTCGCAAAAAATAACAAATAAAAAAGTTTGCTTTAAGAACAAGAAAAAAATGAACCGCAACGAAAAGAAAAACTGAATAAAAACAATAATATTGCAAAAAGAAGTATGCATACATATAAATAAATCAATAAATAAATAAATATATACGAGTATGTATATAAAAGTAAAAAAAAACGTCTCAAATAGCCAGTGTTCTTTTGTGCGGCATACATAGTATGTAATTAATAACGCAATTGAATTCCAGACTCAATTTCATCTCATAAATTGAAGATCGTAATAAAAATACATGATATACATATGTATGTATATATGTACTTGTATTAAAACACACAAATTCGGATACAAAAATTAAAACGCATACAAACGATATTAAAGATAAACCAGTTACGCTCAGACCGACTCTTACTCGTATAAACATACGTATTTTTAATATCGCTCATTTATTGCAACAGTGTTATAACTCAAGAAGCAAAATTTTTCAGGGGAGCTGTTTTAAATTTAATACGAATCGCAACAATTTTTCACACAATATATGTACATAACAATGTTCCGCATATTTTAGAATACTAAACTAAAAAATCGCGTATTTTGAGTTATGACACTGTTGCAATAAATGAGTGATATTAAACATGAGCGACATGTATGTATGTATGTATGCATATCTGTCTACATATTAATATGTATGGCAAAAATATATATAAGATGTATTTATTTTTTTTTTTTTCTTTTAACTTAAACTATAATTTATAATAAATAAATGAGAATAATAAAAACTACAAATAATCAAAAAGAACAGTTCATCTAAATAGTAGCAAATATATAACGTCATTTGAACCTTAACTCTGATATTATACTAGATCGTTTCAACTACAGGCTTTGTTACTCTCTAAATCTAAAAAAGAGAGAACTCTCAGTAAAAGTTAAATAAGTAAGGCGCAATAAAATAAAAAATTTAATATCAATTCAAAAACAGGCATTCAACAATTTCTTTCCCAATAAAGTTTGAATTGCGTCAATAGTTTTTATAAGTTTGTTGGTTTACAACAAGAGTTGCTAAATACATAGATCTCTGCAAATTTATGAAGGTTAAGATGCGATATATGTAGATATGTTTTTTCAGAATGATTTTTAAGTTCGCTTTTAAGCAATGCACAGTGGTTATACGAAGTCGGCGGCGAAAAATACTTCCAGTTACGAGTACAACATCAACATAAAGTATTGTCCATTGCTTTATACAATTGTCGAAATAATTTATTAATAAAATAGGTGCGGTTAATCTTTAAATATATATGTACACACCCCTAACACCCCCTTCTTTTACTTATAAGATAAAACGTAAGAAAATAATATTAGGTTTTATTTTCTTGATAAGAATTAAAAATAAATCTGATAGAGTATTAAAATGTTAAAAGACAATCTAATTATCTATCATATCAAAAACAGATGACAATCAAATAACTCAAAATTTTGGAGGTGGTGTTATGAAAATTTCAAAAACATGTACCGCAGGACCAGAAGTCTGCAAGAGGAGAGTGGCATTCCAACTGAGTGATCAATCTCCTTATTTCTGAGGAGAGAGCCCACCCTCGCAAGTCCGTCTGCCACACGGTTCTGCCGGGTGTCCGAGTGACGCCTTACACAGATAATCTCCAGATCTGAATGTCTCGCCATTTCGTTCAGAGATGCCCGGCATTCACGCACTAGTCGCGATGTCGAGTAAACACCGGAGAGCGCCCTGATCGCAGCCTAACTATCCGTACAGATTCTGATATCGCTGTCATATACCCCGTAACACATTATTCAGTCCGATGCCCTCTTTATCGCCGAGACCTCCACCTGTAAGACATTGCAGTGGTCCGGCAGTTCAAAGGATTCCCTCACCCCGTATACAAGAATAAAGACACCACCCCCAACCCCTTCCGAGGATTTTGACCCATCCGTGTATACCTCAAGCGTACCGGGTCAAATTACCAGTTCTGGTGAGATGCACACGGATAACATTCTATCCAGAAAGGGTTTGGGTGTGCAGTAATCCGCATGCCCGTAGACCCTGTCCGACCATGCCCCTGCCATCTTTAACCTTATCGCAGACATGCCCGCCATCTGCCTAGCCATCAGATCCGCTGGAAGTCAGTTCAGTAGTACAAACAAGGCCTTCGAAGGAGTGGACCTGAGCGCACCTGTAATCATCAGTGCTGCACTCCGAAGAATCCTATCAAAGATCCTGCAATATGTGGATTTTTCCAGAGACCTCCAGCATACAAACGCACCATATATAAGTATAGGCTTGACCACCGTGTTTAATATCCAATTGGAACTCATAGGATTAAGACAACAGGACCTTCCAACGGCCCTAAGACAGGCGTACAGCGCAACATTCGTACTCGCCGCCCTTGCACGTGTATTTTGGAGCCAGGATAGCTTAGAGTCCAGGGTTAACCTCAGATACTTTGCGCTATCCGACAGCCCCAGCTCAACACCGTGCAGACGCAGTAGGGAAAACGACGAAACTTTCTACCTGCGCGTGAATAGTACCAAATCCGTCTTTCCTGGGTTAATGTTCAGCCCACTATCAGTACTCCATCGACTGAGAAGGCCCAGAGATGTTTGAAAGCGCTGCAACATTGTGTCAAGAAATTTTCCCGACACAGCTACAGCAACATCATCTGCATACGCCTAAGTCTTGAATCTATCAGAATCAAATCTCACAAGCAAAGCGTTAACGGTAAAATTTCACACGAGAAAGCTACCATGTAGAAGGTAGCTGGAGACAATGACCCTTGGTCAGAAGTCTATCTATGAATCTTACCACAGACCAATGAACATTCAAGGCCACCAGAGCCGACCTGATCGCCTCCGGTGTCTCATTCTTAAAGTGCTCCTCTATATCCAGGAATGCCAAAAGAGCATACTCCCTGTGCTCAAGGGCATTATCAATATACCCCACAAGCGTGGGGTGAAGCGCAGTCTCAACAGATCTGCCCCTAGTGTAGGCATGTTGGGACACAGATAATAGGTCAGGTTCTATCGTACTGCGAGATGCAAGTCGACCAACCTTTCCAGAGTCTTCAGAAGAAAAGAAGATAGGCTGATGGATTTGAAGTCCAAGGCTCAGAAATATAAGACCATGTCAAGTATGCCTTATAGATGACCATCAGCCAAGGAATCACCAAATCAGCGATATTCTGAAGATCGGCAGGAAATTGTGCTATTTAGAAATTTGTCTCAAAAGCACAGAGATCACTTTGATCTGTAGAAGATAACACAAAGAGTGGCACAAGGTGGCAGCTGAAATTAACATCTCTCTCTTCAGGAATAATTTTGGTTCGAACCAACTATTTCAAAAATGTATGAAAACGTTAAAATTATCTAAGGAAGATTGGAAAAATTGCAATATTACGTAAAAACATAGTTTAATATCTTAATTTATTTCAAATGCTAAAACTAAAATGTGAATTTATGTAAAGTATTTTAAGTTAAAATAGTAGAAAAAAGCAAAAATAAAAATGTATATATACCTTGATCAAAAAGTTTCCTAAATAACCCCCATGTGGCGGTGCCATCGTTTTGATTTGTGTTTTTTTTTTTTTTTTTTTTTGTTACGTTCTATTGTTGATATCCCCTCTAAATCTTAGCGTCATAGCTTGACATTTGCAAAAGCTACGTAGCCACTACGTAGTTTTGTTTTCTTGCTATTTTTTACAATTTTAGAAACGGCTGCTAACACGCGTTCGCCGTAATGGTTTTTTAACTCGATTGAACAGAAAGAAGTCATAAGGAGCCAAATAAGGTGAATTAGGTGGCTGTTGGATTGTATTTGTTGCATTTTCGACAAAAAAATATTTCGAATAAAGATGGCATGAAAAACCGTGAGCATTGCTTTCCTTTTTGGCTCATTTGGTGAACGCCACTTGCCTGATGTCTGGATTGCGTAATGATAATGTAATGATCCTTTTGATGAATGTGGGATCGGATTCAGCCACTCAAATCATGTCTTTTGCGACCTCAACAGGGTCAAATTTGTAAAAAATGACCAACACATATAGAGATGTATGTATTCTAGCTGGAATATCAACAAGAGATGTATCAACCTAACAAAAAAAAAAAAATCAAATCGAAACGATGGGAACGCCAAACGGTGGTTATTCCGGAAATTTTTTGATCAAGGTAGTAGTATAAGTATATACAGTGTGCGACGAAACATATTTATTTATTTATAAAATTAATCATCTAAGTTCACTAAAAAATAAAAAAGAAAGAATATTCCTATTTAACTTAAAAAATAATAATTTTGTACGTAGAACACAGTTTAAATGCGACAAAACAAAGGCACTTCTTCAATAAATTCACTAATTATATTAATTTCACTAATATTTAGTAGTCCTTATTTTTTATAATTCTTTACGTGTTCATGGTATGGACTCGATTAGATTCGATAATGTTTCGCCAAAAATTTTATTCAATGCAATTTCCACTTGTGAATAAAGTTCGTCATTATTTCTGCAATTATCGCGGATTATTTTGCGATTTACATTATCACATAGATTTTCTGGGGGACTGAGATCTGGCGATTGCACTAGACATATCAAATCTTTGATTTTATTGCTTTCTTTCACGCATTTCGGATTGTTGTCCTGTTCACATCTCCAATCAAGTGTCATTTTCTCCTCTTTATGTGCTACCCAGTATGTATTCCAGGATATCCTTGCAGACAAATCAATCCATTACACCCTTTATTCTATGGCCCAATTCCATGGCTAGTAAAGTATTCCAAGACTAAAACATTTCCTCTTTTATGTTTCACCGTGCCTTTGGTATACCAAGGATTAAGACGTCGTCATTTTAGTCAGCTTAACAGTCTAAGCCCATATGAACGACTCACATTAATCTTCCATTCATCAGAGAAGAGTACGGTCTTCCATGGAAGTATACTTTAGTTTTCTTGCTTTTTTGTAAATTCAATTCTGACCAATCTGTTTTTGGCAGAAGTGAATGGTCTTTTTGCGCTTCGATATGATCATGTTTAGATGCATCTAATCGAAACATTTAATTTTAATTAATTTGTAATAGACCTTTCTGATATAAATACATATCTTTTTATTAAACAGACTATCGCCTGGTCGTTCCGTTTGCTGGTTTTCAGAGGTCTACCACCTCTGTGTATGTTTGCAAATAAGCCTGATGAACAGAAACGGCTTGTAATACGATCAATAATATTGTGTTGAATTACAATTTTGTTTGCGATTGATGTCACTGATTTACATTTATTATAATTAATTCATTATTGTTTCTTCTAATCGCCGTTTTATGAAAATACACGATAGTAAGTACAGCTCGTGCATATGTTTGATCGCATACTGTATATATTTCTATTATTAAAAAGAAAAACGAAAAACCGGTTATTCGTACCCGGTTTTTAATAAATCCCAAAAACCGATTTCTTGAAAAAGAGGTTTTTTAAGCATATGAAAACCGGTTATTGGATTACCTACTACACACAAACAAAACTGCAACTATGTCTTTACTATTATGAATTAATAACGACGCGATTCCAAAATTCACTGAAGGAAGGAAGTTTATGTCAATGCTAAAATTGTCTACAGCTTCTTTAAGTTCAGTAACAAAATGATACTAAACAAATAATTTAAAAATAAAATTGCGGTTGACAAAAACAAGATGGCGCTAACGATCGATAAGTGTACGGTTCTATTAAAATTATTTAGCGATATACGAGTTTTGTTGTTTGGGCCTTGGATATTAGTGTCAGTTTTTAGTCAGACAGCTTCACATATTGAAAAATTAAAAAATTTTAAATTTGAATTGTTTTTATAGTGCAAATAAAAAATAATAATTTAAATGATAATCGATAACACTTTTATTAGTGAAAGGAAGATATCGAATAGTTCTCATAATGTACATTGCACTGCGGGCAGGATTGCACCATTTTTGGAATCAATTATGCCGCTGAGCTTAGGTATAAGATATTGGTATTTTTGGAAAAGACATCGTCTCGGTATCATGAATCAATCAAAAAATCTTTCGTTTTCATTGATAAATATAAAATAAAATATAAGATAAAATAAAAAAAATTTATTATTTTTTCTTTTATTAAAATCATTAGCTAATGCAAATAATCATAAATATTTCGAAGATTACAATACACATTTATCAATTTAAGGATACATTATTTAGTATTAATTGGCTATCACTATGTGTTTCATCAGAATCTTCGCCACTGCTTACGTTGAAATCCACCTTATCAGCTGATGAAAGAAGTAGACACTGTGCTTTCTTAGAAACAACCATTTGTATTGCCTTGGGAGTCTTGGGAGTTACCGAGACCAGCGTTTCTGAATTTATTAAAAGAAAGTTAAACAATCTCCTAAATTATTAATCATACTACATTTTTTTCTGTTCCGCTCTCTATGTTAACTTTCTTAAATATCTTATTAATAGATTCTTACGCATCCTCAGACAAAGAACCAACAGGTCATTTTGAATTTTGAACTACTTCCCTTCTTATATCACCGATATTTCTTTTCGAATATATAATATATATATATATATATATATATATATATATATATATATATATATAATATATATATAATATATATATATAATATATATATATATATATATATTATATATATATATTATATATATATATATATATATATATATATATATATATATATATATATATATATTATATATTATGTAATTTTGCTGAAATTTGTACTGCATAAAAAATACTCTGGAAGTATATTCATCATTATAAAAACCACTACCAGCCTTTGGCTGATCTATACATAGTCTAAAAGTTGTTTTATGTAAACTCCTTTTGAATTAAACGAAATATATATCCGTTAAAAGGTCTGTTTCTCTTTTTTCCAAATCCGCTAAGAAACTTAAAATTGGATAATATTCTAATAAATTATAAGCTTATAAGTTCATGAATATACGAAAAACCGGTTTTTTACACGGATCTCAAGATTTTGGAGGTGTTTCGAAAATTTCAAACACAGATTCTTGTTGTACTCAATAGCGTCTATCAGAAAAACAGCATCACCTCCCAGTTGTAAATATGTCACACCGAGCTATTTACTTGCATAAAACAAAACAAAACAAAAATTCTAATAAAGCTGGTCTGAAATATCAAAAAACATGTTCTGGAAAAGTAGCTGGAAACTAGGCACTTTGGACTAAATAACCCATACAAAAGTACGCTAGCTAGTTAAAATTAAGTTTAGTATAACGACGTGCAAAAATCGTTAACGTCGGAGCCACCGGTAGGTGGTATACACCGTCCTCAACGCGTTTTATTATTAAGGAATTTATTAAAAGCTGCAAAAAATCACTAAACAGTTTTACTGATTAAATATGATTGCAATTATGATCAAATGTCATTTAAAGGAATTTATATAAAAAAAATATATATATATTTATAGAGTGATTTATATAGACAGAGAGAAGAATGAAATGTTTTGATGCAGTAGTAAAACGTCGACTGAGTTTGTATTTATAAAAAAAAAAATCTGTAACAACTAAGAAAAATGTAATTAAAAAAATGTAATTATATTGTGAAACAGACATTTCATAGTTTCAGATTTCTGAAATAATTTTGACCATCACTTGTAGTAAACTTAAAAATAACATTTGAAAGACGTTTAAAAAAAATTTGAAGTACTAGAACAGAACTATTTAAATACTTCAAATAAATTAAAAAGCTTAATAGAAACTGGGTTATTAATCTATTGTCAGTGATATTGAATAAAACTAATACTGTTATATATGTAAACATTCCATAAAAGCTCTGCTGAATAAACGTGTGTTATGTGTTGGTGTTAATGTCGTGACTAGAGTCAGAGGCGGTGATTAGTCTCTATATAATATAAATATAGAAATAAATTTTAACCTAGTGTGTTTGATTTGGATCGTTAATAAGCTGCAATCTATATTATATTTATTATAATTTTTTATGCAGTATTTAATATTGTTAATAAATAATATTGTACAAATAAAAAACATAAAAGTATCTTTCAAGAAATTCAATGAAATATGGAGCCTAATGATGCTATTACTGGTAAGTTATTATTAAAATATTTCTGAATAAATTTCTTTTGTATGAAAATCAATATGACTAAAACCAGTAAATATTTTACCAATAATACGGTGCGACAAAGAAAGATACCTGAAAAGAGGCTATATCAAGTACATAAAGTGTTTTTGAAATTTTCTAAGCTCGTCCAAGAGTTACGGGTAAAAATAATTTTTGTGTCTTCGTGCACTTGTAAGATAATAACTTAGCTGAATATTAACTGATTTTAAGTATGTATTATACTTATGTATATTCGGTTCGACTGGATTCTTTACACTGAAATAGTTCGGCCGATCATATCCATTTTTATATTGTTTACACGAGTTTGCATACTCATGTACAAAGTATTTCGAAGCTGAGACGAAAACGAATCCAATTTTTCAGATCTATATATCTGTGTCGATATGGGAGTAGCTTAAGTCGACTTAAACTATTTTTACCTACCGATACAGATTTATATGATAAGAAATGATAAAAGACAAGATACGAAAAAGGAAACATCAAATACAACGAGAGTTTTATCAGTAGAAGTTTATAATGTTATATTGATATTTGTCTTTTTCCGAGATTATCTCTTAATATTGACCACTCTGCGCGAAATTATCGTATGTTTTTACGAAACTGACTTTTTGATCCAAATGTATTCTAATGTCTCATCCCACCACATAGTAAAACATATTATTATTCACTAAACTGGAGACATTAGTGAAAAAATTTTATCGTATGTTTCATACAAATGCCTGAATACAAATAATATATCGTATAAATAAAAATGTAAAGTTTTCTTTCCCCCACTCTTTTGAGCATGCCTTTTTCGTTATACCGTTATTTTTGAATTTTCTTTTGCAAAGATAACAACAAGTAACTAGTTGCACACTTAAATAGCAGCAATTGTTTAAATAATTTATTTAACTAAAAATTTATAAAATAAAAATATTAATAAGAAATCATCTTCTGCCTGCCTTAAATGTGGTTTCACACTCTCTCTATGAAGAATTTAACTTAAGTTCTTTAAACTCCTTGGAGCTCTTATCCAAAACAAACTATTTTAAAAATCAACGACTAGATATATACCATAATAATAGGTATATAATAATTTTCAATTATTCTTCTTTAGTACCCAAGATTGAAACATTAGATTTTTGTTATTTAATAATAATAATACAATAATAATTTTTGGATGTAGAGGAAAAAACAATTCAAGCAAACAATGTACTCGTATGACACATATTAAGTACAAAGATGAGAAAAAAACTTTTTATATGCAAACGTATTACACTGTTTTACTCTCGTAAATATGCCTATATTAGAATTTACGAAAATATCACAAGAGATAGTTACTGGTTTTTTGTGGGATTCAGCACTTCAAAAGGAATTGTTAATTATAGGAATATAAATATATACCATAAACTAAGTCTTTACTGTGTAGGGGGTTGGCAAAAACCAGGGTTTTTTTAAACCCAACCCACCGGGTTTTATTGGGTTTTTGACGGTTTTTTTTTTTTTTTTTTTTTGGTTTTATTGAGTTTTATAACTTCTTCCTAATTTCGTTCAGATAGGCAATATTATTTATTTATTCGTACAATAACGAGTACATTGTTTTAGTATTTATACTGCAGTTTTGCACTCTTTTGGTGGGATCAAGGGGGTATTGTGTACTATGAGCTGCCAAAACTCGGTGACCGGAGCGGCAATTACTTCGTTTCAACCGTACATTATGAGAAAAACGACCATAATAGAAAAACAGACATAATAAAGTCATTATATTGCTTGACAACTCCCGGCCTCACGTTGCAAAAGTTGCCAAACAATTGTTAGAAACGATCAAATTAATTATCTTGCCGTACTCGCCACATCTTTCCTCCTTTTGACTATTGGCTGTTTCGAAAACTGTTATGCTTATACAAAACCTTGTTATACATTATCTTTCGGCAGGTCACAGAATCACATCTTTAAAAGAAATATAAAACCGGCTTTAGAATTGGGTCGCCTCAAATGATGAGATGTTTTGTTGAGACGGTATTCAGAAATTATCTCAGAAGTGGGGAAAGGATGTAGGCAGTGGTTTCAAAAATTTTTATTTTGATAAATTTGTTAACTTATTATCCTTTTGGAGCTAAAAAAACGAACCAAATACGTAAATTATACTTCTTTTGTTGTAAATAAACTACGAAACCTTTAAATAAAAAACCCACCCGGATTTTTAAATATATATAATACCCAATAAAATCCGGGTGGGTTACCCAGTTGGTTGCCAACCCTACTACTGTGGCAACACAGCCGCAACAAGGCTATAATAACCATGTTTGCATACTTTTTAAGCTTTCCAAATTTGTCAATAGAATTATGGTCACTTTTTATTTCCGAGCCATACTACGATGCCAGTAAATTCTGTGCATAGGTTGTGTTCAATTTAAGGTTATATTTCAATTTATTTTTTAATTATCGTAAGTACCTTACTTAATAAGTCCACAAAATAAACTTTGTGGGAAAAAATATCGTATGTGCCCAAGAACCTGAATATTCCTGAATAATCAAGCTTTTTCATAAAAGAAGTTTCCAGTTTATGTTAAGATATCGGTTGCTATTGATGTAACCAGCCAAAGCAAAAAATATATTTAGAAAAAACGCTGTCGCGTAAAATTAAGTTTTTATAACATACCATAATTTTGCTCAAAAGGGTCGATATGTTAAATAACTGTCGGTAAGTAAACATAGCTCAAGTCGACTTAAGCTACTCTTCCATATCGACACAGATATGTACATACGTACATATGTATTCCTTCACGTTTATTAGACAAATACATATAAACCTATAATAATAAATGAAATATTACTGTTTTTCATTCGCTTGAACAAATTTAGTTCTGATTCAAATGCTGCTACAATAAAAATTAAAATAGTTGTAAAATATTAAAAAAAAATTATTAAATATACAACCAGTAAAATACACCACAGGTTTAGACTAATTATTATTCATGTATAAATTATTACAATTTTTTATTGTTGCATATTTTATTTACAACAAAAATGGAAAATATAAATAAGGGTATGACATGTATTATTTCGAATATGTATGTATGTACATATGTATGTGTATATCATATGCATGTCGATTTTTATAATTATAGTGTATGAAATACGTTCCACTCAGTGTTTAGATAAATATAAATAATCTTTTTTGTTTTTGTATTATTTTAAATACTAAAATTAATAGAATTATTTGTTTATATTAATATGTAAAACCATTAGCCAAAAAAACCTACAAAATATGTTTGCAGCTAAAAAATCTAAAATAAATGTATATGTACTTGTACGTTTATTTAATTAATTTTATATACATACATATACAGACATACATACATATTTTAAAGATAATTTTCTGAAAATATTTTTGCGATAAATTAATTAAATTAATTATTTTATAGAGTTGAGCGCAATATCAAAACAGACCTAAAACATGTTGGTACATGCTTGCAGACACTAAAAATAAATACAAAAAAATTTTCTTTCTACTTCTCCTTCTATTACTTTCTATCTAGCGCTCATATCCATCTTAATCACTCTTCCTGTTCGATTAATATATGACAAATTAATTTAATTTTGTATGATAGAAGACGTAAAAAGGATAAAAAATAAATAAAATGTAAAGGAAGCTTGATTGTGGTAGAGACTAGGGTGGTCCTTGCTAAAAACATTTTCTTTATTTCTCAACATTATCTACTCTTCGATCAATACACTTTTCCCAGCAATATTCAATAGCTTCGAAACCTTTTTTAAATTAGGAACTTCTAGCTCCTTAGAATAGCCCTTAACCTCCACATCTTCATTGTTGGCAAATCTTTTACCACCGGGCCATTTTTTTTCAAGTTGGGAAGTGGAAATAATATGAGCAATTTCAACTTTAATTCATTGATTTAGACTATCGCAATACTGAATGTGTAAACTGGTCTACATATTGTTTTAATTAAACAACATTTTTTTTTTGCCAAATTTGTCATTTTTTCCATAGCCAAAAAGTACTCGATGAAAAATCTCGGCTTTATTGCTGTGAAACGTCGCTAAAAGCTCTATTGTAACCTCATTATGACGATGTTTTTGTTCCATTGTTCACAAAGGCTCTCTGCTTTCTCATCTCCATTATCCATTATTTCAGCTAGCTCACGAAACTTCAGCCGACGGGTGCCCAACACCATTTTATGGATTTTCTTAATGGTTTTTGGCGTAGATACCTCAAATGGTCGAGCTACTACGGTGTTGGTCTAAGTAGCTGGTACAGCTTCGTTTAAACTAAGACACTTAATAAAAAGGAACAGACTTCTTAAGGGTATAATCTAGCTTAGTTTTAATATTGTTTTTAATATTGGTTACATAAAATTTTTTAAAGGATTTTTTTTACTCGTATTTTTTCGGAACATATCTATCGTTTAAAAAAAGAATTGGTTGTAATGCTTGATTTTATTATTAGACATATATAGTCGATAAAGTAAAAGTACTTTTTCTTCCAGAACAAATTAATATATTCACAGATTTGAGCCTCATTAAAGTAATATATATAATAATATAAAATATTCTGGCCCAACCGCATATCTAATACTGAATTGCTAGCAACCAAAAGCCAATTGCGAAGAAAATTCGTAATAGAAAATGGAAATGGATCGATCATAACCTCCGCAAAAGCATTGGGGACATTGCAAAACCCAGTTTGCAGTGAAACCCTCAAGGCAAGCATAAAGTGGGCCTTCAGAGAATCACCTGTCGCATATCAATGGACAGTCTATCCTGGTCAGAGATACGTCATATGGCGCAGGACGGAGACAGCCGGAATGCCTTTGTGGAGTCTTTATAACTTGACAGAGAAAGTTGAACGTTTCAGTCACCTACTATTATTTTTGTTGCTAGAAGATCCATCTCTGTGACAGCACACAAGAATGATCAGTAAAATAATATATTAAACCTATTGCAGCTGAATAGTTAAAAAGATCTTGTTAAGCTTTTATCTTTATTTTTTGAGTTCAAAATTGTAAATAAAACAAGAGAAATTTTTCGCGGATATTCTCAATATTGAAGCGTGCACAGCTAACCGATATGCCAATACAAATTTTGAAATGTGTTTATCCAAATAACCCATCACAACGGTAACATAACGACTCCAAGCGTGGCTGACGAGGAATGGCTTGAGTAGTCCGTTCGAATGGTGCTCCTTAACTGTATTGCTGCAATTGCAATAGTTTTAGTGGTCCTTTGGCTGCAATTCACTGTTTTCTGTTCTTTTCTTGCTACTGAATCATTTATTTTTATTTTTAAATAAATTAATTCATTCATATATAGTTGTCAAATAATAGACAATTAAAAAGTTAAAACGGCACTCCTTAAATATCTATATATTTATTTATTTTATTTTTTATTTTTTTTTTGATTTAGGACGCTACTAAGGTCAGTGCCCGACATGTACGAGGGCGGATTGATATTGAAGCTACCTAAGTAGGAAAAAAACATTTTTTTTTTTCAAAAACCATTCATTTCTCGACATAGTCTCCTTTTAGCTCAATACACTTAGTAAGACGATTTTCCAACTTTTTTATACCATCTGAATAATACGATTTTGGGAACTCCTCAAAATACGCATTAGTTTCGGTAATCACTTCTTCGTTTGAGATGAATCTTTTTCCTGCGAGCTATTTTTTCAAGCTTGGAAACAGAAAAAAGTCACTAGGGGCTAAATCTGGACTATAAGGTGGATGATCAACCAATTCGAAGTGGATTTCTCGTAGTTTTAGCATCGTATCTAATGCTGTGTGAACCGGTGATTTGCCTTGAAGAAAGAGCACTTTTTTCTTGTTTAAATGTGGTAGTTTTTCCTTGATTGCATCAACCAATTGATCCAATAATGCACGATAATACTCTCCTGTGATTGTGGATACCTTTTCAAGATAATCGATGAGCAATATTCCGTGTTCATTCCAAAATACAGTGGCAATAACCTTTCCAGCCGATTTCGCAGTCTTCGCCTTCTTCGGAGCACTTCCACCAGCTTCCACCTATTACTTCGATTGATTTTTGGTTTCAGGTGTGTAGTGGTGGACCCACGTTTCATCAACAGTTATTAATCTACGCCAAAAATCAGCAGTATTATGCTTTATCATGTCCAAGCACCGCTGTGAAGTGATCTGTCGGACTCGTTTTTGTTCAACACTGAGCAAACGCGGCACCCAAATTGCCGATAGCTTTTTCATATGCAAATGTTCATGCAAAATGTTGAACACATGTTTATATGATATGTTTACCATTTCAGCAATCTCACATATTTTGACCCGGCGATCATTCATATCGAGGATTTTCTTGATATTTTCTTCAGTAACCACCTCTTTTGGCCTTCCTGTTGATGGCATTGTTGCAGTGCTTGTTCGGCCCCGTTTAAATTCAGCAATCCAATATTTTACCATATAATCTGACGGAGCAGATTCGCAGTAATGTTTATCAAGCTTTTCTTTTGTCTCTTTCGCCGTTTTGCCTTTCAAATAATAATGTTTAATCACTACACGAAATTCACTTTTTTCCATTTTCCAAGAAACACAAAAGTTGCTTACTTCAAACGACTACAACAAATAAACTGAATGAATTTGGCTAAAATTTCAACAGCTGACGTTTGACAGATCGTAATTTCTAAGAAAGAAAAAGTTTTTGTGTTTGTGCAGCCATCTAGCGCTAGGTAGCTTCATTGTCAATCCACCCTCGTATGTATGTATATGAATGTATGTATATTACATTTAATATTATTAATTTTATAGGAATACATCACTATTGCACTCTTAAATGATGTATTTTCAAATACAGGGCTAAATTTAAGTGATGTGTTGTCTTTTATATTTATAACACAAGATATTAAAAAACAAAATATTGCAATATTATGGGAATGACAAATTACAAAATTGGTATTATTACCATTCGTATCTCCAGCGATAACCTATAAACATGGTACTGACATACTACATACATACCTTGTTACTTTAATAACTACTTCAGTAGCTTGTCACATGCGCAAATGATTGGAAAACAACGTTGTTCAACCGAAAGTAAATGTGCTTTATACAACAAATAAAGCGGAAAAAATTCATATCCATACATAAAATAGGAGATTACATACATACATATAGTATATCAGAAAAAAATTGTTTCATTAAAAACTTTATTTGTATGTTATCTCAATTTAATATGGCAGGTTAAAATTCGTAATTTTAAGGTTAAACTATGTTGAAAAACTTTTTACCCTACATGGATAATGTCATTCAGACGTATTACATCTTTTTCGTTTGTTATGAGAAAGAGTTGTTATGCTCAGTAATCTCAGCCTTTATCAGTAGCTTGCTAGTGGTCATTGTTTTTGTGGAATAACATACGTTGATTTTATTTCTGAGAAACAACAGAACTATAAGTCCTAGAGACGTAGTGTTATCTCTTGTGTAATGTTTTAGGTTTGTTATGCTCTTATTTATTACCTTTAAGTTTTTAGTGATTAGAATATAAGCTAGAAGTGGATGGGCAAATCGCTGCCTTGTTGCAGAGTATTTAAGATGACTCAATTTTATCTCAAACTGTAAGTGGATGAGAGAATGAAATATTGAATAATGATGTCCAATGTGATGTAGAAGACGACAATATACAAATTAAGGAGGTAAATGGAAATATAAGCTCATTCAAGGTATTACGAACTTTGACCGATAAGATCAATCAGGCACGAAAGATAAATTCATATCCTAAATATTATTTGTGTATAATTCAGATTTTGTACATAGGTTACATGTTAAAGCTAAAAACGAAAAAAAAAATAGATCACAAAGGAATATATTATATGGAATTATATTATATGGCTTTTGAAAGCTAACCTCTAAAGCTTAAATCTAAAGGGTGTTTTTTAAAGAGGTATAGAACTTTAAGTTGCAATTAAACAGCGATGGACTATTCGATGACATGAATTTTATTCATCCGAAAGATAATCTTGTGGCATTACATTTTAAATATGATTTCTGGCATATGACCGCCACGGCTGGCGCGGATGTAGTCCAATCTCGACGTCCCATTTTCGATAACTTTTTCCAACATTTGTGACCGTATATCGGCAATAACACGGCGAGTGTTGTTTTCCAAATGGTCAAGCGTTTGTGGCTTTACCGCATAGACCTATGACTTTACATAGCCCCACAGAAAGTAGTCTAGCGGTGTTAAATCACAAGATCTTGGAGGCCAATTCACAGGTCCAAAACGTGAAATTAGGCGGTCACCAAACGTGTCTTTCAATAAATCTATTGCGGCACGAGCTATGTGACATGTTGCGCCGTCTTATTGAAACCACATCTCCTGGACATCATGGTTATTCAATTCAGGAATGAAAATCATGAACCATAGCTCTATACCGATCACCATTGACTGTAACGTTCTGGCCACCATCGTTTTTGAAAAAGTACGGACCAATGATTCCACCAGCCCATACAGCGCACCAATAAGTCAGTTTTTCTGGATGTAACGGTGTTTCCACATACACTTAAGGATTACCTTCACTCCAAATGCGGCAGTTTTTTTTTTTGTTTACGTAGCCATTCAACCAGAAGTGCGCTTCATCGCTAAACAAAATTCGCTTATGAAAATTGAAAAAATTGAAAAAAAAATCACTTATGAAAAATGAAAATTGCACTACTTGCAAGCGTTGTTCAGGCGTGAGTCTATTCATGACGAATTGCCAAACCAAACTGAGAATAAATCACTTGACAGCTGTTAAATCGGTCGCCATCTTGAGACGTAATGCCAACTTAAAGTTCTATACCTATATAAAGAACACGCTTTAGTTGATTAAGTCACAATCTTATGCCCCTGTTGATTATAGTAGCATTGCCAACGATAGTAATGATAACTATATTGAAAAGAGCGGGTATAATATGCATCCTAGTCGGACTTTAGCTATCACTCAGAAGCTATTAGCATCATGACTGCCTCAGCATTTGTTTGTTACCGTGTATGTGATAACCCAACTTTAACTAAAAGAAAAATACAAGATTAAACTTTGTGCCTGATTTAAAGTGGTTTTACACAACCCGCCTATCAACCAAGAAGTCCTCACTTCAATCCCAGGCCAGACCATATGTCAGACCCGGCGTTAAACTCTGTCACATTCAATAGTATCGGATGCAGCTCATTGTTTGTTCCACTTGGGATGAGAATAACCCGTCAACCGATTCTTTAATTTAAATAAAATTGTTCTTAATTCTTGAAGCAAAGAAATAAATAAGCAGAAGTTGACTGAGAGTTTGAAATTAAAGTGGCAATCAACACTAACAATAAGTCTAACAAATCTCATATAAAGTATGCCAAAACGGTGTGCGGAGGCCATAAAAACAATGTTTATTACACAAACTACTGAAAGTTGCTAAAGTTTCGAACAGCTACTCAAGGAGTTAACTTCGTTTTTGTTATTGTATTACTTGATAGAAAATTAAATCAAAGTTTTGTTATTATAATTATAATTTATGTGCCTAAGATAACAAGAATTAAATGTATTACTTTGTATAAATCTATTAGTAATATAAGAATCATTAATTGCCTCGACAAGAAAAATTGCTTAGTCGAACATTTGTAAATTCATGCACTGCGTATTTAATAGCGTGTGTGTCACTTTGGTATGTAAGGTAAAACACCAACCTACCGTGGTTCAATCCCAGGCCGTACCATCTGAAAATTTTCAACTGCGATATCACCGCACAACATTAGCGACTGGTTATACGCTGTGAAAAATTTCAGTAACTTATATATGTGCCGTTCGGAGTCGGCGTTTGTGGGTCGCTTTCAATGAGTATAGTTGATTATTCTCCATATATACAAATCAATATTTATTTACAGAAAACGGGAGAAGCTTGCTCAAGTGTGCATATCTTTTTCGATCTATCTTAACTTTCACGTTGTTTGCGAGACGTTCAAGCTTGTCATATACTCGTACATAAAAATAATAACCAAATTTATACAAATAGTTAAAAGATGACATTAATTTGACGTTTCCATATAACAAAAACTTTTGTTGTATTTTATTACTCGTATTAGCTTTCTATTATTACTGATTAATACTAATTATTTATTAGCTCAAACTGTAGAATTTTTTGTAAAGCAAATACAATTGGTTAGCTACCGTCAATTGTTATTCGTAAACTTCTACACAAATTTGATGGTAAAACTTTGAAAAAGACTTTCAAAACTGTGAAAAAAAACATAAAATCGGTTAACTAGAAAATTTACAGGCCGAAAAACTTAAATAATGCGGCCTATTGTGCTCTATGTAAAGTAAAATCCACCAAAAAGTGATGGTAAAATATTAAACTACATGCAAATAGTTTCTATGCTATATTTCACATAAAGAAGTCGTTTTTATTAAGAGTAATTAGGAAGTGACTCTTGATTATGTAAGAAATATAAAACAAAACTCGTTTCTCTCTGGAACATTATCCTATTAAGCGATGAAATCAAATTTCATGTCTTTGTTCAGAAAAAAAATTTAAAAAAAAATTAGAACTATAAACGAAGAACTTTCAGAATAATATTGTATATTCACGGTGAAGCCTGGCGAGGTTTTGGTAATAGTGTGAGAATATTTTGTGGAAGTCTGATTTTCATACAAAGTGCTCTAAACGGAATAGATTGTTTAAACGTATTCCAAAAACAATATGAAGAAATTAGGCGTGATTTCTTTAACAAGACAATGATTTTAATCACACTGCGCGGATGGTTCCTCTTTCGCACTTCTAACCGATGGTAGTACCTTCCTAATATCCAAATTTAACCCCAATCGTGCAGTTTCGGGAACATTTTGGTCATAAAATTCAAAAAACGCCAATTTTTAACAACAAGAAAAGAATACTTTATAACAGAGGAATGACGGGAAATCTTATCTTGATTTCCAAAAAAGACCTAATGCAGTTTATTTCTCGAAGATTAGATGCGGTTAAGCACAAGGAAAAGGAACCGAATTTTAAAATATTCTCTCCTTTAAGAATTCTTTTGTTATACACTTTTTATGACGCGTTAAATATTTTGCACCTTTTATTTTTGTAGCGTAAATTTTGTTGTAAAGGTATCCAAAATTGAGGTATCATTTTAATTTTGCTACCATTTTTTTCTACCTGTAATTTTTATTCTAAATGTTTATTTTCAGACTCTGAATAGATTCCGGTTAGTTAATATGGAACGTTACACGAAGGAATAATGTGTTTTTATTATTAAAACACTACTTTTTTATATGGCAAAAGTTTTCAAAATGTAATTACGAATTTTTTTTAACAAAATAATCACCGTCGATGCCCAACAAGCAGAATTGCCGCATTAGGGGTGAAGAAAAGTTACGTTTTGGTGTAGGTTGTGGTCCAGAGGAGTCAACGGAACATATTTTTTTTAATGAAAATGAAAATGCTATTACGATCAATTGAAATCGCTAGAGGGAGATAATCTAAAGCTTTTTTGACGGAAAATTGATGCTTTAGATGTAGAGAATATATGGTGGTGGTGGCAGGGTGCTAACACTTATGACACAGCAAGAGAACAATGGATCTTTTGAAAGAAAAGTTTAAAAATCGCATTATTTCTCGTAGATGACGATGGCCACCAAGATCGTGCGTTTTGACACTTTTAGACTTTTTTGAGGGTTTTTTTTGAAATTGAAAGTGTACAGCAATAAACCCACTACAGTTCAAGAGCATAAAACATTATCGAGCAGATATCAACCATAGACAACAGTTTATTGAAAACGTGTTTGATAATTTTGGTAAAAGATTGGGAGCCTGCCGAGCCAGTGGGGGGCTAAAATAAAAATATTTTTAATACCTGAAAAAAGGTCTTTTTTATTGAAATTAAAATGATACCTCAATTTTGGGCTCCCTTTAGCAAAACATTTCTTGCTGTTTTTTAAGAAATTTGTAGTCTTACAAACAGTGTAAAACAATGTTTAAATTTATTGTATTTTTAAAGACTGAAATAAAAACTAAATTGTAGAAAATAAGGGTGCATACTTTCTATTGCCGCTCACAGTATAACAACATTTGTACAAGTATTGATAAAAATTGTTATACATATCAAAATATATATATGTTTTTAATGGTTTTTGAAAGTTGGTAGATTTTTTCGAGTTTGGTAGGTTTGTGAAAACATTTTGGTAGAATTGAAATTTTTTAATGGCAACACTGTCAGTAACTAAAACTTGTTACGAACTTGTAACTATTGTTAGTGGAAAAGTGTTCATTAACTCAAAAAATTTGCAACGAGGGAGCAACAGAAGAGCGTAATAAATTGAAACAAAAAAATTCTTGTAAATTCTTGCTGGTAAAATTTTTACTTGCAGGGATTATTCAAACAGCTGTTTTGTGTTTATGTTTATGAATCAAGTTTTCTAATAAAAATTACAAATTACAAAATTTTACGAAATTTAAGAAATTGTAAGTAAAAAATTTGCTTACTCTCTCGTTGCAAGTTTGTGCATGTAAAGTTATTGAACACACCTAATAATAACATAAACCAAATCAAAAGAAACGAAACTCAATAATAACAATTTAATACAGTTTAAAAAAAAATTATGAGAACAAGAAAAAATGAAAAAACAGCAAATAACAATAACTAAGTAAATCAAAGGAAAGAAATAAGTAAAACTACACGGTAGCTCTTCTGGCGTGATAATAGTGAATAGCATTAGCTTGTGTGTGTGCTTATTTCTATCCGGGCTTGAGGCTTTCATGACACCCTTGCTAGAATTATTGCTCTTTTTCCTTTCCCCTCTGCTTTTTAGTTCAACCTTCGGTACGACTTGGGAATGATAATTGTTGGACTATTTAACGGCGAAAGCATAACACTGGTCGTTAAATATTCAATTAGCAACAACCATCTTCCTTGTCGTCCGTATTTGGGGATTAATCGTTTGAATTTTATTGATCTATTTTCGTAATGACGGATCACTTTGCGTGTATCGCCATATGTAAAACCCAAGTTTCTGAAAATTCTGATCCACAGGATTTTTATATCCGTGGGTATCACCTTCTGTCCCTTTTTAATTTCCATAGGGATCTTGCAATGTACATTCGCGATGAAGTTGTGTACAAATGCCAGCAACCTCTTGGTATGTCTGATGCGGAATTTAACTGTCTTTGGGCTAAGTTCAGAATCAGGGCACGCCTTTTGCACTACGGGTTTTTGTATAGAAGTCCAAACGCAGGAAGTGAGGTTACGATATCTGGCTTCGACTCTTTTTCTGACTCTATTTCGAGTATCCTTGCGAATTGCCCAAGCAGTGACATTGTTGTTGCAATGTTCACAATTCGCCTTGGCTACGCCATTCTTGCCGCACAACTTCTGAAAGCCAATACGTTGAGCTATTTGCCACGCAAATTACCTTGCGCAACTAGTGAATAAATCTACACATATATCGTGTGTAGATGGATATCAAAATAACACGCTCGACCTTTTCCTCACTTCACACCCTGAAAAGTATGAAGTTGAGGTTTTTTCACCTCATTTCGTCATTGTAGCATTTCTGCCTCTTTTTCGTTCTGCGTCCCTCACGACGTCTCACCTAAAGCTACGAGACGCTCTGTTTATGTCTACGAAAAAGCACATTGGGCTGAGCTCAATGTTTTCTTTGGGCATTTTATTTGGGAACTTTGTTTCCTCGACTCAAATGTCGATGCCATGACGGTGGAGATGGATACGTTTATTCCATCCAAACAGATTTGGATTGATGCTACAAATCCAGAAAACTACCGCTCAATAGCAGTCTGTTCAGCACTCTCCATTGATATAGAGATTATGATTAAACTTCACCTTATGATATATTTGGAGTCCAACAATTTGCTAAGCAATCGTCAATACGGCTTCCGTAAGAGCCGTTCAACTTGCAATCTGCTGGCGGTGCTGTGGTGTGATGTTGTCTGTAACTATGGGCATTAGGATTCATTGTGATGTTTTTTGTAGCGATCACACTTTTCTAGTGTCGAAAGAGGCATTCCAGTGCCTCGTTTTTAAGACGGTATAAGCAGTGCTTCACTCTATCTGACCTTCTTAATATTTACGAGATCTATATCCGACCCAAAATGGAATACAACTCTCATGGATGGGCCAGTGCTTTAAAGAATATTTTGGGGCTTCTAAATCGCGTCCAGGAGAGAGCGAAGGTGTTTATTAATGACGGTAGGGGAGCCAGCTCTATTGATTCCTTAGAATATCGTCGCAATGTGGCGTGTGTTTCATTGTTCTATCGATACTATACCGGAATGTGTTCTAACGAAATAAAGGAATTTATAATAATCATATATTTTCACGCAGTACTCGTTTTTCTCGTAGAGCACATCCATTTGTAGTTGATTGTCCAATGAATCGCAATGCATTATAGAGATGCATTCAGCCTCACCGTGCGTTTGTGGAACGATTCCCGAGAAAATTTTTCCTGTCACTTACAATATGGATCAGTTCAAATCAAACGTCCCTCATTCCTCTTTCCCACAACTTATTTTCCTAGTACCAGCACAATGCACTGCATAGGTAGCGGTCGTCCCCTGAGTGCTGGCCTTAAGCTAAAAAAAATTATCTGCTATTGGTGGGTCTCGGAGGACATGGCGTACTGGAAAAAGCTCGAAAGGAATGCCACGGATTTTATCAGCCTAGTTAGACTGCGTGAAAGAGACTACTTTACTGAATAGATATCGTCGACAGTGCCAAGCCATTATCCTAAAACCACACTCCAAGTGCTCGAGTGGGACGCCCTTCAGTATCCGCCGCTTTCCGCGGACCATGCACCGACGTATTATGTCTTTTCCACTCCATATCGAATCATATGAGAGACGTTATCTTTGACTTTAAACTTTTTATCCAACACAACTTAAATACAGATGTTTGTATTTTAGTCATTTAATAAATTATATTGTTGCATCCTAAATGGAATTAAAACGTATGGAATTTCGATAAAGTAAACAAATTTAATACAATCCTGATTCATTACGACAACCTTTTTCCAATTGAAAAAATATATATGGAAATGTAAAATTACATTGGCTTTTTCTTTTCATTTCCGAAAATAATATTCGGAAAAGAAACTGTGCTTATTTAAAAAAGTTCCTTAAAATACTCACCAAAAGCGATCACCTATTTTAAACTTTTGCAAATAAAATAAAACAGATTCTTATAGATGTGAAATTTGAAGATTAATTTAATTGAATTAATTGAACGGAAAATTTAATTTGTTTTGTAAATATTATCCATTTTTGAAATTTTAAATAAAATAAATATTTATTTTAGAATTGTTTACTTGCTGTTTAATTGATATGCTCAAAATAGTTTAATAAAATTGTATATAAAATTTGAATTGATTAGAATCTGAAAAATAAATTAAATATATATAGTATTTTATTTGTATCTTATACTAGCTAAGACCCGACGTTCCTCGCTACCCCTATCTCAAGTATTATTTTAACTATTATCTTAGTTATTATTGGAAAAAAAGAACTTCACAACACTGTTTGCAAGCCAAACATACAAATTGATTTTTTAAATAGTCAGACTAATAACGTTCGTAAAACCTTTTATATTTTGCATTCCAATTTTTTTTCCCCATTTCATCTCTTCCGGTTCATGTCCAAACATTTAAGATAGGCTATAGTTACAAGATCATTGGCTCTTCTTATAAATGGTTTTTACTTTGTGGGTGGGCTTATCCAATCTGTTCCGCTTTTTCGCTATGAATAAACTTTTTTAAAGCTTATTCAATTTAGCCCAGTTATTGACTGATGAAGTGTATTGTCCACGAAGTTGTTAAAAACAAATTTGGAAACTTCTAAAGTCACCATTCCCAAGATATACGAAAACCAATATCTACTGTATGGGATATACCACGATTATTTATCCAATTTCACCCAAGATATGAAATGAAGATGTACAATAAACATGCCACTTATCCAAGTTGGAGTTTTTGAAATATATACATATGTATAGCTTATAGTTTCATCCTGACATACTGAGGGATACTGTAAAAATGTCAAGAAAATTGGTTCAGTCGTTTAACTGTCTATAGTCTTCAAACAAACATACATACATACACATAAACAACCACTGATTTTTATATACATATAAGATATATGTATGAGTATGAATTAAAATACTTTTTAATCATTTTTATAAATTATTTTCTGAACATTTCATATGCCCGAAGATCAGTTCTACGAAACAATAATGTTTCTTTACATATACATATGTGTATGTTTTTTTTCCTACCAGACATTTCCATTCATTATTTTGTGTGTTGCCTAATAATGTTAGGCACCAAACTTTGTGGATTATTGTACTTTCAACATATCTGACTTTCATTTTAATGCCTAAAATGTAAAATTTATATTTTAAGAATTTTTTAATAACTTTTTGGACATAAAAGAAACAAATTTCCATTAATTTTGCAAGAAAATATTCGTTCGCTATTTTTGATCAAAGTTAGGTACCTGCATTTAATTTTGAATAAAATCAGCAATAGCCAACCGATTCTCATGATTTTTCTCATGATTTAATCAGTTGATTTATAGGAAATTTTTTTCCTAAGCATTTGGTGGTAATTTCATTAAAATCGGTCAAGTCGTTTTCAACTTATGAATATATTGATATAACTACCATATTTTGGGCAAAAATTTGCCACGCCCATAAAAAAAATTTGAGCCCGATGGAAAAAAACTGAAAATGGATTTGAATTCAGCGCATCAAAATCATTATATTTCATATAGTTTTATTTAAAGGTTTTTTTGCTGTAGACCAGTGTTATATCTGTTTGCTTGTCCACACACACGTCACAGTTTTATGATACAGTGGCACATATTCATATAAACTCACCCTTAATTTTAATTTTGCTTTCTTCTTCATCTTCTATCAATGCATTGTTCAAAACAAGTTCCAACACATTTTATTGACTAAAGTAACAGTAACTTGTATTGAGTGCAAAGAGTTCTATTTTTTGTTGTTGTTTTCAAAATGCCACCATAAAAAGAGTATATATGTATATATTTGTTTAAATGCACTGGCTAAATTTCCAATAGGAATACCATAGTTATCTAATTATCAATAATTAATTGATCAAAAATTCCTATATTATCACTTCAAAAATACGATTTGACTCAAATTTCAACAAATTTTCCAGCAACTCATGACCCAAATCTTCCTAAGCTTCGTTAATGACCAACTGGAGCTGTGGCGTAGTTTTGTACAATTATCCCTAGACTTTTTGTCCATAGATTTTGCGTGACATACAACTCTAAAAAGATTCCTTACTATATTCAAATCGGGACTACGTGCAAAACATTCCATAAGTGGGATTTTGTGCTCTTTAAACCAATACAGTGTCATAGCAAGTTGTATTCGGGTGAGGTTTTTTCTTTAGTTTTAATAATTGTAGATGTACACTGATTAAAATACTGGGTCGAAATGCTGATCTATATACTTGCATTTACTCTGGCTAAATGCTTCATTTTAGAAATCAAATGAGTTGAATTTGAAACATTCTTGGATTTTTTTTATAGGTTTTACTATTTTTTAGATAATTCATTACCACATTATGGCTATACCTCATTTTTAGCGATTTATCCTTCAAAGTAATAAACATCAATTTTTCACCATTTCCGAACAGTTTTATGTCCTTTTTCCACCTGTTTTAGTTTAGTAAACTGCAGTCACTAGCCTTAGCATTAATTTAATTCAGTTTGTATAAAATTTAATCGCAACGGACTACCGATCTTAGTAAATACTGAAAGTGGTTCTATCCTGTTGAACGAAAAAATTAACTTAGAATATATATTCGTCGTTTCTTTAATCACTTGATCCACTAAACTCTCTATCATTCTTCACGGAAATATATTGTAAATATTCCCTTTATTATTCCCATAAAACTTTAATCCTGGTGTCTATTTATCTTATTTTTAAGATGTTTCAAAAAAAAATTGGTCAATTTTCTTAATGCCATAGGTTTTGATACTAAGTTTTTCCTTTCTTCTCTGGTAATCTAAGGACGTCCAAATAGGTTACCTCATTATCAGATTCTGTTTCCATTATAAATAGTATTTTTCCTTTAAAGTATTTAAGATTTCCAAGGTTTCCTGTATTTCATTTGTCTTTTTTATTGCATATTTTATTAACGAGTATTCTTGACTCTGAACATGACTTTATAAGCAATTACTGGCGATGCAAGTGAACCTATAGGTATTTCTTTGTTCTGTTTGTGAAAGATGTCATTGAATGACAGCAGTCTTTTACGCAAAAGGTCAATAAATCTATAGTTTCTGTAGTTTTTGTATATTTCTGTCCCATTACGAGTATTTTCGCCCATCTTATTCGCCAAACTGAAATGCTGGGAAATAATGAACTAAGATCAAAGACAACTAACATTTCAACGTCATCAACATCATCGTGGTTCCTATCCTAGATTTAAATTGTCCTGCGTCCTTTATATTGTATTGGTCTAGATAATAACTAGCATTTTTATGTACATACATACATATGTATGCATTTACGCATTTTTTACAATGATTTTTTTTTTTTCTGTTTGACAAACTAAGTAATATTATTCTATGGGGCTCTTTATGCTTTACAAAACTCTGCTAATCATATTTTTGAGGCCTTTACTAATACTTTTAAGGCTTAGAAATGGAATATTGGGGATGTAAAAAACAACACTTTCGACATCTGGTCTTCTACGCTTTTCATCGAGCCTGAAAGGCTTAAGAAACATTAGTAACTAGTCTTCTGGCTTGAAAGTTCGTAATTGGCGAAATGTTCCCTATCACACTATATGAGTGGCGTTACTTTCGACAAAGAAGAATGCCTTAAGGACTAGCATAACAATATCTTCGATACAAGACTAAACGGTTATTGATAAAAAGGCATTAACAAATTTATTAATTTTTATTTAAATAAATGTCGTTAAGAAACGCTACAAACTAATTATGCAATCCAATTTATTGAGCGTTTTGTCAAATTTTTCAAAATAAATAATTAACAAATTAAATTTACAAAAAGGCAAACTCTGCTAAAAAACTATAAACTGCTCCCATTGCACGCATATATTATCACCAGAAATGCAAATTGGCCAACCATTACTTTTTATAATTTTAAACGAGAGATAAAAACTTAATAAAACGAAAAGTTTTGTGATTATGAAAATGATATCTTCACAATAGCATCCATATCAATGATAGGAAAGTTGATATGATCGTATTTTCCTTTTTTTATACTATTTAACTTTAAAAATACTGTAGTACTCCCCTAACAGATTTAATACTCTTCTAAATATTTTCCTCTTTCCTTTTTTAGTTTTTACACTCCTTTTTTGAGTATTTTCCGGTTTTTATTGATTTACACTATGCGATAAAAATGAATAAGTTAAAATACGTGGGAAGTGATACTATTTTTCTGATAGGCACTATCGAGTGCAACAAGAATATGTTTTTGAAATATTCAGACATACAAATTATGAGTTTGGATTAAAAAAACCTTCTACTTAGCTAAATATCAACCGATTTTAAGTTCCTAATATGAAAAGAAGAGGAACAGAAATATAGCCACTCGGTTTGTCCGATATTATGGGATATTCAAAACACATATCAGCGTATTTACATAAGATCTCTGGAGTGTGCACAACATTTCAATAATTGTTCATGAATCCTGGGTATCTCTGGATGACATTCGACGGTTATCCTTACTTGGATTCGTGGACACCACATCACTGCATAGCGGCTGTACTTGAGTATGTAGATTCCACCTTGGATCTGAACGGGGTGCTCCTCTTAGGCTGAATAGACGGATAGTATCACGAAAATTTCGCCAAATGCAAATCACATGATATTGAAATGAACCCACCTGCTAAGAAACCAGAAGGATCTGGCCGCATTTATGTTACCGGAGAATGGGACAGCTGTTGAGGTTGCCTATAAAACCGGCGAAAAACCTTACATGAGTTTTTACTGACCATTCGGCTATTGACAGACATTAAAGGATGGGAATTTCATATAATTATCTTTGCAGAAGTTGCAATGATGAAGAAAGGGGACTCTATGGTATACCTCCCAGAACTCGATGATTTGACTCTTTCAGTGCTTGTTAGGAAGGGATTGGACGATAAGAACTACTTCCAAAGTACGATCTGGATAAAATCCTTGCCTTCATTAGGGCGACTAAATGGCTAACTATTGCCAGACATGAGCTACGAAGGCCATGGTGTGGTAATGGACACATGGTAACACAACGGGACTTACAATTTGTAGCCGAATGAACCGACGGTAGATGCTAGATTAACCTAACCTAACCTATGTTTAGTTAAAATAAAACGCTACCTTGCTTTTGAAAATCTGTTGGAAATTGACAGAGTTATTAAATATTTTAGTAAAGCTACTCATGAAAAATCTTTTTTTTTATAAAATTTGTTACTCTCGTTCCAAAAAAAGTATTCTCAAAATTGTTTTGATACCGAACGAAAATCTCATTTCTCATCACTGATCCATATATTTTTTAGTACACAGAGAGAAAAATCAGATTTATAAAATCGAAGTGGATCGTTGTTGAATTAAAACTTTTACAACTTGAATTTTTTAACATTAATTCAACTTTGAAAGTATATAATACCACATTAAATTAACCTATTCAACTTTACGACTAAAATGTTTTTGTTAATTTGAGAACGTTCAACATTAAAATACGTATGTATAAACATTTTAGATTTTTAGATCAATTTAATAGGGCATTTAGACCTGAACGAAATTTCGCCAATTGGATTTGAAATCTTGTACAAAATCTATACGTTTAAATTCGACTTTTTTGAGTAACACTTAGCTCATGTCTGATTTGACAGATAATTAGTTTTATCCTTCCGCTGAACGAATATGGTTGTGTATACGCTTGAACAACGCTGGGAAATATTGCGTGCGATCGACTTACAGAAGATGCCGATTTTCCAAAAAATCATCTCTTTGGGGCACAGAAAAGCCGCACGCATACATTGAAAAGCCGATGCACCCAAGACGAGTCACTATTTGGTGCGTATTTTGGTCCAGAGGCATAATTGGACCATTTTTCTTCGAAAATGAGCAAGGAGTAGCCGTTACAGACAATGGCGATCGTTATCGGGCCATGTTAATCGAATTTTTGTTCACAAAAATTGAAGAGGAGGATATTAGCAACATTTGGATTCAACATGACGGCGCTACGTGCCACACAGCCGAAGCTATACTCGATGTTTTGCGTCCTGTTTTTAAAGATCGCATTATCAGCCGCAAAGCTGATGTCGTTTGGCCACCTCGAAGCTGCGACTTGACACCGTTGGCCTATTATTTGTGGTGTGCCGTCAAAGATAAGTGTTACGCCAACAAGCCAGAGACAATTGACGCTTTAAAGGACAATATTCGTGAAGCCATTGGTGAAATACATCTGCACACAATCAATAATGTGCTTAAAAATTGGACCGATAGTGTAGGCTACTGCATGGCCAGCCGAGGCAGGCATTTAAATGAAATTATTTTCCATTATTAACCGGAAGGATTGTACTTTCAAATAAAAAGAAAAAAGAAATTTGAGAAAATATTCAGTAGTTTTTTTTTATAGCATTTTCAAAAAAAAAAAAATTATTTGGCGGACCCTTTACATATATATAATTTTTCTTTTTTTCAAATCCAGAAAGAAACTTAAAATAGGATAATATTCAGCTAAGTTATTAGCTTCTAAGACAGGGCATATCAGAAAAGTAGTATAATTTCTCAGATATTTCGACTTCGTTCATTTTTGTCGCACCTTGTAATACAAGTTTCTAAATTTGGTAGACAGAACACAAAATTTGTCAATAATTGGATGAGATTGGATAAGTTGGCGTTGTACCTTCCATTCATACTAAATATGGAATTTAGCATGTGTGGAGAATGGAAACAGTTAAAGCTTCGTTATCTATCCACATCAGCCACAAAACGGGAGATATTGGATAAGCACAACGCACATCAGGTAAAAGCTGTTAACGTTTCTGATGGTGTGCTTATCCAATATAAAATGTGTGCATTTCTTTACATTTTGATTATGAGGAATACATTTCATAGGTATACAACATAAAGACACCCAGCAACGCGGAAAGGACTACTCTAGTTTCATACAAAATAAAATCGTGTATTTATTAATGTGTTTACTTGATTTTCTATAAAAATTCTGTAAAAAAAATTCTGTGAAGATTCAAATAAAGTAATGTGAACTAATATGCAATTGTTCAGTTACAGCATAAAAAATGTTTATTTACAATTTGTAATCTATTTTTCGCAATGTAGTTTAATATTGGAAATTTAAAATCTTATTGTTTTATTTACTTATCTTATTTTTGCATATTCAATTTCTTTTAAATCATTTGTTTAATGTTGTTTAAGCTTTAGTCATTTCATATATAAGGAAATTCTACTTAAAATATATTGTATTTTTTTGAAATATTGTTTCAGCAGAAACCAGTTTTGATATTGCTCTATGTTTTACATAAGGTTTTTTGATTTAATAAACTACTGTACATATTGTTGCATTTTTGAAGAGATTGTGTTTTCTTTTTTTTCGGAACAATTTTAGTAGTAAAATTAAACAATTTTTTATTGAAAATATCCGTGTATTTGATTTCACGGCAAACAGCAATATAAATAGTTTACATCAACTCACTTTTCAAATTTTCAGTAAAGGCAAAAACCTTTCTGTTTAATATGAAACTGACTCACAAAAGGGGTAACAAGTGTATTTTTTTTTTTTTTTTTTTTTGCGAGAGAGTAGAGAAAATGATGTAAGGTTTTTAAAGTGAGTAGATATTTTTTTTTTTTTGCAAAAAAAGAAACCGATATAAGTTCGATATGTATATACATGCAATTATACAACAATACAACTAAGTACATACTTACATTCGTTACTCTTATACATATTTAATTTATATACTAGTCGAAAGATTTATTTTTTATTGATTTATAATAGACTTTCCTGATATAACGACATACTTTTTTATTAAACGGAGTAATGCCTATTCGTTCCGTTTGCTGGTTTTCAGGGATCTACCACCCCTGCGTATAGTTGTCAGTAAGCCTGATAAACGTTAACAAAAGCGGTTTTTTGTTGCGAAGTACAATTGTTCCGGTTAGAAATGAAAGATTATTTCATTCCTATGGCAACCGCGTTCGTTGGAATGATCACATATTTCAAGTGTCGAAAGAAGCATTCAAATGCCTTGGTTTTTTAAGACGATGCAAGAAATACTTCATTCCATCTGATTTCCCTAATATTTACAAGACCTATATCCGACCCCAAATAGAATACAACTCTCATGTATGGGCCGATGCTTTAAAGTCTAATTTGTAGGTTCTCTTATACATATTTAATTTAATTTTATTGTTGGTAAAATGTTCTGAGAAGCGCATAAAATTATTTAATAGGTTCACAGTTAATTGAATAAAAAAGATAGATGGATAGTTTTTCACTTGCACCTACTTATGAATGTTAAATGAAGATGATTAAAATGAATAATTAAACCGTAATTAATTATTTTTTGTACCGGTAAAATAGTTTTAATCAAACAATATACATACATACATATTGTATGTATTTAAATATTTTTAACATAAATGGACATATTTATCAATATTTATTTGTTATTTCTTTCTATTTTTTGTAGAAAACATTCTTCAGAATGAACATCAGAGGGAAATAAATGCAATGCGTAAGTTTTTATATGCATATTTGTATATTAAACTAGAGCAATCCTTCCCGCGTTGCTGGGATCCATAGTGTTGTATACCTAAAAAATATATAGTATTTATTATAAGAGATATGTAAAGAAATGCATACTTTCTATATGGAAAAAACATACCATAACAAAAGAACAAAATACTTTCATATACTGTGAGCGTCGAAATAAAGTAAACACCCGCATTCTCTAGAATTTAGTTTATATTTCAGTAATTTAAAATACGATGAATTTATATTTTTATATTTTATATTTTTTAATACTGGCTTTACAAAATCTATAAAAAACAACAACAAAATTCTTACACAACAAAACCGAAAGTGACTCTATTTTTCACGCGAAAAAAAATATACTAGACAAAAGTCTATGTACGTATGAAGAAGAAATATATAGGAAATTATACCATTTTGCAGATTGGTGATATCGAGTATAACAAGAATCTGTTTTTGAAATTTTCTTAATACCTCCAAAATCTTAAGTGACGGTGAAAAAACCGGTTTTTTGTACCTGCATGCACTTAAGCAAATAACTTAGCTGAATGTAACCGATTTTAAAATTCTTGGCGGATTTGGAAAGATCAGTATAGATCTATTATTATTGGTGTATACTTTACTTAAGTAATCCCGGGGAATCTGTGTGTATTTATCAAGCCAACACATAAAAACTGGGTTATTAACTGATGATACACATATTAATTTTACTCAAATCTGAGATTTGTTTTAGACGTGAAGAAAATTGTCCTACTTGAAAAAATTTTTTTAGCCTGTCTAGACCTACTAAATGCAACCGTATGCGTTTTGGAGCACTACTTTATATTTTTTAACTGAATTTTATAAATATTCCTTAATGTTTTAAAACAAAAAAGTGTTAATTGCAATTTTCGAATAATTCCAAAAGTTACAGCTTTTAAAAACACGGTTTTCAATTGAAAATTAATCAAATAACCGGTTAACGGGTTCAATGTTTATTGCTTTATCAATAACACAACACGGTAATATCATCTTATGATGCATTTTTGACAACGTTTTTGTAAAAGTGTTATTTACCGGCGTATTGGATCTACATGGTGTGGAAAATCACGTTTCCCATGCTGCAAACTAACATCAATCTTATAGACATATTTAAGGAGGTTAATAAGTCCTGGTGTCGAAAAGCCTTTGCAGCTTAGTATTTTATGACACTTAATACATCTGTGCGTATTCCTTATATCGTGTTCGAAATATTTCCACCTCTGTAAAAAAATAATTTTATGTACATATATATGTACATATGCACTTAATAGTTTTAATGTATTCATATCAGTTTACTTTTTTTATACGCTGTCAACTCAATACTTTCTGGTAGTATGTATGTGATTACAATCGTAATTTTTTTAACTTCAAATTTTACTTTTTTAACAACAACGCTTTATATTCACTTAAACAGCTCCAAGGCCCAATCGCGCAGATGATCATCATTCTACATACATAAAAAAATAATATTCATTTACGGAAAATGAAAAAAGGTTATCGTTCTACCATGGTTTTGACGTTCTTTGTGAAAAGTGTTAGGTTGTCATATAAGACTTTATATATAGTTTCATAAAACGTTTTATATTAAACTTAGAAAAATACTTAAATTATGAGCATATTTGCAACAAATAAAATAAAAACGTACGAAAATGAAACGTATTTAAATTATTATTAAATCATTTATTCGATAAATGAAAAATGAACATTTTATAAGAACCGTATTCAGCAAATTATAAAAAAAAAATCTTAAAACCGGTCGAATAATAAACGTTCGAATTCCCTAATATGTACATACATATGTGTATTGTATTTTCGTATTGAAACCAATCGGATACAACAAAAAATTACTTAATGTAAACACAAATAGAAAAATACTTTGAGATATATATTTATTTTAGTAGATGTTGAATTTATATAAATTGGATAAAGAAGGAAAGAAATACATAATCTTCAAAAAAAGTTCAGATGTAGTTTCAGAATAAACAATTCGAATGTAGACAATTAAATTTTTTTCTTAATATTTATTTGTTTCAAAAGTAGTGCAGAACCAAAGAGTAATTTTAAACAAATAAATAAATAAAAAAAACGGCAGGAGAATTCGGTAAAATAAAGTGAATTACTTGTACCAGTCCGCACTTTATTCGATATTTTATTTTATTTTATTTTTTTCTTTTTGCCCTGCTATTTACGTCAGAACATTAGTCCATCTGGCAGAGAAAATGCAAATGAAACAATGGAAAGTATTTTCATTCGAGTATACATATGTAAGTTAAGATGTAGTATGTACATACATCAATACACGCATTCATATTTATACCTAAAATGTCTACAAAAACAATTTATGTATCTTAATGAATTTTTAAGTTTCTTTCCTATCCTCATTTTCCCACAAATTTCATTATTCAATTCAAAAATGTTTTCCCAAGATTAAAGTAAAATACATACATACATATATACATTCATACATACATACATAAATATGGTACATACATACATATTACTTATAAGAAATACCATTCAACAACGAAAATGAAAATTAGTACAATTTAAATCTTACTTAATAATTTTTGAGAAAGTTTATTTGCTAATCTAATAAACCGATTATGACTGGTAACCGAACTTCAGTAGCGTTGACGAACGACAACTAGAAATTTGTAGTTGCCTAAGTGGTAATTGAAATTACTAGATTTTTAGTTGCCAGTTGCCAATTGCCAGTTGCCATACGTAATACAATTTTCGGCAACTGACTACGCCATCGGTTTAAAAAGTATTAAATAAAAATACGAGTATGTAAAAAATTCAATGCAATATGTGCAGTGTCCATACTTACATATATACATAAATTATACATATAGCCATGTGAAAAATAATAGGGAGACATTGCGCTTTTCCTTAAAAGCTTAAGAGAAAAATGAAAGAAATGGTACAAAATTTGTTTGTCAAATAACGGTTCTTTACATCGTCGAAATTCAAGCAGACAATTTTTAAGATCTTTTTGATAAATGTTTGAATATGAAAACAGAGTTGGAATTTTAACTCTTTTGATATAAGTCTCCCTATTAAATTTCACATTACTATATGTATGTACAGTATCGGGCAAAAGTAAAGCACTTACTTTTGTATGTTAGCATCACTTTATTTTGTTAGGAAGAATATACAGTTTAGTGAATACAAAGTGTTAAGTCACGCGTATTTATTAGACTTTAAAAATATTGTCGATTTAAATTTCGATCAAAATCATTTTCCATCACATACCTGATTAACTGTATACAACTTTTGCTTGTAAACGTAGAAGCCGTAAATGTAGTTGTTTCAGCTGATCGTTTTTGTTATATAAAAAACTATGAAAGTGCGTACTTGACCGTAATGTAATGTAATTGTCCCAATTAAAAATTCTGTATTCACACGGTTGTCTTATTTTATACAAAATTTATTGTCACAAGCTGGCGCGAAACGATGTATTGACAATAATTGTCCCCACGCTGTCAACGATTGTTCTAGTTTACTGCAACTCTGTGAATCAGCTGTTGTGGTACATTAAATTAATTTTTTTTTTTTGGTGTTTAAAATGGTTCGTTCTTTAAAAAAACAAAATAGCGTCCTCTTTATTTATATGCAGGTCATTTAGTGAACAAATAAATAAAAAGAAATACAAAAAAGAAAAGGAGTATGTGCGTCAGAGATTGGCTTACAAGAAGGGCCATTGATGGTGCATATGAGAAAACATTTCAATAAATTTTAAAAAATTAATTCACTAAAATATTTATTAATTTAAATTGGAATATAATTACAAATTATATTTAATTCTCCAAAGTACAGATTATTTGTTCTCTAAAAAATTAAAATTGCATCGGCTTTGATTATCAGGTGTCCGCTTGATAAAAAAAAAAGAAATGGTGGAAGTTTGTGATGTAATTTACATATAAATAATTTAAAAAATGCATATTTTAAGGGATGACAATTATAAATACCGTATAAACACGTGTTTTTTTAAGAAAGAAATCAATTAAAAAATTAAAAATCGTTGATTATTGTCTTCTTCAATTGCCACACCAGAATGCAATAAATATTGGTGTATTTTTGGAATTTACATTGGTGCATGATTGCTGATGAAGCTTTCCCACTATTGGCGCACCAGGGTTGCATTTTATTGGGATAAATAAGCACAATAATATTGCGAGATGCCGTATGAGCCAATAAATTGTATAATCGCACAACTGGCATATAAAATACACTAATTATTGGTGCATTACGACAATCGTGTGATTTAAATTATATGGGAGATTTTTTAACCTTGTTTTGGCACTTTTTGCACACAATTAAAAAGAGGAATTTAAAACAACTGAACAAAGTAATTTATAATAATAATACACTAATTTTTGGTGCATTACGTCAATCGTGTGATCCTATCTTTAAATTATATGGGGGAATTTTTACCCTTGTTTTCACACTTTTTGCACACAATTAAAAAGAGTAATTTAAAACAATTGAACAAAGTAATTTATAATAATTTCAACAAATTTAAAATACGAGTATATTTTAGAAAATGTGAATCCGATTTTAAAAAATATTACTATTTTTTAATACAAAATAGCTTCTTACGTAGATTGTAATGTGGAAAAGGAGAAAAATAAAAAATAAGCTTTAATAAACATTCTTAGGTAACAAGTTAACATTTTAACTCTAATGATAGATAAGCAATTATGTATGTAATTCTTAGATAAAATTAAGAAGAACTTTGGATCAGCAACGAGTAGTTTCCGGGGTGTAGGCCACCACTTAGTTTTAACATTTAACTGAGTAGTACCTTGAAATTTTGATAAACAAAAAAAGAAGGATGCGAGGTAAAAGATATTTCCAATGATTTTATTTTGGTGTGCAAAAATTTTGGTTACATTGGTCTATCGTGAACCAGGGGGAAAGAAAAACGTTTGTATGTTGACTTTTCATAAAATAGCATTTATTTGATAAATAACTTTATACTCCATATGAGCTTTTTTTGGCAATAATTTGGTATATAATTTGTTATATATATATATATATACACCTATATATATACACCTATATATATTTGTAAATATATATATATATATATATATATATATATATATATATATATATATATATATATATTTTTTTTAATATATATATATACATATATATATATGATTAAATTATTTTTATATACTTATATAAAAAATACTATTTAAACCTATTTGGTACTTGCTTCAAGGCGTACACAATTCGAACATTTATAATTCCATCACTGTGATTTAAACAGCTATTTCTTTTCTAATTTTAATTATTTATATACACACATTGCCAAAAACAAATGACACGTTTTTAAGTGTTCTATAAGTGGCAAAACGTTCACATTTACGTTACATTCACATTTACCATACATTTATAATTTCTACGGTCGGCTAATGAGGCCTTAAGTTGTGAGTAAATGATATATGTATGTAATATGTGACCCAATTCCTTTAATACATTTAAATACATATAGCAGTAGTTGTTGTTTATTAAATCCTTTTACAAGAAGTAAATTTTTTGCAAAGTTTTGGTAGAGATTAACGGCCATGTGTGAAAATATTCTAAAAGTAGTGCATGTTACTTCCCACACACTTTAAGCTTAACAAACATTTGTTAAAAAAATGTATGCAAAAATCCTACATTAACTAATAATTGCTTTACTAAATTTTAAGTTTTCATGCTGGCAATACCATGATTTCTTTTGTGTCAGCGATACAAAAAAAAAACGAATGCCACACATACGAGTAGTCGAACCAAAAAATATTTATTTTTATTAATTTAATGTAAAATCATACTTTTTAATAAATCTGTTTCAGTTTTCAGTCATTATCTTTTTATATCTTATTTAATGATATACAAATTTATTGCAAAAAGTTCTTCAAATCCTAAACAATTAAGACAATTAATTTTATTAGTTGAATAATAAATACCCGAATTAGGAGCTTTGTGTATTTGTTTTGATTTTATGTATGTACATCACTAAAGAAAAAATGTTTTTATTGTGCTTAAATTAAAAAATTGACGTTTTAGAAAATATTAGTTTTAAAAGAAAAATTTTAGAAAATAATGCCGGTAAAGTGTATGTGTAAAGTGTATGTAAAGATGTATCTACATACAGTGGGGTGCAAAATCAAGTGTATGTTTTAAAATTGAACAGAAAAGTTTCTATAAAAACTTAAATACGCAATCATATAAAACAAATCTTTACACATTAACATATTCATTGTTAAGTTCTTTCAATAAAACATTAACAAAAGGTATGATATTCAAACACTGGAATGGGAAAAAGGCAATGATGTAAAAGAATCTGCATGCACTTAGTTTTGCACTTTTAGCTTAAATTGAAATGGACTTTTATTTTATAACACTAAAATTTCTGTTGGATGAGATCATCATGTCACTAAAAGATGATTTTTCCTTTTAGGTAAGGTTTTAGGCTTCCAAAAAATTTTACTTGGCGCCAAAACATGCTGTTTTTATTTTTATATTAAGCATTCAGCTTCCTACCTTAAAATTTTTAAAGTTAATGTAGGTTTTCAGCTAATAATCATTTTTCATACAAAATTAAGGAATTTTGCTTAGCAAAGGTTTAACAAGCTTTGTTAAATTTTTTACATGTGGCCGTAATTGTAGAAAACCTTATTGGTTAATTGAAAACTATTTTAAGCGATTTATTTTGAGCCGATTGCAACATTCTTAGGTTAATATTTGTTCTACAACCGTAAACCATTGGAAGGGATGTTAAGTGGGAATGAATTAGAGATTATTAAAGAAGAAGTTTGGTTTTAGAATTTAGTTTATTACAAAATTCTAAATCCTGCAGATTCTTTGGTTTTTAAATTGTTGATGTGATTATCCCATAATTCCGAGAAAAAGTTATACCATCGTATTTAACACATTCAGATCCACATATTAGGTTGTCATTAACATGAATTTTCATTGGCACTTCATTTCTGAAAATATAAGGCCTAATCTTATAAATTTAGTTTCCTAGCCGTTTAGCAATAATTTAATTACACAGAAGAACTCTGACAAACTTGCAGCATCATACAATATATATATTTGTAAAACCTTTTTTGTTGATATTTATAAAAAAGACATATATTATCTGCATACATGAATAAATGTCCATTATACTTTATGTTCTATAAATTATTCATATAAATTTTAAATAAAAGGGGTCCAAGCGCCCTCCGTTGAGGAACTCCCTATAATACAATAAGCATGCCACTTCTTGAGTTATTAATTTGAACAAATTGTCTCTGTCCCTTAAATAATCTTTAAATAATGCAATTGCATTTTGAGACAATCCAGTAAAACGAAGCTTTTGCGCACAGAATAGTGTAGTCAACCAAATCAAAAGCTTTCCACAGATCAAAAATAACACTACAATTCCTTTGTAACCAGCATCGAGACCATTACAAATGTACTTTACTACATCCCCCATTGCTTATTCCATTTCGGTACCTTTTCTGAATTCCTATTGGCGTTCAAATAGAATAATATTTTTTTTAAATAGCTTGATAGTTGTTCGAAAATAATTTTTTCTGTAATCGTATCAACTTATAAGGATATCGGGCGAAAATTTTGAATTTTATTAATTCCCAGAGATTTTGGTATTCGTAATATCTTATGTACTTTTAATGTATCAGGATATATTGTTACTTCGGTTATCGTGTTAAAAAATTTTGAAATTATTTCACAAAAAGCATTTTTCCGCACTAAGAGTGGGGGTAATAATGTCATAATCAGAACTTTTATTAACATGTAAGTTTCCCGTAATTTTCTCAACGTTCATTGCGTCTATGATTTCAAAATTTAAGCAACTATTAACATGCAATAGAGAAATAAAAATGTTAATATAATATTGTCGCTCAACTGTTGGGGCATAGAGTCTTTTATGGACTGTTTTGAATCGTGGAAGAATTTATTAAATCCTATTAATTCTTTTTCATCATTAATAATAAAATTGCAATTAATCGTTTTCAAATCCTTTGAACATTCTCTATTTTTCTCTAGCTGTTTATTAATAAATTTCCAGGTTTTCTTTAGATCACACGAGTTTTTGTTTATGTTGTATTCATAAAAATCATTCATTAAAATTCTACTACTGTCTTTTATAACTTTACTGTTTGCTTAAGACGGTCTGTAATATAAAGGAAGGATGCCTTCCTAAACGCATGTTGCTTTGCAGTGCGACAATGTCACCCTTTTCCTAGCTGATGTGCAAGCAAACGCAACTAGAGCATTATAAGAATTCACAATGCTTTCTATAAACACTAGCGGAAGAATTTTAGTTCACATAAAAATTTTAGATAAAAAAAATTGAAGTTTTACAAAATTTACAACGACAATGCATTTAATTTGCAGTGTTGCAAAGTATTTCAACACTGCTTTGACGTTGTATAGAGACGCTTAGGAAGACAGCCTCAGTTCCTATCTTTCCGCAAAGAATCTTAATATTTAGCTAAGCTATTAACTCATAAGTGATTGAAGGTACGTAAAACCAGTTTTTTACCCGTAACTCAGGATTTTGGAGATGTTACGAAAATTTCTATATCAGATTCTTGTTGTACGCGGTAGCACATATCAGAAAAATGGTACCACTTCTCAAATATTTGTACTTTATTTTTTCTTATCGCATAACATTTTGTCTTGTATACTTATTTTTGACGCTTAAAAAATATAGTTTATTTCGCTTTTGTTGTATTGGCTATACAAGTTAATAATGTCGATTTGGACAACATATGGCATAACTATCATATATGGTTTGGGTCAATAATAACAAATGTGATATTATGGAGCGTAAACATCTGTCATTATAATTCCGTACTCAATAGACGCCAAAATGTAAACACACTTTTTTTTCAAAAGTCTGATACCCTTGTTTCAAAGGTAAAAAATAAAACTTTCTTCAAAATTGCAAATTTGATCAGACAATTTTTTATTCATTTTAAAAGCATATTTTTATGTTTTGGACGAAAAAAGTTGACTAACCTTATATATTTGCTTCGACGAATGAGCTTTGTTTAATAACGAAAGAAATAAAACTCCTAAAAAGAGTTTAATTTAATCCTTAAAAAGAGTTTTATTTTTGATGGACAAATAAAATTCCCTGTTTCACATATTTACATATATGTGTGTTTGGATTCGTTGTCATGCTGATATCTCCACTTAATAGGCGGTTCTCTTCTAAAGATGGAAGCATGACATTTGGCCTTCAACATTAAACATTGTCCTTAGTTTAGAGTAGCCAAATATTTAAATGACAAAAAAAGTACATTGAGGAAAAAAGAGCAGTACAATGAATAAAAAAGTACATTATAAAAAATACTCCTTCAAATTTTATTAAATAGCATGGAATAAAATTTAGTGTAACAAAAAATATAAAAATGCAATCATATGCAATGGTAATTCTATCGAATACGTAGCCAGAATGTTACCGTACGGCTACATTGGGACAAATACGGGCCAAAAAAGCGTAACCACTACTTTATATAAATATCTCCTTCTATTAAAAATGATTTAAAAACAAATAAAAATGTACAAAATTTTTAGATACATATTTGGGAAAATAAATACATAATAAGAAACAAATATTTCTTTAATGTAGTGATTACCCGTTTCCTCCAAAAATTTCCTCAATGCGACTGTACCTATAGATAAATTTTAGACAATTTGATTTTATCACATATAAATTTTGAAGCCATATGGCTTTATCAACCTTAGACTAATAAAAGTCGGAAAAAGAAGGCGTCATATGGGCTCTAAAACAGCGTCGTAAATATGTTCTATCGGGATGTTTCAAACTACTTTTTTTCTAGGCTACATATATGTATGTACATAGTTCCCACGACATCCCAAGTGGGACAAGGGGGACTTCTCACAATAAATGAGCTGCACCCGATTCTATTTTTAGACCCATTGAAAGGAGCCTCCATTTTAACGCCGGCTCCGAATAAACGTTTAACATAAAAAGAAATACAAAAAGCGAAAAAGAGTACTTTAGCGTACTTTCTTATGTGTTATGCAGAAAGCAGTACATTGACAAAAAAAAAGCCTACCTTAGTTTAATAATTTGCTTAACATTCCATGAAGGAACATGTGGACTTCTCTCAGTCAATGAGCTGCACCCGATTCTGTTTTTAGACTCATTAAAAGGGACCCCCAGTTTAACACCGGCTCCGAACGGCAAATGCATTAGAGAAGTTTTCAATAGCAAGTAATACTCATAACCAGTTTACTAGCTAATGTTATGAGGTGATACCGCTGTTGAAAAAACATTTTCTTTTTGAGATAGTTTGGTCTGGTATTGAACCGAGAAATTTCTGGTTGGTAGGATGTCTTACCTACCACACCACAGCGGCACTTAATTTATTAGTTTAATATAATACATCAAACCCTTTCAAATTTCATTTTATTCATCTATGGGCAATAATGTTTATATGTAGCTTTTTGAGATATGAGAAGTTTTCTTGCGATTCCATGAGCTTTTACACAACTTTCTATAGTCCGTCTTCGGATGGCCCTGGTTGTAATCTTTAACAATAACCTACTAGCAATAGATCTTGCGAACAGAAAAGTGTCTTTTTTTAATAAACTAAAAAAAGTTTGTAATCGCTTTTGCTGTTTATGTGTTCGCCTATCTTTATAGGTTTGTTCAGTTACTAAAAATTGTTACGAATTTGTCATAATTGTTACTGGAAGAGTATTCATTAACTCAAAATATTTACAACGAGAGAGCGTCAGAAAAGAATAATAAATTGCGATACAATTTTACTTGCAAGAATTAACAAGCAGCTGTTTTGTGTTTATGTTTACAAACTAAGTCTTTTAAAAAAAATTTGGCGAAATTTAGGAAATTGTAAGTAAAAATTGAGAGAAACTTTGCAAAAAAAATTGTTTACTCTCTCGTTGTAAGTTTCTGAAAGTAAAGTTATTGAATAAACCTTATGTAAAGCATGTAGGGAGACCAAAGATCCATAGTTCTATGATTCTCGATATTATGGTGTGATGAAAATACTGTATTTTTTTGGCTATGTAAATCACTAATTTACAATTATTGAAGTTATTTTTAATTTTTTCGCTCAACTAAACTGTATTTTTATTTCGATATTGTAAACACATATGCAACTGATAAAAAAAAATATTGAAATCGATTACCACTAGAATTTATAGTCTGTTGCACTACACCAAGCACATAATTTTGCCCAATAATTATTATTATCTTTATGACCATGCACTCGTTCAGGACATTGCCCTTTTCGATGCAGTTTGCTTAGCAGATCCGTTACCTTTCTAATGAACAGCATCAGATCTGAAACATTAATGGTGGATAAGTCTTCCCAAACATCTCCATCTAAATCTATCCAGAAGTCCACATTCACAAAATATGAGTTCCGCCGACTCTGATGCTTGTAAACACAGTATAGAAACATCCGCATCCGTGAGTTATACTTTTCAAATGCGCTCGCAGTGTGCAATGGACCCTAAGAAAATCCAGGAGTTTCAAGTCCGACCTGCCATACTTGCGAACCTCAGAGTGGCGCCCAAATTGCGGACTGGTTGCCACTCTAGAGTGGCGAAGTCCCCTTTGAGCATTCCAGTGTTCCAGGCATCAGGCAATCTCCCAATTCTTGATTAGATTGAAGATGGTAGTAAGTAGTACACAGTAAAGTTCCGGACCAATATAGGATGTCACGGAACCTTTCCTTGCCAATGCATTCGCTGTTTCGATACCATCTATCCCACAGTGTCCAGGTACTCAAACTCCAACAACTGGACCTTACTCCTAAGCGAAAACCTTTGCAACGTATCTTAGCAATATTTAACCAATCTAGATATCATACAATTCGAGCCAAGTGCCATTAAGGCAGCTTGGCTATCAGAGAATGTATTAATTGTCTTTCCCTTGCGCCCACTGTTTAGGCTGATCTCCACACATTAGCAATGACCACGATCTCAGCCTTAAAGACACTCAGCGATCTTCTAAGTGGGATCGCCAAGTCTCGGTTGGTTGCATGAATACCAGCACCGTAACAATAATTTATTTTTTGTAATTTTGGTAATCGTAACCAGTTCAAATCAAAGTCATCCCGAACTAAGGCCCTATAAAACAACAATCCCGGTCAGGGAATGCAACCCTGAATCACTTGCCAAATCACAGATCTCAAGGCGTGACATGTCGCCACCTTATCACGTAGATGAGCGGCGATGTCAACACAATCGGGGCTTCCAAAGTCGCTGTTGGTCATGATTTCAATACTGTATGTATAAAAGTCACATATATTACCTATATGCAGCTTAAAAGCTTAGCAGTATTTCGTACTATTTTGTGACAGTGAAGTATGAATTTTATTTTAAACTGAATTAAATCTATTTATATATATACATATATATATATATATATATATATATATATATATATATATATATATATATACACATATATATATATATATATATATATATATATATATATATATATATATATTAAATATGTATATATACATATATATATTGTTTTCTATTATTTTTTAACACTTCAGTAGATGATGTTCTCAATACCTTAACAGATACAATGTACAATCCACCGTCTGTATCATCCGCTTCGTCAACCTCCTCGTCACCCACTTTTACAAGTATGGCACAGTCTAATATTCCAAATTTGGAAAGAGTTCGTATAAAGATTGTAGAACAACCTGCTTTAAAAGGCCTACGATTTCGATATATTTGCGAAGGACGATCAGCAGGATCTATACCAGGCGTACATTCGACACCAGAGAACAAAACATTTCCTACAATTGAAATAGACGGCTATGAGGGAAAAGTCAAAGTTGTTGTTTCATGTGTTACCAAAGATGAACCCTACAGACCACATCCACATAATTTAGTTGGTAAGGAGGGGTGCGAGCATGGAGTATGTCTTGCCACCATTAATGGTCCACCGATGAGAGCAGTTTTTAGTAATCTCGGTATACAGTGCGTCAAAAAGAAAGACATAAAAGCAGCACTCGAGGAGCGTGAAAGAAAACGCATTGATCCATTCAAAAGTTAGTAAACATAACTAGTACTTACTTGCCTCTACATTTAGGCAGAATACGTCTTTACGTTCTGTACAAGTATTTATTTTTATATTAAGTTCTGTTCTGTTACAGACGAATTGGTAAAAAAAAAACAAAATTTTCTTAAGTAATTCTAAGTGACAGCAAACAATAATATAAACAACTTTAAAAAAATTAGTGATTCTTAATCGGGTATGTTATGTAAACAGAAAACGAGTAAAATTGAAATCGAGTAAATTTCCAAAGACAAATAAAACTTAAATTCGCCAAATATTTCAAACTTTTCATAATCAAAAAAGTTATTTGAAAGATTATTCAATGTATTATTGTAATAAGATTAAATATCAAAATCTTGTCTGATTTGAAAATTACAGCAATTTTAAGTTTCATTCGATTTCAATTTCACTCGATTTATACCCGAATATAATTTTTTAATTAATCCATATGTAATTCTCTTTTTACGGCATTTTTTAGACGAATTTGATTGTACACGAGTTAAAAAGAAAAGAAAAATTATATTTTTACACAAATTGTTTTGTTTAACAAAATTTTCAATAGTTCATTAATATTTCGCTAATTCCGTAGAGCCAGTTTAAAGTGCAAGCACAAAATAAATTCTTAAGTCAAGAATTTTATTATACATACATATGTATTGTTAATTTTTTTAGAAACGTATATTCACATAAAAAGGCAATTATATAGGTGTATTAGATTTATTTTTATTTGTTTATCAAAAACAGCTGGTACGTTGCCACAGAACAACTAACTACACCAAGTAAGTAATGGAACGGCACAGAACAGAACAGTAACAGAAAGTAAAGACTAAACAGGCCTTTTTAAACAACTTTTTAATTTAAATTTCATTAATAATTTTAGCTAGTTTTGCTCACAAGGATCAACCGTCATCAATAGACCTCAATGTAGTGCGCTTGTGTTTTCAAGCTTTCATACCTATACCGGGTGTAAAGAAACCATTTTCTATACCGCCAGTTGTATCAGATCCAATCTATGACAAGAAATCAATTAATGATTTAGTCATTTGCCGGTTATGCAGCTGTGCTGCAAAAGTTACGGGAGGTGATAAAATAATATTGTTATGTGAGAAGGTGCCCAAAGATGATATCAAAGTTCGTTTCTTCGAATTGAGACACAACGAGCTGTATTGGGAAGATTTTGGAGAATTTCAACAGACAGATGTACATAAACAAGCCGCAATAACCTTTAAGACCCCGCGATATATAAATCCTGATGTTAATCACAAAGTACAGGTAACAAAAATTCTGATAAATAGTATGATTAAAATTATTAAACAGAGGATTATTGGTAATTTTTAGGTTTATATACAACTTTATCGACCTTCCGATGGAGAAACAAGCGAAGCTTTACCATTTGAGTATTATCCAGATCCAGGTATGAGATTATTTCCACGAATTCAGCGTACGCTAAAACGCAGACAGGACATGGAAATATTTCAACAGATTCTCTCGTTAGATAGTGAAACAACTGCGACCAAATATTCAGTGCCTTCTGTGGCAGATAATGGAGAAAGTGAGAATGAAAATGATAACGACGACACTGTAACAAGTGATAGTTCAGCTAGCAAACCACTTAGTTCTGATACATTAAATGAAAATGTTGACGCACGTAAACGCCAAAAGGAAAGTTTTAACGATGACAATAACTATGACGACAATGACAATGACGACACTGATAACTTAAACTATATCAAACGTAATAATAGTGACATGGAAATTGAAGTACCAGTACCACAAATCAATTTTCCTACTATAGACGATGCTACACAAACTTCTACTCCAACTGACGAAGTTCTGCGCGAAACAGATTTTGAAAAGTATTCACGAGAGCTAACAACTGCAGATAAAATTACAAAATGGATGAAATCCAATGAATACGAACGTACCGATAGCCTCATAGTTGAAAATGATGAAAATATATCACTGACTAGTGCCGAAGTCATATCAGCATCTTCTAGAAAGTCGATTAATACCATAAATTACAATTGCATGAGTACTGATCTAATCGAACAAGACATAGATTTAGATGATAGATATTGTTTAGAATTACTTGCAAAACGCAGTTTGACACTAGACAGCAATTACCGGCTTGAGGAAGATCAAATACCTACTAACTACACAAATGATCTTATCGACGATGTTAAAGATATAAATTCTAAAGCGAGTGCCCAAATATCTATAGACATAGATGATAATTTCGATGAAACAGCAACCTACACCAGCCTTCAAATAGCATTAAGGAATCCTATAGATATTCCTATTGACAACTCCATATTAAATACCCATGAAAATAGTGATACACAAGAAAAGAATGCATGCAAAATCACTGAAAATGATTTGATAGTTTTAACAAATCCACTAGCGCCCAGCATTAAAGTAAACATTGCACAGACCCCTCAAACTCCACCTTCTCCACCAGTTCCTTTACCTCCTAGATCGCCCTCGCCGATTGTAGATCAGGTTTCACCTCCTTTGCCTCCAAAACGTAAACCATCACAAGAGTTGTGGGCTGGTTTTAATAATGATACATCTTCCAATACCACCAACAGTAGTCGCAACGGGAGTATTTCATCTCGGCCACCATCTCAAATTATTATTATGCGTACACCAGATCAAAGTCCCACTAAACGATCGGCTACCTCTACACCTTCGCCAAAAAAGAAACAAGGTTTCTTCTCGCGTTTGTTCTCTCGTAAAAAAAGTAAACCCGACGCTACAGCTTTAGGAGATGAATCTCACTCCAAAGCAACCACACCTAATCAAAGTCGTGAACCTAGTATTGGAAACTTTTCAATGAACGATAATAATCGGTCTTCGATACGTTCAGTCAAATCATTACAACCAAAGTCTTTGGATCTTGAACCCACATTTCATGAAAAAACAGGAAAAGCTGTTGGTAGAAGTGCCAGTAGTGTTTCTGGTAAAGGTCCAGCACAACGTAATGCTGATGTTATTCATATACCACTTAAAGGCGATAGCTCAGAGAACTTAAAAAAAGAAAAATCTCACTCTAGTACTTATACCTTAAGATACGATGGAGGGCATTTAGATCGTAAGACTTTAAGTGCTTTACAATTGGCCGATATTCCTATATCAGATGGTAACATGGAACTAGTAGCTATTGCTGATCGTCAAAGTATTAAAAACCTATGCGAAGGCGCTTTCGGTGTTGTTCTAGATCCTAGTGTAGACTTATCTGAGGCAGAACACTTTGCTCTTTATACAACACAGAGCTATACGGGCAATAATGAAAATATTTTCTCAAATCAACCCATTTTGACACCTGAAGAAGTGGCAATGCGTTTAGCAGCGGCAAATGGTCTTCATTAAATTATTTCTTCATTTAATCTCTACATTTAACAATTATCAGGAATAGTATCACAGTATATATAGTTGTTCTTAATTTTGTAAAGCGACTGTAACGACCAAAACAAATATGTGCGTCTGGCTCTGAGAAAGGCATTTTTCATACATATTTTTTAACTGTGCAAAAACAAAAGTATTTAATATTATACGTTGTTTCAAACGAGAAACAAATAATGAAACAATGCAACTTAAGTCTAGTCAAGTGGAAAATAAGTCTTAAATTGTTTTTCTTTTTATTTTTTGAATTTTCAATTTTAAATATATCAACATATTCATTTTAGATAATATCAAACGAAAACGTATTAAAACAAGTGGTAATCCAATGAATATTTTACGAGAAATACAACAACTCGAACAAAACCAATTGCAATGTACCATTTCAAATTGTAAGTTTTTAATTTTTTTTTAAATTTTTTTATTTTATAGAATCTATGTATTTTATAAAAAATGTATGTATGTAGTCCATTGGGTAATCATGGTGCTGTTCTACACACCTTCACACACACACTTGCATTTATTTACACACACACACACACACACACATACATACATACATACATATGCAGCCTCGTTTAAACAATACAATACAATAAATTTCAATAATTTTTACCATAAAACTTATTCAGTAAATAACATTAAACATTAAAGTTTTCATAATTTCATTAAATATACATATATTCATATTCATAATTTCATTAAATATACATACATACATTACATTATTAACACCTATATACACACACACACACACACATATATATATATATATATATATATATATATATATATATATATATATATTATATACATATATAATTGTTAAACAAAATTAAATTAAAATAAAAAGTAAAAAAAAAATTGTCGGGACCATATTGTTAAAAAACAAAATAATAAATAAATTATAATTACCAAAATGTATAAAAAGAACCATTTGTTAAGTCCTGTTCTTAATAATTGTTTGCGTATGTTTTTAAAGAATAAATAAAATAAATCAATCAATAATGTATTATCCAAAACATGTGAAACCTCAAAACATTTAAGTTTGAAGATTTTAAATTAAAAAAAAAAAAATACAAAAATAAAAAAAAACTGAATGCGAGTATGTATATCGCATCAAAGACATTCGTGGATTTTATTTAAATTAATTGAATTTAGAAAATAGTCTCTAGAATATATGTTTTCAAATACACAATGGAAATATGCATTAGAATCGTTTGAATAATACATTTTTAAGTTAAAATTACCAACACAATAAAATTTTTAATAAAGAAAAAAAATTTTATGTTAATATCGCAATTCAATGTAAGATTTATTTTTAACACTTTACAACTTATTAAAATCCAAATACTGTTCGAAACTTAACATGAGAATAAATTTTACTACAACTTTTAAAATAATTTTCAAGTCGTTCAGGTAAAATAGAATTACACCAATGGCGTTGTTGACGGTACGCTGTTTATCTAGTAAAAACATAACCAATTTTGCAAGACCCTTACCCTTCTTAACCAAATATATATATATATATATATATATATATATATATATATATATATATATATATATATATATATATATATATATATATTTATACATATTTGTTTGTCGTGTTGGAAAGTTATTGTTATAGTTACTTTTTACTAAAGAAATTGCCGATATTAATATATGTATGTATGTAAAGAAATAACTAGATAACCTGATAAGCCGGCTACCGTGCACAACGCTATTGACGTTAGAAGAAAACGCTAATTGTAACGGTACATATGTATATAATCTACAATATATTTAGACGATTTGTTTAACGGTATAAAAAAATAATTTAATGGTTTCAAAAAAAAGTATACTATGTATTAGAGTACAACAATAACTTAAATTGTCCGAAAATTATAGGAAATTTAAGCAAGTGTAACTGATACAAAAAATTTGTTATAATGTTAACTGGTCCATATGATTTTTTTGTAAAAGCTTTGTAGCTTTTAATGAAATGGTTTTTTGCGTAATGGGTTAAGGTCTAAAATACTCACTAATTTTTAACATTAATACTTCTAGACTAAATAACATAATGGACCAATAAAAATGTAGATTAAACCAAAGCGATGTTATAAAAACCTTGATACTGTAAAAAAAAAAACTATTGATAAATGTGTAAATAATTGTTAAGAGTCAAAAAAAGGAATATTAATAAAAATCCATAATTTTTGAAATAATTCCACAAATCAAAATTTATTTTTTTCAATAAAATTAACTTATATGTACATATCGCACACTACAAGTAAATCATGAACAGTCACAACTCAAAATTCTCAAATGTTCAGTAGAGGCAAAAAACTGTTTTTAAAAACATGACAGTAATTTTATGATCAAATTGAGTTCTACAGTTAAAAATAACCGTCTTAGAGGAAAAATAACTTTTTTTTAATTTTTTGCCGTAGGTATTGACATAAGAGATTAATTTTTGTTTTTTAGTTAAAATTTTTTTATAAAATATAAAATTGTGCTTCTTTAAAAAAATATATATGTTTTATACATAAAATTTATAAGTAAAATATATTAAACTTCATTTTAAAGATAGCCGACGATGTCGAATAAAAATTATTGGAATGAAAGGCAGTCAATCACTTTCGTAACAAGGGCGTTTCAAACGTTATCCAAGTAAATAACTGGAATGCCATATAGTAATTCTAAAAATAAATTGACAATATACAAAAAAGTAACGCTTATATGTAGAAATTTTACAATGAAAAATGTGACACTGGTACTTGAACTTGACGATAAAAAATGTAAACAAACTAAAATACAGTATCAAAAATCCGTATGCGTACAACTTTAAAAATTTATTAACTTTGACTTCGTTATTATTTTAAAAAGTACATAATTAAAACGTCGTCTTTTATTTGTTTTTAGAAATATCGAGATAAGAACAAGAGTTTTTAAATCGTATAAAATATTATTTTTAATTACTTATTAAAAAATTGTTTTTAAAAAGATTTACGAATATTGTCTTAATACTGCAAATAAATTGATAAACAAATAAACAAAACAAAATAAATTTGTGAAAATAATTTTTACTTCATTTATGCGATGGTGGCTACAAATTGAAGCCTTTACAGGGGCCAAATATCTATCAATGAAGCCAGGTACAAGAAAAAGCACTCCAGAGCGCTCCAGTGTGCATTTTACAATACAAACGACAATAAAAAACAAGTGAGTAAATTTGACATTTGTGCTCGTACGATTATCAGGAAAACGATATAATGAGCCGCAATTTTGTATTGAAATGCTTACATTATCTTTCGCATTCATTTGCCTTCGACTAAAAAGTATTAGTGCGCCAGCTGTTTGTCGTTCGAAACGATAACGATCGACATCGTGGTCCAAGTTTCAAAATACACAATATATCACATCATATAACCTTTTGATTCCATTCATTAGTAGAAAAGTTTTGTCCCAACTCTTCTTCAAAAGCCTTGAAATCGTAAAAGTTATCATGGGTTAGTTCTCGTATTTCATATGGTGGGTCTAACTTTTTCACAATTGCTATGCTTTGGCATATATATGCGATTACAATTTAAATGTTTTTTACTTGTTTTTCATTGCCGCTATATACATTATCCCCTTTGTTTTTTGAGTCGTAGTGAATAAGGCATTCAGTATATGTAATACTACGTTGATTAGACTTACATACAATATACAGCATAAGCGTACATTGGGGTAAATATATATTTGTTTTTTGTCCGAAACAATTGTACAAATAGAAAATTAAATCTAAATCTTGAGCATTTTTTGTTTTTTGCTCCAAATTTTAAATATTTAAAATACGCAAGGGCCAATTTTATTAATTCCACGTTTACCTTCAACATCAGTTCAAAAAAATCGTTTCACATCTTAAGCGGTCTTTGTGGTCTAACAGTAAAATAGTTACAATTAATTTTAGTTTTTTAGTAAAAAGAAGATGTAAAGACATGAAAGTTAAATATCAGAATAATAGACTAAACTATTTACAAAAATCCGTATAAAAAAAGAAATAATAGCGTCACAACTTCAAATAATACTATTTATGTAAAAACCATTACTGAATTACATAGTCAGAACTCAAAATAATATTCTTTAGATAATGATGTACGAGAAACAAAAGTAACATAAAAACTGGCATAACTGAATTTTCCTAGGTAATGAACACAGCGATGAAAGTGACATTTTCTTGGTAGAGATTTGATCTGTGAATTGGTTAAAAAAAGCGATTTTGAGTTGTTTGAGTTTTGAGTTGTGCCTATTTATGATTTAGTGTGCGATATGTACATACATATCGTTGGTCCCATGTAGAAAGGCTCTAACTCGTATTTCTTTCGAAACGAAGTTTTTTTTAGTCGCACCCTCTCCTGTAAACTTGAAATTATTTGAGTTATAGCCTTCCTACTTAAGACCAAAGATATGTACTTACATATTTATAGTAGGTGTCAAAAGTCTACGCTCTTCATACAATTTATATATTTAGTACCAAAAAGAATCCATAGAATTTATAAAAAAAAACACAACATTTTTAATATGAACTGTTTCTTACCACACAGTAAACGTTAACGATGCAATTTTTTTTTTAATGTGTTTACACCAGATTATTTCACGGTGTTTTTAATAAAAAAATTGTATTTCAAAGAGGCAAAAGTCTACGCTCATGACAATAAAAAGCAATAATTAATTTAGTATAAAATGTAAATTAATTCGAGTTGGATAGCTTTGCATACGATTTATTAGAACTGAGTGCTGAGTATAGATTTTGATGCCTAGGGTATGGTATATATTGAATTCGGTAAAAATTTCGTAACGTTTTTATCAAGGACTTTCATTTAAACAAAACAAATCCCATTGTGATGATAAGTGAAATTGCTTTTAGGCTTGCTTTTTCATTTTTGGACTAATTCAAGACTTATTTCGCTACCGTCCTGTTTTAAACGTGCTCCGAATCGCTTTTCGTTGAATTGCAAATATATATGGTTGCTTTAGCACCTTTTTTGAATAGATGAAAAGCAAAAAAAGTGTCGATAGTGTTTTTTTATTCCTTAATGTTCAATTTGTAAGAATCAAAACAGCATTCATTATCCACTAAAATATGTTGCACAAAAGTACATTTTCAAATACCGCACTTTGAGGAGCTAATAATGGGTTAAAGAAAAATTTTGAATTCATAGTTCATACGAAACAAGCAGTTATTACGATATATCTTATGAACTTTAAATGACAGAGTCATGATAAAAGAAATAGAAGGTAGTTCCACCCAATATTGGGTGACAATAAACGAGATTCTTGAAATTTGTTTTGTATGTAATCATTTAAAAAAGCGTTGCTACATTAAGAAAAATGATCAATATTACCAGAAATTTTTCACAATTTTGTGTAATATATGAAGTTTTTAAATTTAGAATATTATTTAAAATTCGGGAACACAAGTACCAATGTTCATTTTGAATACTTAATGTATGTATGTTTGTCAACCCAGGCTATTTCAGAATAAATACTAAAAGATACATATGTGTTGAAATAGGAAATTTGAAGGTTTTATTAAAGATTTATTTCAAATTGTTGTTTTTCTTTAATTTTTTTCCTTGTATGTATATTTAACATTTTGTTTTGCCTTATAAATATTATGGTTTAATAATCGAGTTCGAAAGAAAAATAATTTATGTGAAAAATGTAGTTTTGTGAGCAGGGTATGGTAGCACAAATTTCAACATAAATATCAGTTCAACTTTATTGTCAAATATTAATATGTCAGAAAAAATAAGAGTGGCACTACAATCTATTTTCTTGTATCATGAGTGGCATTACCTTCTATTTTCATGTATCATGGATAGAGTCTTTAAACTTTCAAAATGGTATTCAATTATTAACTATTACAACACATTTAGTTAAAAAAAAATAACCTCCTCAGGAATAGTGAGCGTGCAATATCCCATAAAAAATAATATTTAATATCGTACATATCAATAAATTTATCAGCGTTAGACTACAAACGTCGTCTTAGCATTTTTTATACACAAATATGTGGAATAAAAACGAATAGGTTAGGATCGGAACAAAGGGGAATTATACTATATAAATTCCCGGAAAACGCCGGATGGTATATACAATATTTGCCCCGATTTGCGTGGTTGATATAGAGCAAAGAATTAAATTTGTCAAAATTCAATAAATAAAAAATTATACTGGGTATACAATTTAATAATATAAATTTTGTTCTTGAAAAATGCATTTATAATAATAACAAGATGAATTTAAACATTATTCGAAGTATTGCCCATCGTTAGCCACCACTTGCTCCCATCTTTCTGTTAGCATATGGATTCAGCGCGAAAAGAACTGCTCCAGTTTTGAGGTAAAGAATAATTCAAGCCAATTTCTGATACCCTGTTCTAAAGTGAAGCGTATTCCAGTAAAAGCAAAACAAATGGTAATCAGAAAGGGCAAGGTCTGGGCTATAAGACGGGTGAGACAAAACTTCCCATCCACTGTTTTTCAAATATTTTTGAACCGGTCTTGCAACATGTAGCCGAGCGTTGTAATGATGGAAGATTATGGCCTCGCGTCTGTCGTTGATTGCTCTCTTCAAACGAATCAATTGTGGTCGGTACAGGTCCCCTGTGATCGTCTGATCCGATTTCAACAGCTCATAATACAAAGTACCCTTCTGATCCTGGATATTCGACTTCGGCGTTGATTTGGCTGGTTGGCTGGGCTTAACATATGACTTTTTACCTCTTGCTCTCCATTTTTCATCACCAGTAACAATACGATGCAAAAATAACTTTTCTTTGCAGCATTCAAGTATCATTTTCGACATGTCAAATCTCCTTTCAACATCTCTCGTTTTCAATTCATATGGGACCCAATTTCTTTGCTATTGAATGAATCACAATGCTTTTAAGCGTAGAGAAATATCTTGTTGTGTGACTCCCAATGATAATACAAGTTCTTCTTGAGTTTGACAACAATCTTCGTCGAGTAATACTTCCAATTCCTCATCTTTAAATTTTTTCGACTGACCATGCCTCTCCTTTTTGAAATCATCACTTTTGAATAGTGCTAACCATCGTTCACAAGTTTTTTGAGTTGGTGAAAGTTGACGGTAAGCTTCTACCAACAATCGATAACTTTCAGCAACCGTTTTCGTCAAATGAAAGAAAGTTATCAGACTTCTCTTTAAAACATCTTTTTTAAGCACAAAATTCGACATTATTGCGATTGAAAAAAAAGTGTGTTTACACTTTAACGTCTATCGAATACCGAATTATAATGGCAGATGTTTAGCATCCAAAATACTATATTTGTTATTATTGACACAAACCATATGTGATAGTTATGCCATATAAAATTACTTGAATACTTTATCTGCTGCAAATTGTGGTAGGTATTCAATTAAATATTATTCCTAATTTTGCAAGTATATCAGGCAATTTACTTCAGTATAAACAAAAATAGTCATAGCAATGTAAACCGAAATGATGGACACAAAAGGGATCAATCATTATTTAATAATGAGATTTTCATCGAAATAACGCAAGTCGGGTCCTAAGTATATACATATGTACATATGTATCTGTGTCGATATGGAAGAGTAGCTTAAGTCACATATATTTTATTGTCTTTCTGAAAGTTCCAAATAACTTAAAACCCAAATTAATTTTTAATACGAATGTATGTATATTACTTAACGTTTATCGACATAACCCTCATTGGTGATTGGAAACAGAATAGGTAATTTAATTTTCTTGGTTAAAATCGCTTGTTGTATCTCAAACGTTTAGATGGATCTATGTAATGTAATTTTTAATTTGCATGATTTTAGTTTTTTTTTATTCTTTGCTTACATATGCTTTAGTTGATATGTACTATATGTGAATATGTATTTTGTGTCAATATTTCATTTTTATTTCGATTGCAATAATATATTAAAATTAAATACAAATTTTTCATTAAATGCTTATGTGTGTAATGATATTTACTTACAAAATATTGTATTATCGTAATAAAAATACTTAAATAGACGCTGTAAAGTTTAGAAAATTACCAGATAGAAGAATCTCGTAAAATGTTATCATTTTTACCGTAAAAGAGATTTTCAATTTCAAAACAAAAATTGAGTTTTTTAAAAAACCTTCAATTATAATCAGTAGGCATCTTGGATAAGTTAGCTTTAAATTCGACTATATTGTGTTTTACTTATGATAATTATTATATCTTGCCTTTATAGTTCCATACTATATATTATATCTTGCCTTTATTCGTTACTACAACCTACTTGTAAAAAAATATTTTTTCTTTGCTTTATTTATTCCACATGGGAACATACTGCTAATACACGAATATTCCAGCCTATTCTTTCATTACATAGCGTTCTAAATTCATCAAAATATTTGCTCTCTCTTCTTAATTCCTTCAGTATCGTTCTGCGTCATGTCATCTGTGGGCGGACTGGGCACCTGCATCCCATTGCCATATTACCACTCATGCAATGTTCTTGTCAATTTTTCCGTCTTCAGCTGTTCATTTACTTAAGTATGACAAAATAAACTACGGTTTTGAGTATGGGGTTCTTGCCAAACCGTGACAAGAGTATTTCAGTGTATTTTGTTATTGTGTCGTAAAAAGAATACCCAACCATTTAGCTTAAACCATACCTATAATAACGAAAAATGGATTATCTGTCCTTTAACATCCTAACTTTAACTAATGACAACTTGTCATTAGAAAATCATAATTTGCGTGGTTATCAATAAAAACATTTCTTATTAGTCTTTAATTTATGGAAATATTAAATACTCTGAATTCGAACATGTACTAAAAAAACAATTCTATCATTGTTATAAACATTTGATTTCTTACGCAGTAAAAATGCTAAAAAAATGTTTTTCACTTCTGAAAAGAAAAAATTTCTTCTGGCGAGGCTTACTTAGAAAGACGATTATATTTTGTTTATATGTACTATATATAGTATTGTTATGTTTTAACCTTTTTAGAACGTTTGAGTTCGTTTATATTACGCTAAAACAAAATAAAACACTACTTCTGTTGTCGTTTTACAGTTTGTATTTACTACACTATAATTTTTATACTCTTTGTCTTAACACAACAACTTAATGGTCATGTTAATACAATACTTTTTATTTACGCCTGAACACGACTTTTACTTATTGACAGCCAAACGACAACTAACTTACCAACCGCAACGCGCCCTTTTTATAGCATTTCATTATTAGTTTTGAATGTTCTAGTACAGACTCATAATAAGTCCCTGATGTGGTGAATTTTCACTTCAGCATTTTCAATTTCGTAACAGTGCATAATTATGTGCAGTTAAGGACAAAGTATTCGTCTTCCAATATTTTTAGAAAATCTGTGAAAATTTAAATACACTAAGCGAAAGAAATATAGCGTATAACATTTATAACGTTTTTTAAAAATCAGATGGTTTTATTTCAGAAACTTTTATTAAGAAATAAAAACGTCTTTAGGGAAGAACTCAATTTAGATATTAAGCTAACGTATTGAATAACTTTTTCTTATAATTAAAATATATATTTTTCTCAAACGAAATAAGTAAAATGTACAAACTAATATTACCAATATTTTTTTATAACTAAATATTTTATTTTATTGTTTGTTACGAAAATGAAAATATGGCAGTTTAAAGTTATGCCATTTGGGCTCTGCAATGCGCCAGCCACATTTGAACGGCTTATGGAGCGCGTACTAAAAGGACTCCACTGGAAGACTTGTATGGTTTACCTCGATGACATAATAGTGATGGTCAGGACTATCGATGAACACCTCAGAAATCTAGTAGAAGCTCTGCAACGAATATCAATGGCTGGACTAAAATTAAGCGTGAAGAAATGTGCATTGTTCTAAAAACAGGTAAAATATTTACCTAGTTACAGCAGATGGCATTTCAACGGTCGAAGATAAAATACGGGCAGTAAAGGACTGGCCTCGCCCCCAAAATCTTCATGAATTACGCAGCTTTTTGGGACTCTGCACATACTACAGGCGCTTCGTGCCTAATTTTGCGAGCGTGGCAGCAACTTTACATGAGCTCACCAATAAATCTAAGGCGTATCATTGGGGTGAGTCACAAGAAAAGGCGTTTCAGACATTAAAAGACCTATTGTGTGCAGCACAGGTTTTTGCATATCCGGTCCCAGGTGAAAAATTTATCCTTGACAGTGATGCCAGTGGATATGGTATTTGGTGGTGTAGTTACACAGGTGGTCAATGGAATGGAGAAAGTCGTAGGCTACTATAGCCGCACGCTGTCAAAGCCTGAACGGAATTATTGTGTGACTCGACGAGAGTTACAAGCAGTGAAGGGCAACTGGCACGTTGGATTAAGCACCTCCAGGCTTATGATTTTAGCATTGAACACCGAAGTTTCATAAAGCACGGAAATGCTGATGCTCTCTCACGCTGGCCTTGTAATTTGGAATGTAAACAAATTGTACCCAGTGTATTGCAGCTAAAGATCCAGTAAAAAGAAGCCGAGGTCAGCTGCAACAATATAACTCGGGCGCACCCTTCGAGCGGATAGCGATGGACGTAGCAGGCCCTTTCCCTGTCAGTAATGCCGGAAATCGTTAACTTCTCATCGTGATGGATTATTTCAGCAATTGGCCGAAAGTATATGCCATACCCAATCAAGAGGCGAACACAATTGTAAATGTTTTTGTGAACAACTGGGTATGTCGATATGGGGTTCCAATAGAGCTGCATTCCGGTCGGGGTAGAAATTTCGAGTCTGCTTTTTTCAAAAAAATGTGTGTATGTGTATACGGTATAAAGAAGACACGCCGCTTCACCCACAGTCTGATGGGATACGATTTAATCGTACCCTGGAGGAATACTTGCGAAAAGTAGTAAGCGAGCATCAGAAAGATTGGGACGAACACCTACCGAGATTTCTACTGGCGTACCGCTCAGCTGTACATGACTCAACATCTAAATCACCTGCCAAGATTATTTTTAGGACTGAGCTAAAACTACCCGGTGACTTAGAGTTTGGTATTAAGCCTACCACAGAGAGAAATACCACATATGCTGAAAAGCAGGAAGGCCTTACCGAACTTCATGAATTTGTGCGCTCACGAATTAAAATGGTCAGCGATAGAATAAAAGCCAGATATGATCGTGCAGCAAATACGGAGGGCTGGTTCTACTCTATAACCCACAGCGTAAAAAAGGATTATCTCCCAAGCTAACTAACTAACTGGGATGAACCTTACAAAGTAGTCAAAAGGTTAAATGATGTGGTATACCGAATCCAGAAGAACAATAGCCCGCAATCGAAAATGAAGGTGGTACATTTAGAGCGACTTGCGAGCTACGGGGAGAAGAATAATGAGCCTATTCGGGAAGAACAGGCTTAAGCGGGAGGCAGTGTTACGAAAATGAAAGTGCTAAAGACAAAATTCACCACGTCAGAGCTTATTATGAGCTTTTAGCTAAAAATCTATTGGCTTGTGTCAAGACTTAAAAACTTCTAAAATTATCTGTACTAATTAAAAGTGCTGCCAACGCATTGATCGGTTACTTTTTGTTATTTTAGACCAGTTTGAATTAACGTAGAAAAATCGAAGATTCGTGTCCGTACTAGAACATTCTAAACTAAAATGAAATACTATAACAGTGGCGAATTGCGGCTAGTGAGTTAGTTAGTTGTGAATTGGCTGTCAAGAAGTAAAGTCTGTTTTAGGCGCAAATAAAAAGTGTTTTTTAAAAGCGATATGGCGTATTAAAGTACTGTGGAATTAATAAAGAAAGAGACCGATTGTAAAACAACTCAAATAAAAATAAATTAAAGAATGCTCATTGCAGGTATTCATGTTACATTTTGGACAGGATTGCTTTATAATATTGTTACGAAAATTAACAATATGGTATTATTTTGGATCACGTTTATTCATACTGCATAACTTCTTACTTGCACTGAATTATAAAACGTTGCAATTTATTTCTTAACCTTTGATGAATATGATAAGCAATTGGTCCTTGGGCAACTTTTCAAAAAAATTGTTTTTAACATTTTATTGGCATTGGTTACTTTCCAACTAGGTTTAAAATTTGTCCAATACACATACATACTGCGATTCCGTGAACATCGAATAAAGAAAGTAAATAAGCGCCTGCTGGATTTTCTTAAGCAGCTGTCCTTTATTTCGATTGTAATATAAATTTACCTCGTATCTAATGTTGTTTTGCAAGTCGCACAGTAAAAAAACAGCTCTATTTGGTATGGAACGTAAGATACTAAGCACATATTTTTTGTAAAATCGAACAAATTTGTCTACACTTGCCTTTTTTTGTTTGGCATATTATATTTCTACAATTGTTTTCATATGGCTGTGAAAGTTCTTTCACAACTTTTTGGCAATCAAAGCCTCTTTGGTTATTAATTTTTCATAAATTACATTCAGTGGATTGTTCTGCTGTCACATAAACATTAAGTTTTTAGTCCTTACTTGTCTGGTTTAATAGTCATAAACTGCCTAAAAGAACACCTCCACAAAAGGACCAAATCGAAACAAAGAGCTTCTGCATATGACATTTTGTAAGCAGTATATCTAATATGAATATGTGACAGACGGTTTATTTAGTTAAAATTTTGCAAAAAAAAATATAAAAAAAAAAACTATTTATTATGAATGTGTCTCCGAGACACATCTTTGTAGTTAATTTTACAATTTTATATTTTGATCTCTTATATTACAAAAATTTAAATCGACTTTTTTTGCTATGTTATGAAAAACATATGCAAAATAAAAGTCATGAACATCACAATGTGTCTCGCAGACACATGTTAGTAAGATTAGGGTTAAAGTTTCTATATACTTATTTTATCTGTTTAAAATTTGTTTGCATAGATCATTTTTGATTAAAATTTTTTTTTTAAATATGCATTTGATTTCAAAGGTACGAAACATAAGCAAGCTAAACTTGCTACCTTGATTAAAAAGTTCCCAGAATAACCCCCGTGAGGGGGGAGGGGGGGGGGGGTGGTTAGGTTTGTACATCTGTTGTTGATATTCCCGCTAAATCTTAGAGTCATAGCTTGACATTTGCAAAAGTCACGTAGCCAAGAGTACATTTATCTCTATGTGTGTTGGCGATTTTTTACAACTTTGACCGTGTTGAGGTCGAAAAGACATGTTTTGCGAGGCTGGATCCGATCCCACCCACATTCATCAAAAGGATTATTACTGGAGACGAGGCGTAGGCTTATGAGTACGACACGCAATCCATACATGAGGCAAAGCAATGGCGTTCACCAAATGAGCCGAGACCAAAAAACCACTTCGTTTCCAGTCAAAAAAGATGGCATTACTCTCGGTTTTCATGAATTACAACGGTGTAGTGCATTACAAACTTCTGCCAGAAGGCCAGACATTAAACAAAGAGTATTGTTTGGCGTTATGAGACGTCTGCGTGAAGCAATTCGCCGAATGAGACTAGAATTGTGGGCAGAAAACTCGTGGATTTTGCACCATGATAACGCACCGTCGCAGAATGTCATCATTATTCGAAATTATTTGACGAAAAATGCAACAAATACCATCCAACAGCTACCGAATTCAGCTGATTTGGCTCCCTGTGACTTCTTTCTCTTCAATCGAGTTCAAAATCCATTACGGGGAACGGATTTCAACAGCCAAGAGGAATCACTAACGGATATGCCGAAAACTGAATGTAAAAATCGCTGGCATAAGTGTGTTGTAGTCGATGGGGATTACTTTGAAGGGAATATAGATTTAGATGAATGAACTCGTATTTTTAATTTCCTGAATAAATTCCGGGAACTTTTTGATCAAGGTTGTATACTGCTTATCCTTTAGATATTCCTCATTTGCTTCTATAATTTATGCTATTCAAATTAAATATTTTGTGGATTAATGATTTTTATTGTAATTTATAATTATTAACTCTTTTATTTTATAAATTATTGTAAATAAATACACATATGTATGTGCATATAATAAAAATTCAATTTATAATTTATTGCTTTCTTTTTAAAATGCCCTTGATAGCTACAATTGATAACGCTTCTATTTGGAATATTCAACCATCTATGCAGTCACCTTCATCAAACACTTCGATCACACCAGCGGTGAAAGTGGAACCATGTAAGCAGTCATATGTATATCTATCTACACGCATAATTTAATGCAATATATTTTAAATTAAAACATTTAATTACAGTTTTATCACCAAACTTTTACGGTAATAATTATAGAAATAACTATCAAGGCTCACCTTCGCCCCAACCAACATCACCAATGATGAATCGCAATATGATGACACCTTCACCGGGTTTAATGCGAAATTCCAGCGCTGAAAGCCAAACTCAGATGTCAAATTTGTACAATCAAAGCGTAATGAATTTAGAAAATAATTTCGAAGCATCGACAAGTATCAGCACTACAAATCAATCTCAGAACAACTGCAATAATAACATGTTGAATGCAACAAATTCATTTTATGCCAGCAATGCCAGCAACATCAATGAACTCAATAGTAATAACGCCAACAATAACTTTAGCATGCTTAGTTCTCCCCAGCAATCGCAATACATACAGCCAAACATTTTTGTTAATCGGACCAGTGGCGGTAGCTTTACACCTATCTATGCGAATGAAAATGGACCCAACAATAATACAAATAACAACCTTGCTGCACAAACACAATTACCCGCGATGAACATTGCAAATAACACACAAGCCCAATCCGTTAACAATATGATTTTCAACCAAATTCAAGAGTCAAATATAACTACAGATTCATCTCTTTTTAATCTTTCTCAGTTGGAGGATTTAGTACCTCTTCAAAACTCTGAGGAATTAAGAATGTCAAACCTGTCAATATCCACCTAATTATTATTATTTTTTTAATTATATGTTAAAAGTATTAGGTTAAATAATTATAAGAAATAATCAAATTTACCCTGTGATGCAAAAAAAATAAAAATTATTTGGTGGTGATGCAACATTATTTCAGGGTTAAAAAGAAAAGTGAAAAAGAAAGGAATCTCAATTATTGATATTTTATGTACATATATGCATGTATGTATGTAGTATGTTTAAGAAACAAATAAAAAAAAGAAATGTGAGCATACATACATATTATATATGTATATTATGTATGTATGTATGCACATAATTGTTAATTGTAAGAAAACTATTACAAAACCTAAATAAAGACAATGAAAAACAAGTATACTTTTATGAGACATACCAGACAAAATGTTATTAATGCGGTTTAACACTAGAAAGACGGGAAGTATTCGTTTAACCCATTCTAATATTTGACTGGCAATATTTGATTTTATTAATGATTTTTCTTTTCACGTCCAATGGTTCTTAGGGGGAACACAGGACCGCAACAAACTCCTTTCTTTTGGTCCCGTTTGGAGTTTTTTAACTTTTTTCTAACTTAGGTCGGTGTGGTTTATTTAGAGTTTATTTTGCCACCTCCAGGAATTCAATGGGCGACCACTTCGCGCGTTTTTCCCTGAGAATTCCTGTCTATGGCAGTTGGTCATAGTAGGTTGTGATCAATCTGGCGTCATTTACAATCTTGAATTTACATATGAATTGCACGTTGGTTCGATGTTCCCACAAATCGAACAACTATAGATGAACGCCTGGATAGCGTTAGCGTTACGTGATGTTATATTCAAGACTTACAGCCATAGAGGAGGTCTGATTTTGTGTAGGAGATGTCAGGTCGTAAAATACCAAAATATTGATTGGCTTTGAATATCCGAAACAATACATACATAATCGCTATTGCAACGACTTTTTGTTAGAATGCTGCTAAGGTAACAAAAATCACTAAAGTCTTCCAACTCCATATTATTTATTTTGAATTTTGTCTTTTTAATGATGTTAGAGCGCATTACCTTTTAACTATCAATGTTGAGCATTAGTCTCGTCATTGTAGCTTCACTCTCTAGAGATTTAAGATTAGCCATATGTCTGCTAATAGCTGTGTGCTAAGAGCAAATATCAGCTCTTTAATAAAGGGTGTTTTTTATAGAGGTATAGAACTTTAAGTTGCAATAAAACAACGATGAACTATTCGATTGGCATGAATTTTATTTATCCGAAAGATAATCCTGTGGCATTACATTTTAAATATGATTTCTGACGCGACGGCTGGCGCGGATGTAGTCCAATCTGGACGTCCAATTTTCGATGACTTTTTCCAACATTTGTGGCCGTATATCGGCAATAACACGGCGAGTGTTGTCTTCCAAATGGTCAAGCGTTTGTGGCTTTACCGCATAGACCAATGACTTTACATAGCCCCACAGAAAGTAGTCTAGCGCTGTTAAATCACAAGATCTTGGAGGTCAATTCACAGGCCCAAAACGTGAAATTAGGCGGTCACCAAACGTGTCTTTCAATAAATCTATTGTGTCACGAGCTGTGTGACATGTTGCGCCGTCTTATTGAAACCGCATCTCCTGGACATCATGGTTATTCAATTCAGGAATGAAAATCATGAATCATGGCTCTATACCGATCACCATTGACTGTAACGTTCTGACCACCAATGTTTTTGAAAAAGTACGGACCAATGATTCCACCAGCCCATAAAGCGCACCAATAAGTCAGTTTTTCTGGATGTAACGGTGTTTCCACATACACTTAAGGATTACCTTCACTCCAAATGCGGCAGCTTTGTTTGTTGACGTAGCCATTCAACCAGAAGTGCGCTTCATCGCTAAACAAAATTCGCTTATGAAAATTGAAAAAATTGAAAAAAAAATTCACTTATGAAAAATGAAAATTGCACTACTTGCAAGCGTTGTTCAGGCGTGAGTCTATTCATGTTGAATTGCCAAACCAAACTGAGAATAAATCACTTGACAGCTGTTAAATCGGTCGCCATCTTGAAACGTAATGCCAACTTAAAGTTCTATACCTCTATAAAATCACGCTTTAGTTGATTAAGTCACAATCTTATGCCCCTGTTGATTATAGTAGCATTGCCAACGATAGTAATGATAACTATATCGAAAAGAGCGGGTATAATATGCATCCTAGTCGGACTTTAGCTGTCACTCAGAAGCTATTAGCATCATGACTGCCTCAGTATTTGTTTGTTACCGTGTATGCAATTTAACTATGTGATAACCCAGCTTTAACTAAAAGAAAAATACAAGATTAAACTTTGTGCCTGATTTAAAGTGGTTTTACACAACCCGCCTATCAACCAAGAAGTCCTCACTTCAATCCCAGGCCAGACCATATGTCAGACCCGGCGGTTAGCTCTGTCACATTCAATGAGTCTAGAAATAGTATCGGATGCAGCTCATTGGTTGTTTCACTTGAGATGGGAATAACCCGTTAACGATGCTTTAATTTTAATAAAATTATTCTTAATTCTTGAAGCAAAGAAATAAATAAGCAGAAGTTTAAAATTAAAGTGGCAATCAACACTAACAACAAGTCTAACAAATCTCATATAAAATATGCCAAAACGGTGTGCGGGGCCATAAAAACAATGTTTATTACACAAAGTTTCGAACAGCTACTCAAGGAGTTAACTTCGTTTTTGTTGTTGTATTACTTGATAGAAAATTGAATTAAAGGTTTGTTATTATAGTCATAATTTAGGTGCCTAAGATAACAAGAATTAAATGTTTTACTTTGAATAAATCTATTAGTAATATAAGAGTCATTAATTGCCTCGACAAGAAAAGTTGCTTAGTCGAACATATGAAATTCATGCACTACGTATTTAATAGCGTGTGTGTCACTTTGGTATGTAAGGTAAAACACCAACCTACTTCTGTTCAATCCCAGGCCGTACCATCTGAAAATTTTCAACTACGATATCACCGCACAACATTAGCGACTGGTTATACGCTGTGAAAAATTTCACTAACTTATATATGTGCCGTTCGGAGTCGGCGTTTGTGGGTCGCTTTCAATGAATCTAGTTGATTATTCTTCATATAATCATACAAATCAATATTTATTTACAGAAAAACGCGAGAAGTTTGCTCAAGTGTGCATATCTTTTTCGATCTATCTTAGCTTTCACGATGTTTGTGAGATGTTCAAGGTTGTCATATTCTCGTACATAAAAATAATAACCAAATTTATACAGATAGTTAAAGGATGTGCATATTTACAAAAAATATATGTATATAAACATATAAATATTATACTTATTTAAATAAACCGGTTATTTGTGTTAAATCAACCGGTTTATTCGGTATTAAATAAAGACAAAATCAAAAAAAAATCGTTAAAACCGGTCGAATAATAACCGTCCGATCTCCATAGTATATAGGTATATATGTGTGTGTAACCTCTTAGAAACATAATTACCGCACTGTAGGAGGCTTATTGCCATTCCAATTTATTATGAAATTCATTTCTATGATATTTTTGAACTGAATAAGCAATTTTTAAATTTATAAAATAAACTTATCACTATTAAAATTAATTTTAAATGACCCCTATTCATCTTTCTAGGTATGTAAATTGTTCCGTCTTTTTAGTTTTAAAATACACACGTATTTTAATGTCTTAATAGCTACTAAATTCTAATACAGTATTTGTTATGTTCTTCCATTTGCGTAAAAGTTTTAAAGTTTGTATACATACATAATTTACTTCAAATCGTTTTTACAATTCTGCTCTTTAGTGATAAAGAGGTTCCCTGCGAATTTTAAAAAATGTTTTTATTGTAAATAACGAGTTGATAACTTGGTGATTTTAATAAATAACGTTTAAGCAAAAAGAAAAAAAAATATGTTATATTATCAAATTTTCAATAAATACGTTGATATTTTTGAAAAATTTGGAATATCTTACATGTATATAAAAATGAAACGGAATGAATAAAAATGAAATGAAATTATCACAGTATCTCTCCCTATGTGTGAAAGGAACTATAGGCTATTTACATTTAAAAAATTCCAATTGTGCGGTGTCCCATACAAAATTTAGTCTAAATAGCTTTGTAGTCAATAAAAATTATGACACAAAAATTGAATTGATTTTGTCAAAAAAAAAAAACATAATTCGACACTTGAACTTCGTTGTTGTATTGGTCGAAAAACAAAATGGAAAACATCGTCTATTTGTAGACTACCGTCAACTAAATCGTATTACAAAAAAGACGCCATACTCGTGGCCCATAATGGAGTAACACTTTGCGCAGCTTGCAGGAAATAATTATTTCACCACCCTATACCTGCGTATGGGCTATCATCAGATATAAACTGACGAGTAATACACCGCCGTTATAACCAACTATGGCCACTACGAATTTAATAGAATGCCCTTTGGCCTTGTTAATGCACCGTTTGTATTTCAGGCAGTTATGAATCAGATCGCTGTTGCGGTAAAGCGGTAAAGCGGTATAACGTTAGGATAAGATAAGTGTAATTTTCTAGCCACAGAAATTATATACTAGGGTCACAGGGTGAGTAGAAACAGTATCATTCCTGGGGATGGTAAGATGAGCACTATAGATAATTTTAATTTGAGCAACTTATAACGGTCTTATGTAGTAAATCAGTTTTGAAGATTTACGACTTTATTGCAAAACATGAGGTACACACTGGTGTCAGTAGTGTGGAATTGGCAGGAGTACTATTACAATCAAATATTGAAGCAAAATTGCATACTGAATTTTATTTCGGTCGCCATTGTACCAAAACTGAATGCAAATATCACAAGTGTGATTTAGAAGTGGTCTGCTAGACAAACCATTTCGTGTTTTACAGACCAAGCAAAGACCAGTAAGGAGCTCGTAGCTAGAATCGGGCGTTGGATCATGAAAATTTTTGAGTTCGACTGTGAATTTATTCACATGGAGGGATCACGCATGACCCATGTGGATGACCTTAGTAGATTAACCACAACGAGAGATGGAACCTGCAGGATCTCTTATAAAAATCAAAACATATGAAGAATGATTTCGTTTTACAAAACCAACGGCATTGCAGAAAATAGATGATGGATTAAGGTTTGTAGTTCCTAGCACAATTCGGTGGAAAATAATATAACTTTGCTGACTTTTTATACGAAGCACCCATGTACTGGTAATATCGGACGATTTTACTAAATTTGTAATAGTAAAGGTAGTAAAAAGTACAAAGACTACCCTCGTACTTAGTGTTTTCAATGAGCTAACCAGTTATTTTGGACTGCCGAAACGTATTATAACCGACTGTAGAACTGCGCTCACGGCAAAATTTCTCAAGGAATATTGTGATCGAAATAATATACAGCACATTAAAACGGTCGTAAGACGGCCCAGGCCAAATAGCCAAGTGGAAAGGGCGAACCAAATAATTTTATCTCACTTGCGAACAACCACAAGAGAAACAAAAGTCTGTAATATGATTATGCACAAAATACAATGATCAGTGAATTTCCAAAAGATGTAACTTCTGATTTCAGACCGAATAAACTCATTCTCGATTACCAGCAGATTGATATCATCTAAAACCGAATCCTCGCTGCTATTCAAGATGATTTCGAAAACAACCCAAAAATTCCGATTGATGAAAAATGAAAACTTTCAGCCGTCAATATTAAGCAAGAGCGGAAAAATTGAAAAAGGTGGACAGTAAGCATCGAAAGCCAACTGAGTATTGCGAAAAGGAACTGGTAGTCTTAGAAAATGAGCCACAGGCTACCGGAGAATCTCGTAAGTTAGAACCTTTCAACGATCGTTATCTCGTAGTGGATATCCATGAAGATAACTTCTCGAAGGTTCCGTTCCGTGTAAAGCGCAGACAACATGACACATTGGTGCGACGGGTCTACAGAACTAGGTTTTCAGGACAACGAAGAAGTCGAGGACGACTTCCAGTCAGGTCTGCCCGAGCTGTCAGCAACAAAATAGCCACATCCTAAAAATGTGACTCTGCAATAATGCACACAATTGATTATGTCGTGGAGTCTTATAAAATTTTAATTCAATCACAACTGTCAAATGAAAAGAAAGCCGACCGAAAAAATACGTATACATACACAAGTTGTACTATTTCTATTGTATTTCTTCTTTTAAAAGTAAAATGAAATAAAATATTAAAAGTTTCATTAAAGACTAAGCGATTTAATTTCGTATTTTTTATACAAAAATGTTAACTTGGTGAATAACGCACCAACGTTGACAAATGTAAAAAGGTAAAAAGGTAATCCAAAGTACTTAATACGTAACCTAAATTCTCAATGCACTTAGAGTAAAGAAATCCGGTGTTTTGGGAAATGAGGTTCAAGTGGGTGTTATAGTGGACTGTATGGTATTTGCGTATAGAATAAACACCTAAATTCTTAAATTAAATTATAATTTCTCTTAAGACGAACTTGCTATCTGATTTGTCATGCGCCTACGTACTAAATCCCATACTCGTTCGTAATTCTGACATCCATCAAGTATTACGTTAGGGGTGTGGTGATTTAGAGAATGCTGCTTTCCCTTTCCGCTATCAAGTATTACGTTAGGGGTGTGGTGATTTAGAGAATGCTGCTTTCCCTTTCTGCAGATCTTGCCCTCTCGGCCAATCTCTGACGCACCAAGATTTCCTTTGCGAAAACACACACCAAGTCACAATTCCTAGCTGAAGTCAGCATCAATCTAACAATGTTGTCTTGCACATTCCAGGGAATGCCTTTGATCCTCATACCGTGGGCAGTCAAAGAAAACGTGACCCGCGGTTTCAATCATATTCGGACAATCCGGGCACACATCATCGTCGTCGTACCCATATATCAAAAGTTATGCTCTAAGCTTCCATGATCGACTAACAACTGAGTCAGGTAAAAATTTACCTACCCGTGTCCCCTTTCTACCCAATCAGCCACATTCGGTATGAGCCTGTGGGTCCATCTTCTCCTCAAGGAGCTATTTCAATCATGTTGCCATCTTTCCATAGCAACCTCTTAAAATTGGCCCATGTACGCTGACCCTGATCCTTTTGCAACATGTTCCTTCCTTCCAACATCAGCCACCAGCTGCAGTGGCATCCGTTCCGTAATAATCAAAGCCGCGTCCGTGGATACTGTGCGGAAGGCAGAAGCGCCCCTGAGCGCACATCTTCTAAAGGCTGCATCAATACCCATCCTATATGTTCTCCTAAGCATAGCCTTAACCCATATGGTGGCTGCATATAAGACAATTGATCTTACTACACTAATAAGCAACAGCTTCCTCTCTCGTTTTGGGCCGCCTATGTTAGGCTTTATTCGCGCAAGTGCGCAAATTGTGAGTACACAAGCTGTGAGTGCACATTTCCCACTGACATACTTTAGGTGCTCTTTAAAGGTGAGCCTGTTATCTATCCTGATCTCAAGTATTTAATCGCCTGCTTAGAGGCTATTCGCTGATCACCAACCGTTATCATGATGAACTGCATTTTCTCTCTGTTGTTTACCAGTCTTGTGATCCGCAAGTTTGAGACCTTCGCTCACAATCCAGCTTCTAACCACAGCAACTGCATCATTGCAAGCTCTTTCCAGTTTATCGAGATTATTTCCCCTTATTACCAAGGCAATGTCATCTTCGAAGCCAATGATTTGCGCATCAGCACACATAATGTTTCATAGTATATGGCCCTTGTGGTACCCCTGCTTAAACTAAATATGATTTTCTGCCATTAGCCGAGTCGTAGAAGAGGACTCTGTTCCTAAGATAATCAACAATAAGCTCGATCAGGTATTTCATTCTTCACATCGAGTGCAGCCAAAGTAGTATCCCAGTCTGCAGAGTTAAACGCGTTCTTAACATCCAAGGTGATGATAACACAGTATTCCTTATCACCTTCAAGCCGGAGATCTTCACTGATGGCATCTTTCGCCATTTTCACAACTCTCTCTATGGCATCAACTGTAGGGCGTGCCTCCATCCAAGGCCGCTCTAATCTCCTGTAGATTATTTTCTTCAACAATTTACCGGCTGTGTCAATCATACAGAGTGGGCGATATCCGCATGCATTTTGTCTGTTATTGCCCTCCGGGATGAGCACTAGACTTTGCCTTTTCCAGATCATAGGGAATGTCTTCTCTTTGATACAAGCATTAAACACTTTTCTGAACATTTCTGCTCTGCTCTCAATAGCCGTCCTTCGCGCAATATTTGGGATTCCATCAACTCCTGGCGCCTTTTTCAGCCTAATATCTTTACACACTGCCTCAAATTCCTGGCTGCTAACCTCCGGAATTGCAACTTAGGGTAATCCTTCTTGCACATAGTAAATTATTTCGGCTCTAAGCTGGAAAAGTCGTTCGACAAGTGGTCTCAGTCTAGATGCACATGTTGTGGATGGTGGTCGAAAACTATTAAGTTCCCTCATCACAATCCCATCTCCCAAGGGTTATTTTCTACATCGGAACACATCTCTCTGTAGCATCTTCTCTTACTCTGCGCAATGGCCCTTTTCAGGCAGGATCGCCATGTTCTCCTCTTGCAGTTCTGTAAGGTTGGCACGGCCTCTCGCCCTCAGGCATACCCGTCGTGCACGATTAAATCCCCGTCTCAACCCAGCTATTTCTACATTCCGCCAGTATACATTTTACCTACAAGGTCGATGGAAATTTCTTGCCATGGATGCATTGCAAGCCTCTGTGACTCGCCGCATTAGTTCAGCTGCCTCCTTGTCAAAGGACCGCAGACCCGGAGGGACGACGCATAAGGCTGGTCCCATAAAACGTTCATGTATCTCAAAGATAATAGCATGATGGTCGCTGTGCGTGTACATGTCAGACACATTCCAGTCAGTTGAGGCTGCCAGCGCATCACTGATGAATGTCAGGTCAATCCTGGAGCTTATTCCGTTCCTCGAGAATGTATCCCTCTGGCCGCAGGTCAGCATCACCACATCCAGTGCTACAAATGCCTGAAGTAGGCACTCTCCTCTAGGGTTTGTGTAGACTGAGCCGCATTCAACCGCCCATGCATTTAAATCTCCAGCAATTACCTCAGATCCTTCGCTCTGTTGACGAGGTCATGCAGACTGCGTTCATACTCCTCAATCGATAATGGTGGGAGGTAGCAGCTGAAGAAATGCACTCCACCAACAGTACCCTCTACAAAACATTCCCTTCCATTATCAACATCCTCCAGGGGGAAATTACCACAACCATATTGATGCTCTGTTGCAACCACTGCAATGTTCGTCGGGTACCCTTTCATGTTCACTCAATAATGCCAGATCTATTTTCTGGTCCCTCACAGTTTGCCCCAGGATATCCTGCACGGCTTCGCAGTCCCCTCGTGATGTGCCTAGCGTCAAAGTCCGGGCAACCTCTACAAATTAAACATAGTAGGTCGCTCTGGCAGGTTTTAGTGAAGAAGTCCTGTCCGCCGCATTTGTAGCAGTTTCCAGACCAGTCTTTCCGCCACACACCTGAAGAAGTATCTTTTGAGGGCTACTTTTCTACGTAGACGGCAAATTGTCCACCCAACACGCAGTTGAGTACCTCCTCTGCCCTATAAACCTGCCTCATTGGAATTACAATAATGACCGTACGAGTACCTCCAGGAACACTTCTGATAGTCTAGAGCTCTTTCAATGCATTTATTACCTCATCCTCAGTGGTTATCTCGTCCAGATACCTTAGCCCGAAGGTTGCAACTCGGCCGTCGTCTCGGTAGACCTTTTGAATTCGAGGAGAATTTTACCCCTCTGGGTCTTCTTCACCAGGTGGACATCATCGCCAACTGCTTTAAGCTCAGGGGTGCTTCTCACTTTCCTTAGCAAATCCGCATAGGGCTTAACTATTACTACATCTGGTCTAGGTTTCCTTCGCTTTCACGTCTGGGTAACCCATTCGTTAGGTTTCCGACTACCTTCATCTTCATTGGACAGCCCCATCTGCAATGCAATTCGGTTCATCCTACTTGGCGACATCAGCTGTCTTTACATTTGCCTTATTCAAGTCTTTCAATGTACCGTTAGTCCTCTTCTCTGAGCGAGTTCTCCTGCCACTTTCAGTTTCATCCTCTAGTTTTCACCTTGTTTGCCATTCATGCCAGTCTTGATGAGCGCTGGAAAGGGTTACTTATCGCGAAATTATCCAAGCTTGTAGCCCTATCTGATACGGCGGCCAAGTTCGCCACCACTGCATCATTGTAGTCGTTAGATAACGACGGCCGGGAGCCTGCTTGCTCACCCTACAAAACCGGCGGCACTGGGCTCGTTACACCCTGCACCGTAACTTTATTTCCTAGGAAACTTTCCATTGTTGTTTTGTTGTTCTGGGATCCTACTAGGAAGACGGTTATTATTCGACCGGCTTTAGCCGTTTTTTAGTTTTATTGAATACGGTTTTTTCAAAATCTTCATTTTTCGAATACCGAATAAACCGGTTAATTTAACACGTGATGTCGCTAGTAATGTTGCGAGGTGATATTAAACCGACGACTTCTTGGTTGGAAGGTGGGTTCTTACCTAACATACCATAGTGACACACACACTATTAAATACGTGGTGTATAAATTTACATACAGTGTTGCTCGAAGTCTAAGCAAATTTTCTTGTCGAGGCAATTCGTATATGACTAATAGATTTATTCAAAGTAAAAAATTAATTTTTGTTATCTTAGGTACCTAAATTATAACTATAATAACAAAGCTTTAATTCCATTCTCTACCAAGTAATACAACAAAAACGAAATTAGTTCCTTGAGTAGTAGTAGTGTTTTTATGTAATTTAGTTATAAGATGTAGGTCACGAAATAGTTATTATGTACAATTCAATTTTATTAAAATCCAAATTGAATATATTGGGTATACAAGTTAATATTGTCGATTTTGACAACATATGAAATAACTATCACATATGGTTTGTGTCAATAATAACAAATATGGTATTTTGGAGGATAAACATCTGTCATTATAAGTGTAAACACACATTTTTTTTTCAGTTGCTATAATAATGTCGAATTTTGTGGCTAAAAAGATATTTTGCGGGGATAACCATCTTTCATTTGAAAAAAATGACAGCTGAAAGTTATCGACTGTTGGTAGAAGCTCACGGTCAATATGCACCAACTCAAATATCTTGTTAACGATGGTTTGCGCGATTCAAAAGTTGTGATTTCGACCAGAAGACAAGGAGAATCCACGTCAGCCAAGAAAATTTGAAGATGAGGAATTGAAATAGTTGAACGCTTCGTGAGGATGCTGCATAAGATTAAAAAAATAAATATATAATTTCAATGAGTCTAGTTGATCATTCTCCATATATAAAAATCAGTGTTGCCAACTTTTTATGATCAGAACGCGCAGGCCTTCCATTCAAAAGGCGCTAAAAAGCGCTAAATTATAATTTATGGGACTATTTAGGGACTTAACACAGAGTTGGAAAACCTGAAATATGCATAAAACATCTATATCCTGGCTCACAGACATTGCGACATGCAATGAAAGCTGGATTATATACCGGCGGAATTATATAGAGCGGGCTTGCGGATAAACATCTCCAAAACCAATATTATGAAAATCAACACAACGATCAACAACACAACGATCAACAACACAACGATCAACAACACAACGATCTTTCGAATTGAAAGCAGAAATTGGGGGAGATATTCCGTTTTTTCTATTTCGACAGTATCCTCAAGACGTTTGTAGATTCCAGAGTTGATATTCGGAACAGATTTAATCTAGGCAGCCAATCTTTTGGCGACTGATTGTTTGTTTAGAGAATGCCACATCTCTAAATATCTTTCAAAACACGAAAATTAACATGTTTAACTCATGTGTGAAGTGTGGTTGCGAGTTATGGAATGCGGCTATGACATTGTCAATTCCATTCAGAAATTTATAAACCGCTGTCTACAGCGTTTTTTTTTTTAATATTCTGGCCAGAAACAAGAACACGCCAAGTTCCTGTAATGAAGGTAATTGTGAGAAGGAAATGTAAATGGATTGGACACACTCTGAGGAAATCAAACTACGACTTAACGGATCTGGTCATTTATTGGAACACACAGGGATGCCCATTCCTAAAGAAGACAGCTTGAAACAGAAGCTGCTTGCCATAGAATGACTTGGTTCCATTAGAATCTTTATAGTATTTAAAAATAACAAATACAAGTTTAGTATTGTAACTAAATAATTAAAATTTCTAGCCTTCTCTAATATATTTAATTTTTTCTATTTGACTTAAAATAATTTATGTCTTGAAAATTTGAACCTTATATTGAAGATACGTATCAAAACACTAATTTTTAATTTTTGCACAAATATTACATGGAACAACGTAATTTTTAATGAGTTTATTGAATTTTGTGATATTCTATTTCTTAAAAAAATTGCAGAAAAGCGCTAATCTGGCGCGTTTTTTAAAAAGCGCTAAAGGGAAAAAATTTGACTTTTGGGTGATTTAAGCGCGCTAAATATAGCACGAAAAGCGCTAAATTGGAAACACTGATAAAAATCAATATTTATTTGCAAAGATGCTTAAGTGTGCATATCTTTTTCTATCTAACTTGGATTTCACGTTCTTTGTGAGATGTTCAAAGTTGTCATATATACAAAAATAATAATTAAATTTGTACAAATAGTTAAGCAATGAGCATATTTGCAATAAAAAATAAACAAACGTATAAAAATTATTTTTATATAAAATTTTATTTCTTAAAACGTTCACTACATCTTTGGCGCGGAATCCATATGCTACCAGAAAGATGGGAAAAAGTAGTGGCTAACAATGGACAATACTTTGAATAATGTATCAATTAATTTTGTTATTATAATAAATTCATTTTTCGAGCAAAAAATTGACATTAAATTGTATACCCAATAATAATTTGTTCTATTTTATATAATTTAAATTTTAACTAAATTCAAAGTATCTAATAATATTTGAATTAAATTTTTAATTTAAGGTTTAACAATTCGATGGATTTAACTTTTAAAAGTTTTAGATTGAACTTTTAAAGTTTTTAATGTGATTATTTTAAAGGTTTTAACAAAGTTTAGATTTAAGTTTTAAAAGAAAACCAATTGTAGAGATAAGTTTTAAGATTTAAGTTATTAATATAAGCAAATTGACCTGAGTTCAGTTTGACTGTCACTTGATATCTAAATTTTAGTTATGTTTTTTCCATAAAAGAAAACTTCCATTCCAATAATACATTGGAAGTTTAACGATATCATCTTAAAAAAGCTACATATTAGATATATAAAATCTCCATTTTCAATTCATGTTTAATGTAAATTCAATTCTAATTCAATTGCAGTATAAACAAAAAAATATATATTAATGAAAAATCGTTATTCTTGTTCGCGATTTTGTACATAGAGAAATGTTCAATATGAATATATGTTGGTCAACAATCTCATAGCGTAGTTCCTTTGTGTTAACCACACAACTAAATAATTATAACTAAGAAGCTGGCTACAGTGTCGTGCAAAACAAAATCTTATAAATGTCATTTATTTCTGAAAGTATATCACTTGGAAAAAAGTTTTTCGGTACATTTTTACATTTATGTATGTACATCTGTATTGTTACGTTTTAACCCTTTTAAAATGTTTAAGTTCTTTAACATTACATAAAGTAAAACACTACTTTGTTGTTGTTTTATAGTTTTCCTCTTTTTTATTTACTGCACTATAACTTTTATACACTTTGTCTTAATACAGCAAATTGATATTCGCTTATACAACACTTTTTATATGCGCCTAAGCAGACTTCACTTTACGACAGCCAAATGATAACTAACCAACTCCCAACGCAGTGCGCCACCTTTTATAGCAGTTCATTATCAATTTCGAATGTTCTTGTAGTTGATACAAATTTCGATTTATATACGGTAAATTCAAATGGTGTAAAACCATAATACATCAAAAAGAATCGAACTGGCAACACCGTTATACATGCAGACGGCACACCGTTACACGTACAGACAATTATGGCAAAGCTTGACACAAACCAATAAATTTTATAACTAAAATCTCACTGATGTGGTAAATTTCCTCTTCAGCATTTTAATTTTCTTAACAATATATACACTAAAATTTGATTTAAAAAATTTATATTTTATGTCAGGGTTGATAAAAACCCGGTTTTATTAAGCCCGGTTTTTTTTGTAACTGCTTCCAAATTTTGTTCTAGTCGACCATATTTTTTGTTTGTTGGTACAATTACGTTGCTTTAGTATTTTTAACGCAATTTTTCACTCTTAAGCCTGGTATTGTGTTCAAAATTTCATACGAAAAGCTGTCAAATTTCACACAAAAATATTTCGAATAAAAAAAATTAACGAATAATAATTCAATTTTAATAACGTGTATAGCGAGATGTATGACTAGTAAAAGCCTTGATCCACGAAATTATATATATTTTCAAGGAGGGGGAGACAACACAACAGTGGAGTCAGTAATTCAAAATTCTACTATCACAACTGCTGGCAGACGCCATACAACAGTCAATGCAACGTCAAGAGCCTCAACACCACCAGATTCCATTGCGGGTTACAAGTTGACCGATTTTATTTCCTGTTAGAACTATTCCACACGCTGCGAATGGTCATTTCAACTAAGCCGAATTACTGAGAATAAATATAAAGCACGTACTTGTTCATATGGATGCAGAGTTAAATAATGCACTCAAGTTACTGGTAAGCCGGACTTTATGAACCACTCACACACGGTAAAATAAAGTCAACATTGGTCAACCATTTCGATAGGAAAAGAAATCAGTTTGCAGAAATGTAAAATTTCGGCGAATTATACAAGAAAACGGTGAGAGTGTGGCTAATTATACTGTGCGATTAAAACAAACTGCAGCAGATTGCAGTTATTGTAACTCGTTGGACAGCATGCTTGCTGAACAAAATGCTTTTTGGGTTAGAGTAGAGTGGTATCTGTGGCGATTATTATTATTAGAGCCCACTTCGTTCAAGGACGCATACGAAATAGCACAAAGACTTGAAGCATTATCGAAATGAAAAGTGGTACTTTTGGCTCCAACCGTTTGACGGAAACAACATTCAAGGTGTGCTTTAAGTCGGCAAAAGTTGTGGGGAAACCAAACTTGTCCCAACGAAAAAGAGAGTAACAAATAATGATCCTTCAAACAGTACTAAATATTATGGTTGCGTTAGCAGCCACAACAAGAACCTGTGTAAGTTTCGCAATGTCATATGCTATACTTGCAACAAGTGTCACACAGCAAAGGTATGTAAATCAAAGGCGAAGCAAATATTAGACGAAGATACAGGTAGTATCTTCATCATAATAAGAGGTCAGTACAGACAATCAGAAATGCCTCAAAATTCTCTTCATCTAACAGAAAGAATCTTAGAAACACCTGAATATTTTTCTCCACTATTATAGAACTGTCCACCTTTCCATGATTGGTAAAACCCCATTAATTTTATTTCTAGATCGTATAATGCGCACATATTTGAACTTACTTTTACCGCAAGATTTGTCTTCGGAAGTGGTTGAAAGGCAGTACATGGAGTACGCCATCTTTTCGTACCGTAGTAACAATACAAAATATATATTTTCGATCCTACAGTAATCATAATACTAAGTGGCTGCCGGATGTTATTTTAAATTGTTTTAGGGCCTTGCACCATGAAATCCTCTGTAAATTCAAATGTCGACTTAGATCATGTGAATGGAACAAACGGGACTAATGCTAGAACGATAGAGCCTGGAAAACGTTTTTAACTTGATACGGAGAAAGAACACTCACCGCCTAAAACAACTACCGTTAACGCATTCGCCGTGCCACCGATGGGCTCATCGAAACCACAACGAGACTCACAATTTATAAAAACTCCTGACTCGACAACAAAAGACTGTTCGGGAGCTAAATCAGAGTTGGTAGGGTTTGATTCCCAGGAAGAGAGTTCTCATCACTCTAGACCAATTTGAAACCAATTCCGCTGAAACTACTAATGAACGTATAATTGTAGAATCAGGGTAAATGGTGCCACACCGTAGCTCAACTAGAGCTCGGAGATCGCGGGCCGGACTCTCGCCGTAACCATCAATAGCTGGAGGAAGAAATGCTAGATATCGATCTGGCATTACCCGTTGATTTTAGCATCTCGCAAGCAACATTTTGTGTAAATTTATTCCTTTGTTATTTGACAGAGTAAGAACTATGCATGTATATGCATAGAATTTTCTTTAAATAACAAAAGTCACTTAATATAATTGGTCAATTCACAGAGCCCCTGGTATCGTTGTATAGAGTGTATTATTGTATTGCAATACAATATTTGTAAGCGTTTTGTTGGTAATTTTCATATAAAAATGTAATACACTCATACACTTTCTTTCCTAGTGTTTTTAAAAAGATGTATTAGTTGCTATTAATGTAAAGTAAATACCAATCATTATAAAGAAGAAGAAAAACACAAATGAATTTTTCTTTATTGTCAAAGCCAAATTTTTGTAAAGAAAATATAAAAATTATCCCAAAAATGGAAATTAACTATTTATGTGTGAATGTATTTAATAAATTGTGCGTTTAATAAATTTTGGTGATTCTTTTATGTTGTGTATGAACATCATCTTATGAATGACGATTTTCTTCTCCTTATTTGGTTTTTGACGCTTGAACCACAGTAATACATTAAAACACTGATACAGTAGTTGTTAACAAACAAGTAAACAAAATGTTTGTTCAATACATGATACAATGATTCAAAACTTTGTCAATTCACCAAATAATTCCATAATTCCAAATAATTCCATTGCGTATTATTTATTATTCATAAACAAAATAAGTATGTTTCTTTATTGATGCAGTAACAATAATAGTTTTCACAATAACGTTTGACTGCAATATTTCAACTTTAAAGATATAGCGTTTAAAAACACTCATGGGTGTTACAGAATCTGATTGTTGTCAAAAACAGAATTGAAATGGACAAAAATATGTCATGGAATCCAATATTATCGATTTCATGTTTGAATCAGAATTGATATCAGAATATGATGTCAAAGAAACTGTTTTAATAGTTTTTTTTTTTATTATTATTAAAGTAAAAGTAATTACAAGTAATACATTTAAGTAAAAGTAAAGTAAATTAATTTGGATAACTGTAATCTCTTAAAATTTTTCTTTTGTTTTTTTCACAACACTATCGTTTACAACATATTGTAATAAAAATGTTCCCACAGTCTCAAATACCAAATTTTATTTACCACTAAATTATTAAAATGTGACTTAAAAATGTTTACAAAACTAAAACTTATAGACGGCCAAATTATAAACAAAACCTACAAAATGTGAACAAAACTTTAACAACTGTTTCGAAGATTGGTTTTGTTTATGTTCGAAACAAGGCAAAACCAAGACGATTTCATGACACCAATGCATATCAGAATCGATTTTTAATTCTGATAAATAACAATTCTGACTTGAATTCCGTAACACCCGTGAGAACATTTGACTCAAATGTATGCAAAAATACGACTGCACCATAGAACAGCTAACTAGGGATTGCAAATCGGTTATAATCGGTTATAATCGTAATCGCACCATTTAATCGTAATCGTATTAATCTTGCGATTCAATTTAAAATATTTCACCCACACTGTTAGACAGTTAAAAATACCTACACAAAATGTATTTGAATATTTAAAAACCTGTATTTCATTCAAAGTATTTCCGGTTGCTTACAAACTTTAATGCAATTTTCATAATAATAAAGGCTCATAATAAAGAACTAAAGCTTCTTTGAAATTCCACAACGCATTGGAGTAATACCAGTGTTAAAAACGATAATCCTTTTCAAAGACTAGAGGAATTATCCATGAATTTATTCAAAAACATCAATTTTGAATTTCTATCTTAACTTTTTAATGGCCTATGCCAGTTAAACTTACAGTTGAAGCTCTTTACAGATAAAATACAAGTATCAGGTAATTTAGCAACTTTCAATTTGGTAACACTGTTTTTGGCAGCTCAGCTGTTTTCGTGTAACGAGCAACGCTTGCAGATTATTGAATTTTATTATCAAAATTCATGCCCGGTTAAGAAACCACATTGTGCACTTCCGAAAGCTGTCATTTTTGTATAAAAAATTGGAACTACTAATACAGATATTGCAAAAAAGTTATAATTGTTATTTGCTATTACGAATAGAATCGATAAAAGACAAAACCAAAGCCATATAACCTTAGCAACATACATATACATTAAACCCAGCAACAGAAAAAAAAGATTCGATCAATTATTCTAGACATTTACTTAAAAGCTCATATGGATTTGAAAATTCAAAGTATGATAAAGTTTGTTACATTATCATAACAAACTCTATCATGTGAAGAGGATAACATTGACAATATGGAATCTGAGCTACAAACAGAAAATTATAGAGCTCTTGCTGATCTGCTGATAGAAAAATTTTTCTTACATGTGTAGCAAAACAAAGGTTAAAACAAAAAATATACCTTTTTTACACAAGGCTATTCAAACAATGAAGCGATCTTCAGCAAAATGCGAGAGCATTTTCAATAACAGCCAATTTCTGAAAAGAATACTTTATATCTCGTCTTAGTAACCAATCATTAAACGTCTAAATTTCTTTAGTTTTATTATTTAAATAATATATGTATGTATGTAATGTTAATATGTCTGTTTGCGTACTCAAAAATTTTTCAAAAGTTTTTACTGGATTGTGTTTGTTCACATAAATACTCAGTAAGGAGAGAAGAACAAAACAGAGCAAAATGTCATTTCGATGCAAGAGAATTTACAGGTTTTTACTGGATAAAATTTTACCAGTAAAAATTTGTGAGATAAATAAAGAACAGCTGATAGAAAAGCATATGTGTAAAAATAAATTAAAATTTCTTTTTAAATAATAAAAAAGATTAAGATTATTTATTTACTAATTTATTTAATATTATTTATTATATCTTATTATTATTACTTATTTAAAATTATTCTTTTTTGTTTTCTTTTTTTATTCCTTAATCAGCCGTTTTCACTATCTTACTAATTCTTACTAGATTTCCGTTTGCATACTTTTCTAGATATTTTTTGTTTTGAGATTACATTTTGTCTTACTCGTTGTAAATTTCTTGTGTGCCTCTGTGGTATTGTAGGTAAGACACCTGACTACCAACCAGAAGGTCCTCGGTTCAATACCAGGCCAGCTAGTAACTGGTTATGATTATTACTCATGATATAAGAATTAGAAGGTAGTTCCACTCAAAATTGTTTGACAATAAACGAGATTCTTGAAGTTTGTTTTATATGTAAACATTTAAAAAAGCGCTGCCACATGCATAAAAAGGACCAATATTCCCAGAAATTTTTCACAATTTTGTGTAATTTAATCAAGATTTTAAATTTTGAATTTTATTTAGAATTTTGAAGCATAAGTATCAACGTTAATTTTGAATGTATAACGTATGTATGTTTTTCAACCCAGGCTATTTCAGAATAAATACTAAAAGATATGTATTGAAATTGGAAATTTGAAGGTTTTATTAAAGATTTGTTAAAGGTTGTTTTTTGTTGTTGTTGTTGTTGTTGTTTTTTGATTTTTTTCTTCGTTTGCACATTTAACATTTTGTTTTGCCTTATATTACGGTTTAATAATCGAATTCGAAAAAAATTATGTAATAAATGGCATTTTGTGAGCGGGGTATGGTAGCCCAAATTTTAACATAAATGTGAGTTCGCCTTTATTGTCAAATGGAAAACATGAGAGTGGCACTATCATGGTATTACTGCTATTGAAAACTTCTCTAAATGCATTTGCCGTTCGGAGCCGGCGTTAAACTGTTGGTCCCCTTCAATGAGTCTCAAAATAGAATCGAGTGCAGCTCATAGACTGAGAGAAGTCCCCGTGTTCCTTCATGGAATGTTATGGGAATTTTATATATATACTCGTACATATATATAAACTTTTTACTGTGTAATTTTTATTAGACTTTACAAGAAAAGTACCCAAACAGACATAATTCTTCAAGTAATATATGTACATCAGCGATGCTGGTTCATATTGTTCAGGTTACAAAGTTTTTCGGCCGTTAATCTATTCTCCTCGTGAATATTATGGTGAATTCCAAAACGTCAATATACTTTGTTGCGATTCGGTTTTACTACTGAATGGATACAAGCAAACTACACTGATTTTTTCTTTGAAAAAAAAAATAAATAAAATTTTTACTTTTGTAAACTCTTTTTGCTGCTGTCAGCATTTTTTTTATGTAAAATCATTTTAATTTTGAACGCAATAGCTGTTTTCATTTTAAAGTATGTTATTATTATATGGGTATTAACAAAATAGTGCACGCATTGAGCCGGCCTTATTGCTTGTCGCAAAATGGGGACTCTGAAACATTGTAATACCGATCGCCATATTTCCACATCATAAATTCCAAAAATAAACACTGCGTGCCAACATATGCACACCACAGAGCTTAAATAATTAACATAAAGTATTACGCCACCAGTTGGCATAAAGACGTTCTGCCCACCCAACCTGATGATGATAACGAAACCCATACAATATCATGATCCCAAAAACACAAGTTGTGAACTCAAATGAAATTATCACACAGAAATGATAATGTATTATCTTTAAGCCAACATAATTATATTAAAACCCGTATTTAAATAAATTCTAAATCATTACAAAATAATAAAAATAAATTGGTTAAAACTAAAAAAAATAAATAAATTATAATATATAATATTCATAAAAAAAATCACCGGCAAAATAATTTTATCAATATCTTAATAAGTTACATGCAAAAATTAAATAAAAATAAATTTAACCGGATGCCGTAACTGTGTTTGATAAATTATGGGTTTTTTAAAATAAATAAAAACGAAAACTAAAGAAAGATCAACAAAACAAAGAAAACTTACTTGAAATAACTCCGACAGCCATCAAAAGATCTTCCGATGTTGCTCGATGTTGAGTATGATGTTGATTTCTCTTTTTCATTAACATATGTACATGTTGCTAAACAAAGCTTTATACTAAAATTCTTCAGAAACAATCATACTAAATATGCTAACTAAAGCAAAAATCAATGTAAATGATTTGCTTTCGTTAACATACCACATATGTACATAAGTAGATAAATGAAAAAAATTAAATACTAAATAATAAATACAACAAAATTTTAACGGGAATATTATAAAAACAATATTTATTTTTGTTTTTTTTTTTTGCAAGCAATAATTTTATAAAATTTAATAAATCTCGTATTATGTTCACACTACCGAAGTTAAACATGTTTAAGAACCTTTTTAAAAAAATTAAACAAAATTGTTCACACTGTAATTACAGTGTTTTACTTTGACATTTTGTCAAATTTTTCATTAGAAGTTTCAAAAATGAAAAATTTTTACATACAAATTTATAAGTTTAAAATTCTAAAAATATCTTGTCAATAAATTTTCAAGTATTTTTTAACAACGTAGTTGAAAACATGGAGGATATTTTTAAAGAGATTAAAAAATTACAAGACAGAAATACAAATAGAAAATTATTGAAGAAAGGAACAGTTTTGCATAAATTTTGTTGATGTTTGCTTCGTATTCACTTTTTTAAGCTGACTCTTCATTTCTTCATACTTATATGGTTATAACTACGGCCACCGCTAGCTTATCTATATGTTCCGACCATTTTTCAATGTTACCTTATCCCTCCTGAAGTATGTATGGCGTTTTCCATCATTTGTTTTATTTACTGCCTCTCCCTTTGTTCTCAATGTTTGATTGTGCCTATACATATAGGATAGGATAGGAGGAAGTGGTAGCTTCGTTGATTCAAGGCACATTCGAACACACATTGCGGACCGATACCACACGATGTCACCGAGCTGGTCATCAAGTTCAGAATAATTGAGCTTGAAAATCAGGGCGGAGACTTCGTCTGGAAGCACATTACCCTAAATTTAGTCGAAAACCAGCCAGGCAGTATACATATATACATACATAAATGCATAAAATTAATGCAGAAATTTATACTATTGTAATTTGAAAAATTGTTTTTTAATTTAAAAAAATGTTTAATTAAAAAAATGTAATTTAAATTTTATCTATATATATAAAAAGAAGTGTACACTTTTATGTCACCACTAACTGCGGAAACGGGTCCACCAATTTCAACAACTGTTACCGTTCCCCACACAAGCAAAATTCCATACCTTCTTAAAACTGATGATTTGAGTTAACCTCCAAGCTATTTAGAAACTTCAAATCTAAACATTCTCAAGATATACAAATATCAATATCGACTTTGTATAGAGGTACCATGCCCACTTATCCAATTCCGCCCACTTTTTATAATCTCAGAAGTCATTTAGAACAAATTCAGAACCTTCCATTTTAACCGTTCTCTAGATATACAAAAATCAATATTACACCTAAGACATTACGATACATGGTTTGGTAGCTTTTCAAGTTGCAATAAAAAATGGAAGGCATTTTGTTGATATTTGTATGGGAATATATAGAAATATGTAAATGCCAAATTTTTTTGTTCCGAAACAATGGGTAAATCCAGCTTAAATAACCCAGTACCGGCGGCAAGTTTTGGTGCGGTAGCAAACCATCTGTCGTCGTTATCCTGCGATTGGGACCCAGCTGTTTTAGGTGGGGAAAAGGTCGAAATCGGCCTGACACTTGAGTCCGTCACATAGTAGGGAGATACACCATCACCAGTAACGCCAACACCAACACCACCACATGAAGCCACACCAGCACCACTAGCAGCCGACGGCAAGTTCTCACCAGCAGCAGCAGCCATAGCCGCAGACTTGAGGCGCTTTGTCGACACAATGCTCGACAAATTCGCCTAATCCTCCGACAACGAACTACTCATCTTGCTCTCCGTATGACAGAGGCAGGACTTCGGCGGTGGAGGTCCCATCATTTCATCAGTAACAGCCCCAGACGTGACGTCAGAGGCATTCACCCTAATTGTCTACTAAAATTGCAACAAAATATGAGATACCAAGATTTACCATGGGGAGTCTCAATTTTACAACAATACCTTCAGCCATACCACACACACAAGTAAAGAACACAGTTTTTATTAACGATTAAAAATTTTTTCGCATGCGAAAAACACGTCTTCACTCAACGAATCACACAACTGAAGTAGTACTAATTCACAATGGTACCACTGGTAATGACAGGGCTGATTAATTGGTTCGTCAGGGCTCTGTGTGAACGGTTCTTCGGACTGTAGAACGTTATACCGCCGTTGAACCATTAAATCAGCGTACTCAAGGAATTTCTCATAGGAAAGGCTGGTCAAATCCAGTATAACAATCCGGGTTGTAGGATCTCTAGAATTTTATGGCCAGTTATTTCCAGTCGTGGGAATTTCGCTCTTCTCTCTATGAATATGCATCGCATCTCGAGTGAATTTATGACCCAAACTCTAACCTCCCTGTCATGTATAGACCCTACTGCTATCCTTCAGTTTGAGAAGAGCGTCGGCTAGGGCGTCGGGATTACTAAGATTCCGGGGAGTAGGACCTTCCAGTTTCTTAGTTTTTTTTCCTTCTTTATTTTCTTTCTTTATTTTCTTTTAGTCTTTTCTTACCAATTGGAAAATCCAATTAAGCTAACATTACTGTTCATGACACAATTTCAACGCTTTTATTTAGGTATATCACATCCGCGTCAGTGCTAAGCGCCAGTCAACGCATCACCCAACGATCTAATTTAGGTTGGTCTGTTAGCCGTCAAAGAAGGGGTGTAGCGCATGTTTTTGTGTTTTTTTTTTTAATATCAAGAGATTTAAAAAAGATTTTGAGAAGAGCAAAAATTTTGCTTGTTTCACCGAGAAGTATTAATGATAACCTACATACTTTTATGCATGTTTATACCTTGTACATACCTATTGCTTTACAATATTTTAACCTCAGTGTATTTATCATTTTAAGTGTTTCGGGCTTTGTGCGGAACTCTGAGGTACATACATACATACATATTTTTTTATACTAATTCTTATGAAACGAGTATTACTTTTGTTTTGTTAAAGAATTATATATTTTAGTTTTGTTTTAAATAAACTGCGATTAATCGATAATGTACCGCTGTGGTATGGTAGGTAAGATACCCGCCTACCAAACAGCAGGTCCTCGGTTCAATACCAGGTCAGACCGTCTATTTTTTCAACAGCGGCATCACCTCATAACATTAGCTAGTAAATGGTTATGAATAATTACTACTATTGAGAACTTCTCTAATGCATTTGCCGTTCGGAGCCGGCGTTAAGCTGTAGGTCCCTTTCAATGAGTCTAAAAATAGAATCGGGTGCAGCTCATTGACTGAATATTATGGGATATCGATAATCGCGATTAACTGTCTTTTTTAATCGTAACCGCGATTATGAAAAACTGCGATTAAATGCAAACGCTACAGCTAACATTTGCGCTGTATATAATTAAATTAAGATAATATGTCGATCATTTCAATTTATTAAATTTTATTTTATTTTATTTTTGTCCATAGTTCTTTCTGTAGGTTACATAACACTAAAATATTAAAAAATTTATAGTTTTTTAATATGTGTATGATGTGTAAGTATAATTTATATTAAAAATATTTTTACAGCTTTCAACCTAAGATAGGCTGGCAATAAATGGGAATGTACTCATAGTATTTGTCTAATGGATGAAAAGCAATATCTAATGTTATATGCTTTTAAAATAAAACGTTGATATATGTATGTTGTATTAAGAAAGATTAAATTAAAGATAAATTTCTTAGGGTATTTGCAATATTGAGTTTAAAAAATAATTTTAAGTAGCGTAACACACTTTAGCGACACATATAGGGTACACCAATTTCCATATTTTTTTCATTACGTATTTCAGTGAAGAAACGGTTTATGTCCTCTTCAGTAACTATCTTCTTGGTGGCAGCAAAAGTTTGTAAATATTCCTTTAATTTATCCTTCATTCGATTATATTCGGTAATGACATCGATTTGTTGTACTCGGTCAATAGATGCCAAAGCACGAATTCCTTCTTCATATGAAGATTCAGTTCCATGCCGTTTTAATCCTCTTTCTTCGTAGCTTTTTGAAGAATCTTCAGGATCCAAAAGGTATTTAATTTTTTCACGTTCATATACAGCAAGACATGAAGAACATTGGCAAAGTGCCGCTCTCCAATCTGTTCCCCAAAATGTTGGACCTAAAAAATATGTCAAGTCAAAACAAACAAAAAATAGCATCAATTTAGAATTCCATTTAAAGTTTAAAAAGTCACAAAACATAAAAATACTGTCATAATAAACATAAAAATTACCATTTTACTATTAAAATAGAAAGCAAAACATGAATATTGAATATTTTCAAGAAAGGCTGGAGTATCTCATGTACTGCGGTATTAAATTGTCTCCCGAGCAAAAGGTTTTGATTGAAAATTCACTTATAGTATTGCAAAACGAAAATCATTTCGCTGGCATGTATTTTTGGGGTCGAATTAATGGCACTAACAAAGACTATTATATAGCATTTGGATATTTAAGAGACTGCCTAAAAGATCGCAAATATTTTTATAGTATTGATGGATATCAATGGCTTATGTTGCCATTCGTTCATAGTTCAAAAACTTTTCAAGCGACTATATTATCGACTAAGCCATTTTCCGGAGATCCAAGTTTAGTTACAACCGTCAAATTAGTAAATACATGCATACTTCCATTTTTCTTAATACAAGTTTTTGATCAAATTTCTTTTAAAGGATCCTACTTTTGATATAGATGCTAACCAAATAATATCGTCCAGTTTACCCGAAGAAGTCCAACTTAAAGAGGAGGAACGACTAGCTGCAATTGTGTTTATTATAACCGAAGAGAGCGCAATTTGTCCACGAGGTTTTTTATACAAACTTACTGATGGTAGAGTAGTCCCAAATCAGATGTTTCGAGGTTTAAATGACTTGCAATGTGAAGATTTTTCGTACTATCAAATATATCGTCTACCACGCAATGATCTCAAATTTAATTTATCTCACCGAACGGACTACAATTATCCAATCGATTTTTTGGATTCTGTGGAACACGTTATTCCCAAGTGTCAAGCATTTTCACTAAATTTACAGCGCAATGAGCGATTAGTAATAATAAAATCGTGCATTTGGTTGGGCATGACTTTTTTTCACAAAATAAACTCATCCAAACATGGGTTTATTTACTTTGGCGATGGCAAAAAAAATAACGATTTACTTTTTATGTTTTAAAATCATTATAGTAATTATAGATAAATCCGAAATTTAAACCAAATAAATTTCATACAAAAAACATTATTTACTAATATCCAAAAAGGCTGTATTTATAAAATGCACATTAAATCAACTTTGTGAATGATAATCCGTGAACCTCAAAACGTTCTAAAACTTCAAAATTTTACTCTTAAAATACCCTTGTTTTAAGAAGGGGCCTGTGCTGCATAACGACGGCAAAGTTTTAACCCAGAAAATAAAGTGATGCACTTTTAATGCATATAAATTTGATTTGCATTAAGAAATTTTGGAGCAAAATAGTGAATTTAGGTTTAAGCCGCTAAATGTAATGATGCATGGCTGTGATGCATGTCCAAGTATTATTATGGCTTTATGAATCTGTTCTGAAAACCACGTGATTTCAAATCATAAACGATCTCAATTATTATTTTTCCATTGTATAGTTATGCATAATCATTTAATTCAGCTATTTCTCTTTCAGTATTGTTATGTAACTGCTGTTTTTAGTTATATCTCCTTAATATCTACTATTTTATTTTCATTTTCCCTTATTTTTTCTAAATTTGTACATATTTTCGTAGATGATTGGCGCTCGTTTCCTAAACGTTCTCAATATACAGCCAAAGCCGTTTTCAAAAGAATAAAAGATGTGTATTCAAAATTAGGCGTTTTTAAAAAATTCCCATTTTTGTTTTTTAATAAAATGACAATTTTAAATCAAAAATGAATAAAGCAGGGACTTAAACCGAACCCGAATCCAAAATATAAAAAAAAACAATAAAATGCCGAGGATTTTAAACGAAACAGTAACCAGAGCACATTCTTAACACCAAATATAGTAAAAAGAGAAATAACTTTTCTGTTCAATAATGTACAAAGGCAAAAGGAAGAAAATCTTCGAATGTAAATGTCACCGATTCGATTGATAACTTATTTAAAAAAAAGGCATGCAATCAATATACATACTAGGGAAATCGATTATTCGACTTTTTTCAAAAACCGGTTTTCGAATAATACGAAAAATTGCAATTAAAAAAACGGTTATAAATTTATCAAATAACCGGTTAATAGGTTCTGTTATTAAAATAAAAATCTTAATTCAAGTTGCATTAGCAAATAAAATTGATACATTTTTGTCTCCTGTCGTAGTTTCTAGCAAGTAAAAATGCTAGAATAACATTACGACATTTCTTCCTCGACACCGCAACGTTCTAGTATTTTATCCAGTGATTCATTTTTTACAGCGTGTTTTGTAAGATTTCTACATGCCAGTGCCTACAGACTATTAGAAACAAGTTTTTCTTGCTGCACAATAGCGTCAATCTCATAAGCATATTTAAGGTGGTTAAGAATTTCTGTTGTCGAAGAGCTTTTTCAGCTTAGTATGTAAGAACAATCAATATATCTAGACTTTTCCTTTCCATCATTTTCCAAATATTTTCACATTTCAGAGAACATGTGTAGAGACATATGTAAATACATGCATCATGTATTTATTAGTGTATGCCACTGTGTTATATTAAGTAAGACGACCGCATACCAACCAGAAAGTTTTTAATTCAATTGGAGGCCACACCATCTGATTATTTTTAACAGCGGTATCAATTCACAATATTGCTTGTGGCTGGCTTTGACTATTTACGTTTGAAAAACTTTACTAAATATAACATCTGCAGTTCGGAGCTGGCGTCTGTAGGTCCCTTTCAATGAGTATAGTTGATCATCATTCCCCATACATAAAAATTTAATATTTATTTTTTGAAAATGAGAAAAAGTTATCGTTGCTCAAATGCGCATATCTTTTATGACCTACCATGGTTTTCACGTTATTTGTGCGAAGTTCACGGTTGTCACATACAGTATAAAAACAGTATTAAATTTAGAAAAATACTTAAATAAAGAGTATATTTACACTAAAAAATATAAAAACAAAAATTATACATGTTTAAATTAACCGGGTATTTGTGTTAAAATAAAACAAAACCAAAAAGCCGGTTAAAAGCGGTCGAATAATAACCGTTTAATCTCCCTAATACAAACATTTGGTTTGTCAAATAAATGTTTTCAAAGTAGAAAAAAATCTTATTTTCATTTGAGAATTTCAACAACAAACTCAACATTTTTGTTTGTTTTGTAAAGGGTCCGCCAAATGCATTTTTTTTTTTTTTGAAAATGCTATAAAAAAACTACTGAATATTTTCTCAAATTTCTTTTTTTATTTGAAAGTACAATCCTTTCGGTTAATAATGGAAAATAATTTCATTCAAATGGCTGCCTCGGCTGGCCATGCAGTATCCTACACGATCGGTCCAATTTTTAAGCATATTATCGATTGTGTGCAGCTGTACTTCACCAATGGCTTGACGAATATTGTCCTTTAAAGCGTCAATTATCTCTGGCTTGTTGGCGTAACACTTATCTTTGACGGCACCCAAAAAATAATTGTCCAATGGTGTCAAATCGCAGCTCCGATGTGGCCAAACGACATCAGCTTTGCGGCTGATAATGCAATCTTCAAAAGCAGGGCGCAAAACATCGAGTGTAGCTTCGGCTGTGTGGCACGTAGCACCGTCCTGTTGAAACCAAATGTTGCTAATATTCTCCTCTTCAATTTTTGTGAACAAAAATTCGTTCAACATGGCCCGATAACGATCGCCATTGACTGTAACGGCCACTCCTTGCTCATTTTCGAAGAAAAATGGCCCAATTATGCCTCTGGACCAAAATCCGCACCAGTGACAGTGACTCGTCTTGGGTGTATCGGCTTTTCAATGTATGCGTGCGGGTTTTCTGTGCCCCAAATGCGACAATTTTGCTTGTTTACATTTCCGCCAACATCAAAATGGGCATCGTCTGAAAAGATGATTTTTTTTGGCAAAATCGGCATCTTCTGTAAATCGATCGCAGCGAAGCGAAGTTCAAGCGTATACACAACCATATTCGTTCAGCGGAACGATAAAACTAATTATCTGTCTAATCAGACATGAGCTAAGTGTTACCATTCACGAAATAAGCACTAGTTGAAAAAAAACGTTAGATGGCGGACCCTTTACATATGCCATTACTATTCCTGTTAAGAACTATAAAATGAACCAACATTTTTGTGTTGCAATACACCAACAACAAAAAATTATCTTTACCTGTTTTTTGTGCTGTCAAATAAATGTTTTCAAAAATAAGAAATTGGAATTTTTGGAATGTGTTTTTTTATGACAAAAACTTGTGGCTTTTGTGAATATTATCGTATGCAAACGACGTCACAAAGCATTCAGCAATAAAAAACTGGTCAATCGTGCAACAAATGACTCTCTATACTATAAAAACATTCCGCGAACACTGTTGTTGAATGCACTCTTTAATTTGCATGGCAAAAGTTACATTAATTTATAAATCTGAGTAGGTTTAATAAATTTATATGTATATATGTAAGTTTTGTACTTAGTTTTATTTGACAATAAATTCCTTGTAAACATGACAAGTTAGGCTGTTTATAAAATATAAAAATAAAATATATTCATTCTATAAAAGAAAAGAAAACTGTATACATCGCGTTTTATTCATGTCCCATAATATTTGAATTTTAACAACATTCTCCAAAAGGTTGTGATAATACGTATGAAAAATATTCAAGACTGGGAAAGAAAAAATCCTTGTACTATTTCGAGAGCGACATAAAACGGGAACGCCAACATTGTAACAACAAGCGGGTCAGATTATATTCGAGGTACCTACTACACAAGTAGGCGTCGAGAGGGTCTTTTCAGCTCTAAAAATTTATTTTATCTCCACAAAGAACAAATTTAAATTTAATTTATATCAATTATAAAATAAAACCAAAATTACTTCGATAAGTAAACAAATTTTGAAGACGGTATGCAATGAAAAGTGTATACTGAATTACCGCATATATTTTACATTAATTAAGAGTGTAATATAATACATTAATATAATGTTGTAATGCTATTTCCAGTATTGTTTTTGATATATGTTTGAAAACAAGTTCCATGATGGAGAAGTGCTAAACAAAATTTGCAAACATATCGAGTATCGCTCCTCTTACTCCTTGCATTACATACGCGACACATCTTCTGTATACAATATTGCTTGAAATTCCAAATGACGTAAATTTCTGTCATTCGCCACCAACAGCTAAAAAATGAAAGACGGAAATTGACGTGTCCCTTCTTCAGTGTTTTAAGTTAAATCAAATAAAAACGTGTCTGTAGATTATTTTAAAAAGATTCTTTTAGACAACCCGAAGGAACTTAGTATACGATCAAACGGTTATCTATTGAGGTAGTGGGAAAAGTAAAAATAAAATATTTAACCGAGAGAAGGTGAGAAAAAAATTCGAGAGAATTAGTATTTTCTATAATATTATTTATTATTTATGTATAGGGTAAGTACACACGTACTAGCGTAGACAGTTATCCGTATAGACCTAAGTCAAGCTCTCTTAAAAATAACCATTGTACGAAAAATATATGCACAACATATATTTTCAAAAAGGTTAGTTAATTACCTCTTGTTTGTCCACTTATACGTCACAGTATTATGATATATAAGTTGTTATTTAATATTTTCAGATACGTATTTTTTGTTGGTATACCAATTATATTTCTCATAAGTTAAATATATTTCACTTTGTAAATACATATATCAATCGATATAAATTTGTATTAAAAAACACTAAAAATGTTTTAGATTTACTAAAGAATATCGAACAGATGGACGTAAATATGTAGCTCAAAATTCATTTTTTACATTTTCATTTGTACTTTTTTCCAGAAAAGCTTAGAAATATGACAAGCATGGTTTCATTAGATGTAAAATTCTCTCAGCGAAACTGTCAAGGTTTTAGTGACCAGAATATATTATGAGACTCTTGTTGGAGTATTACAAAGGAAAGAAAAATTTATATAAAAAATGAAATTATTTTCCATTATTAACCGAAAGGATTGTACTTTCAAATAAAAAAAGAAATTTGAGAAAATATTCAGTAGTTTTTTTTGTAGCATTTAAAAAAAAATGCATTTGGCTGACCCTTTACAAAACAAACAAAAATGTTGAGTTTGTTGTTATATTTGTATTGAATATTTGTATTGAAAAATTGTTAATTTGAGAATAAAAGTCCATATATATATATATATATATATATATATATATATATATATATATATATATATATATATATATATATATATATATATATATTTGAGAGTAAAAGCCTACATATATATATATATATATATATATATATATATATATATATATTTGAGAGTAAAAGCCTGCATATATATATATATATATATATATACCTCTATATATATATATATATATATATATATATATATACCTCTGTATATATATATACCTCTATATATATATATATATATATATATATACCTCTATATATATATATATATATACCTCTATATATATATATATATATATATATATATATATATATATATATATATATATATATATATATATATATATAACAATTTTTCAATACAAATCAAATTCTTTACAAGTCAAACGCAATTTTTTTTAACACAACTTGAATTTTATTCGGAACAAGTTAAACTTTTTTCACTTTGAATGAAATCATTTTCACTTCAAATTATATTTTTTCACTTCAAATTATATTTTTCTCACTTCAAATCAAAGTTTTTCATTTCAGATTAAATTTTTTTATTAACTATGGGGAAAATGCTGAATAAATCCAGGACGTAAAATTTTTTAAGCTATTTATTAAAATATAAAAAAGAGTAATATTAGCTTAGAAACAAAAAATTGAAAAAGGAGGGTTTTAGTTCTTTTTTATATACATTTTTCTTTCCTTTGTAATACTCCAACAAGAGTCTCCTAATATATTCTGGTCACTAAAACCTTGACAGTTTCGCTGAGAGAATTTTACATCTAATGAAACCATGCTTGTCATATTTCTAAGCTTTTCTGGAAAAAAGTACAAATGAAAATGTAAAAAATGAATTTTGAGCTACATATTTACGTCCATCTGTTCGATATTCTTTAGTAAATCTAAAACATTTTTAGTGTTTTTTAATACAAATTTATATCGATTGATATATGTATTTACAAAGTGAAATATATTTAACTTATGAGAAATATAATTGGTATACCAACAAAAAATACGTATCTGAAAATATTAAATAACAACTTATATATCATAATACTGTGACGTATAAGTGGACAAACAAGAGGTAATTAACTAACCTTTTTGAAAATATATGTTGTGCATATATTTTTCGTACAATGGTTATTTTTAAGAGAGCTTGACTTAGGTCTATAAGGATAACTGTCTACGCTAGTACGTGTGTACTTACCCTATACATAAATAATAAATATTATAGAAAATACCAATTCTCTCGAATTTTTTTCTCACCTTCTCTCGGTTAAATATTTTATTTTTACTTTTCCCACTACCTCAATAGATAACCGTTTGATCGTATACTAAGTTCCTTCGGGTTGTCTAAAAGAATCTTTTTAAAATAATCTACAGACACGTTTTTATTTGATTTAACTTAACACACTGAAAAAGGGACACGTCAATTTCCGTCTTTCATTTTTTAGCTGTTGGTGGCGAATGACAGAAATTTACATCATTTGGAATTTCAAGCAATATTGTATACTGAAGATGTGTCGAGTATGTAATGCAAGGAGTAAGAGGAGCGATACTCGATATGTTTGCAAATTTTGTTTAGCACTTCTCCATCATGGAACTTGTTTTCAAACATATATCAAAAACAATACTGGAAAAAAAATGCATTTGGCGGACCCTTTACAAAACAAACAAAAATGTTGAGTTTGTTGTTGAAATTCTCAAATGAAAATAAGATTTTTTTCTACTTTGAAAACATTTATTTGACAAACTGCATGTATGTATTAGGGAGATTAAACGGTTATTATTCGACCGCTTTTAACCGGCTTTTTGGTTTTGTCGAATACGGTTTTTTTTTAAATGTCCATTTTTCGAATACCGAATAAACCGGTTATTTTAACACAAATACCCGGTTAATTTAAACATGTATAATTTTTATTTTTTTATATTTTTTAGTGCAAATATACTTTTAAGTATTTTTCTAAATTTAATACTGTTTTTATACTGCATGTGACAACCGTGAACTTCGCACAAATAACGTGAAAACCATAGTAGGTCATAAAAGACATGCACATTTGAGCAACGATAACTTTTTCTCATTTTCAAAAAATAAATATTAAATTTTTATATATGGGGAATGATGATCAACTATACTCATTGAAAGGGACCTACAGACGCCAGCTCCGAACTGCAGATGTTATATTTAGTAAAGTTTTTCAAACGTAAATAGTCAAAGCCAGCCACAAGTAATGTTGTGAATTGATACCGCTGTTAAAAATAATCAGATGGTGTGGCCTCCAATTGAATTAAAAACTTTCTGGTTGGTATGCGGTCGTCTTACTTAATATAACACAGTGGTATACACTAATAAATACATGATGCATGTATTTACATATGTCTCTACACATGTTCTCTGAAGTGTGAAAATATTTGGAAAATGATGGAAAGGATAAGTCTAGATATATTGATTGTTCTTAAATACTAAGCTGAAAAAGCTCTTCGACAACAGAAATTCTTAACCACCTTAATTATGTTTATGAGATTGACGCGGTAGCGAGAAATTTTGGGTTCCAGTTTCCTTATGTAATTCAATTTTCGGCATAGGTTTAAATCTAAAAATCTGTTAATATAAGCATATAAGCAGCTACAAAATTTCTCGCTACCGAGAACACAACTGTAGTTCACCTGCCATTTATAATCGACACATTATATATAATACACTATGTTCACGACTTCCACACATAAAAATACCAAAACAATATTTTTAATTTTTCGTATTTTTTATGAAAATAAGCCAACGAAATCGCCATGTCGCCAAACTGAAAATTAGGCAGCCAAATCAGTTTTCAAATCGCCACATTTGGCGAAAAATCGCCAGTTTTGACAGCCTTATTCCCGTAAACAAAAATTTGATAAATGTGAGTGTAATATTTTTTTTCATGCACAAAACAACCCGTACTTTTTTTTGGGCAAGTTTGTTGTTTGACAAATAAAAAATTAAAAATTAAATATTTTTTTTTAAGCTAAAAAAATTTAATTTTTTTTTTGTTTACTTACTATTTACTTAATTTTTTACATAATCAAACCTAAGAGGTTGACTTTGCCTGAGTATGATATGAGGCGCACTTGATCGCTTATTGAACATGGTAAAAGGAATATGCCTAGACCAGTGGCTGTGATAATCAGGCACTGGCCGACAGGAAAGCATTAGCACAGGATAGGGTATTGGTACAACATTCAATGTCGCAGCTGTGGGGAAGGAAGAGACGGTTGAGAACTTCGTATGTGAATACTCGGCTTAGGAACCGTCGCTAAAAAGTTTTCGGCGAGTGGTTTCGTCACATCATCTTCATATGTTGCATTGGACCAGGTGATCTCACATATCTCAACCTGAGGGAGTGGGTGCGATGTATTCCCGACCTCGATTTGATTTTTCAAGTGTTTGAGGTAATACTCAAAACGGTGTAGACATAGTTTCACACTCGTGGTAGCTACGGTTGGACACGTGAACCAATTGATGATTGAAAATTCATCAATTGAGAATTCCACTCCTTTGCTACTACCTTACTGTTTCCTATAAAAAATTAACGAATGTATCAATTGTCATAAAATATGTAGATAAAAAGTTAAAGTAAGTATGCAGTAAATCCAACAAGAAATTTCAGTTTTCCGTTAACTTTGATATTGCGACGGTGCTGTTGCAAATATTCCCTTTCAATGATAACAGCAATGATAAAATACTCAAATCAGGGTGAAAACCGTATAGTCAGAAATCTTGTCCTTAAGGATGATCTGAACAATTTGTTAAGTATGAATGTATGCTAGTAGTCCAATGGTGTTATGACAATGCGTAAAGCTCTTCATTAAAAAAGATACTTTGAGATAGTTGATATTCTATTAAAGTAAGAAGGACTTAATAAAAGTGTATATTTCCTACAAATTTTATTAGAACTCTATCTGATTCTGATTCTGATTCGTTTTTATAATGGAAAAGTAGTACTGCAAAACAGTGGTACGACATACCGAAAAGCAAACCCACTATAAGAAAATATTAAAATATCTTGTGCTGGATAACTTTAATAAATTCTTTTTGTTTTTACCAAGCATAAGTTAAATTGCATAATCGTGTTTTTTTATTTTAAAATTTGTTGTTTTTATAAAAAAGTTTTATTTTATAATTTTATAAATATTTGGTTTTTTGTGTTTTCGGACTTTTGTAAACTTTTCTCTCTAATTGAGAGAAATTAATGTTTACTCTCATTTTACAGAACTACCTAAAAAGAAAAGAAACAGACCTAATGTGATATACATACATAGATATAAAGTTGAATAAATATTTATTTTTAGAATATACTGTTGTATATGTATATGCGACCAACTGTAGGACATAACAAAACACCAACACGAAAAAGATCATGCTTATCAAGAATAAGAACTTAAATATACCCTAGATAATTTACCAACCAATAGACAAAACAAATTCAAGTCCTGAAATTATAATTTAATAAAAAAATGCAGACTATGTAATCTCAATCATAGGAAATTAATTAAACAATCACTGATAATCTTCTGTCTTGTTCAATTAAATTAGGTGTTACCTGAATACTAACCTTTACTGTAATCATTCTTTAGGGTGGAACGTAGACATGTTTTTTCATCTTTAACCTCCGAATTTTCCAATTTTTGCTTCTTACTAGAAGGTTCTCCGGCATTCTCCGCAGATACACCAGACTCACTCATATTCATTATTTCGGATATACTTTTATCCAAGTCGCTTTTCAATTTATTATCATCATTATTTTCACCAATAATCAGATCGCTTTTGGCTACAACAGTCGCATTAACGTCTACAGTTTCATTTAAATCCTCCACTGACTTCAATGCTAATCCACTATAACTTTGCAAAATTGTATGCTGCTCCATGCAAGAGCCACAAACCATTTCACTGCAAGCATCAGCGAGAGTCGCAGCATTTACAGGAGCATTTATATGTTGCAAGTGGAACCAGTCCTCGCAAATTACGCATTGCAACATCACCTCTTCAGTTGTGCGCTCTGGATCTGGGTATGGACGATGACAAGTACAATACAAACCCTGGAAGTTTTGATTATACATATTATCAGTATTTGCTTTTTCCGGTTGCTTGAGGCTTTCATTTAAAACACAACGATTAACCCCTGTTCGCTCTGTTGGACAGTCGCAACGAAAATTCCTTTTAGTATACAATTCCACTAGTTCATGGTTTTCATGGCATTGGTAAGAACACGCCAAGCATACTCCGGCACACTTATTCAAGTCATTTCGTCCTTCAGGACAACAAGTAAGACAGGAATATAGAGCCTGACGTTTCACTGGACCTTGCATGTAGGTGCAACTTTTTTCATCCGATGCCCCCAGTACAGCAGCATATTCCTCCTCAAGTTCTTTTTCTTCTTCCAAAACATCAAGCATAGTTACACTTGACTCTTCCAAGGAATTAGAACTCAATTCTTCTACAGAATTCACTTTGCTGTCCTCTTTAATACCCTCCATTTTAAGATGCGTATGCTTCTTCCAATATTACGCTGACACCACAATGTACACTTCTGCTGAAAATAAAATTAGCGCAAATTTTCAATTTTTTTTTTTTTTTTTTTATTGTTTTTATATGCAATTGATATTCAATCTGTACACGAAAAATTATTCTTCTATGTTACCAATAACAAAAGAAAAGATACAGTCACGAACACAGCGAGAAAGAGCAATTTGGCGCGAAGACACAAACACAGTGTTGATTACGATGAGATTTAAAAATTATTTACGTAGATGCCGATTTCCGAAATATTTATAATTTGTAAAATATAAATATTTATATAAAGAAATAACAATTCAACAAACTGCGACAAGAAATTTTAATTTACAAGAAATACGTATATTTTCGTTTATAGCTCATTCAAACTCTACCGAAATCTAGTGCGTTTGTAAAAGTAAAATGAACAATCTATGTTTTAGCAAACTTTGCGCTTACAGGTTTTCCAATAAAAAAAGGTAACAAAAAAGCAAAAATGAAAATATTTCAACAATTAATTATTAAGTGTAATGAACAAATTAAAAAATATAATAAATGAATATAGAAGAGGAATACCTCCTTAATCAAATCTTTTGTAGGTCATAAAAATCTTTTTCGAAATAAAAAAGATATAGCAACTATAATTTGGCAATTAAGAATGCGAAAAACTGTTTTAATTCTGATTCGTATTTACCTTGTCTATTGATCTCTTTTCAGAAAATATCGAGTCAAGTAATATCATGTTCACACATAAGCTTTAATTGCCAATTAAGACATTTTATGCCATTAGGCCTTAATTGAGCTCAATTTACGTACAAAACCACAATTTTGTAAATTGCTCAATTAGTACTTTTGTACAGTTAGTACTATTGTACAATTAACTGAATAATATTTAAAATACAATCTTGTCTGAAGAATGCAGAATGAGGAGTGGTAGCTCTGTGCGAAGTATGATCAGTGAGGAGAAAAGAAAAATATATTGTTACGTTGTTACCTTTTTAAAAACGTGTTTTTATGAGTTCGTAGATTGTAGTTAAAATAAATTTTGTGTTTGATTTCAATTAAAATCCTTTATTCAACACAATTTTGTGCACCACTGCTTGTACCCTTTTTACAGACAATAACAATTTTCTATTCTTAATTACTCCGTCTGTTTACAAGTTTGTAAACAACAACAATTACTCGACAGATCTTTCTACCTAAAGATCTTCCAACCCGATCGTAGTTATAACTTAGGTTCGATCATAACCTCTTCAACCTGAGTTTAACCACACTAAACTCTCTTACACTGAGTTCAAACCAATAACACGTTCGCTGAGTTTACACCAAATAAACTGCTGTGTGCATCGATGTGCTTTTTATATGCCTGAGTAAACAACACATTGAAAGCTCTTGAACCTCTCGATATTTTAGGTACATTTCCATTTCTTTATGTTAATTTCTTTTTAGTTCTTTTGTAGTCATGCGTATGTGAAGGTCTACCTCTTTCAGCTCTTAGTATTTGTTGTTGCTTGTTTATTGTCTTTTACTCGTTTTCTTTGCTGCTTAATTATTGTTGTTGCCGTGTTATTTTTATTTACTTGATCTCTTCTAATGGTTGTTGCTGTAGATTTGGTTATTTGTAAACAGCACGTATAGTTGTTCTTGCAGTTTTTGTTTATTTATTTTAGCGATGTAATAAACGCTGGGGTGCCCAACCTTATTTTTGTAACAATATATTCGTACAATTTTTCAAACAGGATTTATTTAAAGCCTTAATTTTTAAGAAAGGCGGTTTTATTACTTCAAACAAACAAAAAACGGCCCTTAAATGGCATTTTGTTTAGTAGAAAAATATTAAAATTCAAGTAAATAAATTTGTTTAAAGTTGAATGAATAAGGACTTCTCATACTGTACAATGTCATAAAAAATAAAATGTTATCAATATGAAAAAAGTGAACAAAAATTTTTGTATATTGAATTTAGGTTTTGTCATTAAATTTACATTCTTTTTAACGCTAAAGTCTTATTAATTCTAAGTTCTTTATTCTAAATTCACAAATTGAAGTTTTTATAAACAATATGTATCTTAGCATTTCCAGCTGTCAAATGCTAGCTGTGTAACGTTAAATGCGCTATGTGAACACTAAATAAAATAGCGCAATTTAATAATTAATTGACTCACTTAAAACGTATGTATGAACATGGTATAATACTCATTTTTATTCAAGTCTGTTTGCCTATAACTCCACAAACTCTTGTGAGCTATAATTGTGCAATTTAGGCAAATGTACGACGTTTCCTCTTGTGTTTTGAACCATTATATCATGGTGAAATTAAATAAGGTGAAGTTGTCTGTAAACAACTAATATTTGTACAAAAACAAATTTTGTATATTGTATGGTAATAATCAAAAAATTTCCATATAAAAAACCGTAAACAAAAATTGTGTACTTAATACTTGTAAATTATAAATATTTTATTTTTTTGAAGGTTTTAATTTTCAAATATTTCGTTTTTTGACGTTTTTCAATTCTGAACATTAAATATTTAGAAATATTTATAAATATATTATTTTGGACCATGGTGAACAAAAAAAAATATCCATAATAATTACCACACACTGTTATCATCATATCTTTAATTAAAAATATCTTGGCTATATAAGGAAAATCATTAAATGAAATATTAAAACCTAATATGAATATACTCAGCTGTTGTAATTTATTAACCTTCATTTCAAAACACTCATCGCTTAAAATCCTAATGATACTTTATGTCTATTAAGGAACACGTGGACTGCTCTCAGCCAATGAGCTGCACCAGATTCTATTTTTAGACTCAATGAAACGGGCCTACAGTTTAACGCCGGCTTCGAACAGTAAATGCTTCAGAGAAGTATTCAATACTCAACAAGTTGCTAGCCAATTTTATGAGGTGATACCGCTGTTGAAATTCTTTTTCTTCTTTCAGATGTTCTGGCTTGTTATTGAACCGAGTACCTTCCGGTTGTTAGGCGGGTGTCTTACTTACCATAGCACAGTGGCAGTCTTTATCTGAAATTTTACCGAATTTTTTCGAAAAATTTGATAGGCTATATCCTCTAAACTATAGTTTTTTAGAAAATGGTTTATGGCATTTCTGATTTATATTTTGGTACTATCTATATTAACAAAGTCTCGTCACAAGAAATTTTTCCTATATCGAAAAGTTCGTTATGCTATATCTTCTAAACTATAGTTTTTTAGAAAATGGTTTCTGTCACTTTTGATTCGTGTTTTGGTGTTCTATCGGTCTACATTAACAAAGTCCCGGGACAAGAAATTTTTCATTCAAAACCAAAAAACTGTAATGACATGAAATATTTCCTATATTCGCAAAGTTTGATAGGCTATATCTTCTAAACTATAGTTTTTGAAAATGGTTTATTTCATTTCTGATTTGTTTTTTTGTACTCTATCGATCTATATTAACAAAGCCCCGTCACAACAAATATTTCATACAAAAAAGCCTAAAAAATAGTTTAAAAATATGAATTTTCTTATATAAGAAAAGATTGTTGGCCTATATCTGCTAAACTATAGTTTTTTCGAATATGACATGCCATTTTGAAGTCGTTTTCAAGTACTCTATTGATCTCCATATCAAAAGCTTCCGCACAAGTCTGACTTATATTATTGGAAGTATCAGTCTCTCTATTTTAACCAAATTTTAAATGGCTGTAATTTTCTTAATTCGAAAAAGATTTTATTGACATTCGAAAAATTTGTCTTAGAAGGTGTTTCTCTTTTACACTGGCTTATTACATCTACAATTTTTGCATTCTAACATTATTCATTAATAGTTTAAAAAGGTGACGATTTTTGTCATTTTATTGCTTACATTTTGTTTTTCTTGGAATAATTGTAAAATAATTAAATTTCGATAAGTATGTTTTCTTCACTGCGTACCTCCTTTAGTGTACCCTGACTACTCTGTCTAAAAAAACCCAATCAACTCTGCACCAAAGTAAACATCTCTGTGTTAATGGCAGACAGTAATGCCAAAACAGCGACTTTTCCGACAAAACCGCTAAGTTAATTTTCCAGCTACAAAATATTTTCTGTTGGTGGTATTATGATCTCGAATTTACCTAAAAAAACTAGAAGAGCAATATTTGACATTTGTGTTTATATAGGAGTATGCCGATGAAAGATGTTTTAATTTTTAAACAGTACCATCCTTCCTAATTTCCGAATTTAAACTCCAATCGATCACTTTTAATCATCAAACTCGGAAAAATGATTTTTGCTACAGAAATATGTTAAAATCCGTTCTTATATAGGAATGGCAAAAACCACATCCGAATTCACAAAAAACTTAGTGAAATCCATTTTCAAAGACTAGACGCCGGAATTTAGGCAACGTTAAATAAACGTTTAAATGTAGAATATTTAAAAATTCTGAAATAAAAACTTAATTGTAAGAAAAGAGTGTACACGTTGTTTTGACGTTCGTGTATTAATACATATGTAAAGATGTTATTAATAATGTATATTAAATTTAAAAATGTTTTTTTAAAGGTTTTTTTTTAAAGAAATTTCGGTGGCAGCACTGTTTTCACAAATGTATCTATTCTTAAACTTTTGGCAACACTGGTTGCAGAATTAGTGGAAGTAAGATAAAAGCATTTGGCATAGAAAGTTGTTCGACTTATGTTTCTTTTCGGAATATATATTGATAGAAAATGAATGCGCCACCAACATTCGAATCATTTTTACTTTACGAGGGTGAAAAGAAGTGAGTAGTTATAAATTAGCAATTATTGTATCCTTTTCGTATTCCAATATTTTTTACAGAATCATTAAAGAGTTGGACACAAAAGTTACAAATGCGGCCATATTTACAGTTAATAAGGAGGATCACACTCTAGGAAATTTGATTAGAAAGTAAGAGAATGGCCTTTGATAAATATGCAAATTATTTTTAATTTTCTTTTTTAAATAGTCAATTGCTTAAAGATCCTAATGTTTTATTTGCGGGCTATAAAGTGCCACATCCTCTGGAACATAAATTTGTCATACGCGTACAAACAACAGCCGACTATACACCACATGAGGCATTCATGAATGCCATCACAGATCTTTTATCCGAATTGTCTCTTTTTGAAGAAAGATTTAAGGTATTTCGAATTGGATGCGGTTGAAAGTGCTTATGATTTAAATTTTTTCTTTTCTATTTTAGGAAGCCATAAAAGAAAAGAAGGAAGGTGGCGATTAGAAATTTATGTAAAAGTAGTTTTTCATCCTTACTAAATAAAATATTTATCTTTTCATTGTAAAGTTTAAACTGTGTTTGAAACCAATTTGTTCATAATATTCTTATTTCCACTCCAAATAATTTATTTATGACATTGATACTGTTCGAAAATGAAATTAATTCCTTAATTAGCTTCTACAGAAAACGTAAAACGAACTCTGTTATCGAAATGAAACCACATAAAATTAGTGATTACATTTCGAAAAAAATTTTTTTTTATAATTTTCTTTCTCAAGCTAATTTAGGACATGAAAAAATCTGATTCCGTGTTTTCTATTCCGATAGATTTTGTTTTTTGTGCTATAAAATTTCGCACGATTTTATTTCAAAAATTTTTAAAGTTTACTTTTCAGTGAGAATAAAATAAAATGTTATATTTATACCAGTCATTCTTCATATAACCAAAATTTTGCCTGGGAAGTTGACTATAAAATGTTTTAAAAATAAAAAAAACAAAAATTATTAGACATCAGAGAAATCAATTCGGATCAAAAGTGGAATTAATTGCGTTATTAACTCGTACAGCGAAAATAAAACAAAATTTTTTTCGGAATGAAACTACTATTTAATATTTCTTTATAATTTTTGTGTTTTGATTTTTATTTGCAAACCAAAAATGTTTACTTCTCGGGATAAATATAACACATGAAGAAAAACTTGCATAAATATAACACATTTAATTTATTTTCGCCGAAAAGTTTACTTTAATAATTTTGTAAAAAAAATTTTTTCGAAATTTGTAGAACAAAAAACTAAATCGATTGGATTTACAAATACAGAATCAAGACTATTTCGATTTGAATGTGTGGCATACTCGTATAAAAGGAATTTCAAAATGAAGTCACTTTTAATTATAAAAGTCGTTTATTTGCTTGAACCATGCTTGCTTCAACAAGCAAGCATTAACTCTGACCATTTTCCATTGTGTCGCCTTTCTATATGTGACATGCCTTTCATCATGTTCATCAGATACTGCATTAAGATTTTCAGCAAAGAATCTAAGTGCGAGTTCAAAAAAGAAAGAAAGAAGTTCTTGAACAATTTCTTTGTCAGCTTTTTTATTTCCCAAAAAGTTGTGAACAACATTTACAAAAGCCATCCTTGCTCTTTTTTCTACTTCATTCAACTTCATATTAAAAGTTGCATCCTTCATAAGCTCTCTTATTTGTAGACCTACAAAGATTCTTTCTTTTAGTTTTATTTGTGGACCTACGAAGGTTCTGTCTTTTAGTTGTGCGTCGCTGATTCGAGGGATTTTGGTTTTAAGCTATTGAAAGCTTTCAGAATCCTTATTCATTGCTTTTCACAAAGTTTTTCATTAGACCCAGCTTTATATAAATATTTAATATTTTTCTTTTTGAATTAAGGAATTAAGCTCGTTCTTCGTAGCCAAAATTTGACTTCGTAGCACTTATCTCTTGCGACTATTCCATTAGCATAAGAAACAGCAGGGGGTCTACCATGTAATTCGATTCGAAAGAAAAAATATACGAATTCGTAATTATTTCTACAAATGCTACCATGTAATACGATTTTCGAATGTTTCTTTTTTCCCTTTACGAAAGCAAAAAAAATCCCTTAAATATAGTAACTCTGTATTACGAATACGGACACTTATTATGTAAAAAACGTAGGGATATTATTCGCACGCCATTTTAATAGTGACAAGTGAACGAAGCAAGCAAAATGTAGGTATTAACAATAATTAGATATTAGTTTTCTTGTTTAAAGTTAAAAATTAATATTTTTATGCAATTTGATAATGCAAGTTAGTGTATTATTTAAATATTAACATAATTTACATTTTTATATAATATTTTGATAAATATTAAAAGGAATACTCCAAAAAGAAATATGTATACCAACCAAAAACAATACGAGGCCATCGTTGAGTTTATGACGAAGCATCCAGATTTGGCAAAAGGCCATTTAAAAATACCAGATGCCAAAAACAAATCTAATAATTTGTGGCAAAAGTTATGTTCCGATTTGAATGCTTCTGGACCACCTTAACGTGATATTAAAGGATAGAAAAAAGCAAGTTAAAACATACGTTACAGACCCTTTTTTAATTTGTATTAAAAACCAAATTGAAAAAAAAACATTTTTTTAGGTATGGGCAGATTATAAGACCCACGTAAAGTCTAAGTGCCGCCGAAACAGAAGCAGCATTTCTGGCACTGGTGGTGGACCAAGCAGATACTGCTCTCTTACGCCTCTGGAGCAACAAATTTCCAATTGCTCTCGTTTGAAGAAGCCGTTAGTGGAATGAGTGGCACTTCGGAGTTTGGTGCCAATAATAATTCACAAGCAATACCATCAACTAGCAAAAACTGCACTTTAGAAAATGAATGCAGAAAATTTAACATGAATTCAGATTCAAACTCATTGCTTGAAACTCCCTCTGATACAAAAAACACCCCATTGAGGCAAAAGAAAAAGTTTTCAATCGTGGTTTACTTTTGGAAACGCAGGTTGAAAATCAAATTAAATATCAGGAAAACTCAACAAGAATTTTTAAAGAAATAAATGAAAACCTTGTAGGTGTTCAAAAATATATTAGAAAAGGTTTTGATGTACAAGAGCGTAGATATAAACTGGAAAAACTAAAAATTAAGTTAAAAAAACAAAATATAGAACTTAAGAAACAAACATTAGAGTTGAAAAAAGAAAAATTTGAGTTTAAGAAAAAATTAGGTATTGAGAAATCAAAAATTAAACTCCAGCGGTTAGAATTAAAAGAGAGAATGCTTAATATTGAAATGGAAAAACAAAACCAATAATGTAATTAGTTTATGTCTTATTTTTTATTTTGTTATGTTATTGTTATTGACTTTAATTTTGTTACTAAATTAATATTTTCTTTTCATGTTTACTATCATTTAAATGCATAAGTTTATCAAGTTATCATATTTTTCTCTTAAGCAATGAACTTTAATAAATTCTGAAGTAAAAAAAAAAATTATTTCAATTTTTTCGTAAGTTATTTTTTATTTCATTTCTAATTTTTTTTAGCTAAATCCGACAAATTATTATTTTCTTCTTCGGCAGGTGCTTCAGGGTCAAAAGAATGATTTTCGTTTTCTAATTTTTCAGTCTGGAACTGTTCCACGTTGTACTCCAAACATATGTTATGTAATGCACAACAAACATTTAAAATTTGAACAGCCTTCTCTGGAGAGTAGTGTAGTTCCCTTGCAGCTAAAAGGCAACGAAATCTCGCTTTTAGTAACCCAAAAGTTCTTTCAATGATCGAGCTTTTGAATGTTTTTCATTAAAAAGAGCTTCTAAAGAATTTTCCGCGGCATTTCTATAGGGAGTTAACATCCAGGGCTCCAAAGGATATCCTGAATCACCTAAGCAAATTTACAGATTTTTAATTAATACTTTTTTAAATTAATAAGTATGTTATATTACCAAGTATTCTAATAGATCTATTCCCACTTTCAAACTGATCTTTCAAGTACTGCCTTTCGTTTGATAGATTCCATATATGGGAATCATGGCTTGCTCCACCAAAGCTTCCATTTATAGGTCTTATAAACATTTTGTGATCACAAATCTGTAAAATAGCAAAATAATTTAATCATGGTACACATATACATGTATACCTAAAATTACCGCCATTGCGTTAATGCTATGCTTTAATTTGCGGTTGAAATATAAATGCTCATTGATATTTGGCGTGATGATCTGAATATGTGTGCCATCTATTGCTCCAATTACACCGGGAATCCCACTTTTATTATAAAACCATTTTCTTGCTTCCTTTTGCATTTCTTCCGGCATTTGTAATACAATATGAATGGGACAAATTACTTTTTCAATGGCCTGACATACTTCAGAAAGACTTTTGAACATGGACTGTTGAGACATACCCAAAAATCTATCTTGTCCTATTTGGTGTTGGTAACCACCCTGCGCAAGGAATTTTAATGTCGCTGCAAATTTAAGCAGAGGAGTAATTGCAGTGGACCTTCTTGGTGTTTTTAACTCGCTTTCTATTTTGTTGAGAACATATATAAACACATCTTTACTAATACTGAAATTTTTAACAAAACTGAAAATAAAAATTTTTAAATATTTTTTCATGCATAAAAAGTGTTTTTCTTACACTTTGTTATCAATTTCCATGATATTAGAAGAATCTCTTATTAATTTTCTTTGGATTCTCTCTGTATGATTTTCTTCAATAAACAATTCAACACGATCCATTTTTTTAGCTTTTTATATAAAAAGAAATAATTGAAACACTTATTACCTTTGCTTTTATAACCGAAAAATTATGTTTATCTATTTGCTTTTTTTGGGATTTTTTACATTTTAATCAAGTGCTGCCAAGTTTTTAGTATTTTTTCCCTTCTTATTACGAATACAACTCTGTATTAGTTTCGAACGAGTTACAGAGTACGATTTGCCTTTCGATTCGAAAAGTACGTACGAATGATTTTGTTTTTCGAATCGAATTACATGGTAGACCCCAAGAACTTGGTATGTCCTAGTTGTTGTCCAGAAAGCATAGCTACACTTTCGAATAAGCACAAATGTTCCGCGTGTACTGTGAATATTTAATTTTATTGATTAATAACCATATTTGCATAGTTTTTTTTCACGTTTGTTTCATGCGTGAATGAATCCGATGGATATTTATTTCCATTGTGAGGTAAAACCGCATTTAAGCTAGTCTTTGATGAATCAATAACGAGTCGCCATTTCTCAGACTTTTCAGGGAAACCTAGCTTTAGTAATAGTCCCGCGGCATCATCTCAAAATACTAAATCAACTTTGGTAAAATAGGCCAGAAAATCTTCTTGTCTATATCGAAAATATGTTCTAATATAACAAATTCCATTGCTGTAATCTCGACGCAAGAAGTTCAGACTTTGATTTTGAAAGTTTTAAGTTTCGAACAAGATCATTCAGGTCAAACTGATTTATAAAATAAAGCATTCTTAATGGACTTATAAATGCAGATGAAGCAGAAGTATCTACAGACCCGAACAGAAAAAACATTTTCTTCATTAACCGTTTCGTGACGACTAGGAGGCATTGGAGGTAAAGACACATTATTGTTTCGAAGAACTGGTCGTCGGGCAGATTAAATGTTTGGACATATGATTTTATGGCTTCTTTTACTTTCAACACATCTGACTTTCATTTAATTGCTTAAAATTTATATCCTAAGGATTTTTCTTATAACTTTTTGGAGATAAAAGAAACAAAAAAAAAAAAAAAAATTTGCCTAATTTTGCAAGAAAAAAATTGTTCCGCCAATTTTGGCAATTTTGCATTTAATTTTGAATAAAAGCACCAATAGCTTATCGGTTTTCATTATACATATATAGTTTATTTCATTCTCATTTTTTCAAACTTTAAATACTTAAAATGTACAATTTTCATTTTGAAAAATTTTTGCTCTAATTTTGCGCAAACTGTTGAAATAGCAAAAATAAAATTTATTCCCAAATTTTATCCTGGTACTTGCATTAAAATCGGTGAAGTCGTTTTAATGTTATGATAAAATATATTGACATAACTACCATATTTTGGGCAAAAATTTTACCATGCCCATAAAAAAAATTTGAGCTTGGCGGAATTCAGCGCATCAAAATCATTATATTTCATAATTTTTTGTATTTTGTAGACCAGTGTTATCAGTATGTTAAGATGAGTATGCAAAGTTATTAAAAATATTAACGGATACACTGGATTTTAATAAAAGGAATAAATATATAACAAAACTTGCTTAACCTTTGTGTGACTAACAACGTATCCGAATACCTCTCGCATTTTGAAGCTGAATTTTGTATGTAGAAATATATACATATATTATAAATTCCTTTGTATGTTTATTTGTCATTCAATCACTTGTAAATGACCGATTTGGTGAAATTTGGAACACAGATAGATAAATTTAGTCAACGAGAGTATTACAGGCTGTCTTTTTTCAAAATTTAACGTCGGAGAGGTTTAAATCGAAGGAAAAGGATAAAGATTAATGCATTTTTACATGTATGTTTTTTTCTTAAAGCAAAGTTTTTTGTTTGCTAACATTCATCATCTACGTAAGTGTTTTACATAGGTAGGTATATTTTCAAAAGTTTAACTTTGATGGGCTAATAAGCAGTAAAAGTGCACTTTTGGTTCCCAGTCAATTCATACGTAACTTAAAGTTATTAGGGGAGCTATAATAGACGGAGTCTTAAATCTTTCCACATGCTATTCTATTATCAAGTTATACATTAACATAAGAAAATAACTTCACAGGAAGAGTGGATATGGCACCTCCTATACAAAAATTATATATATATACATATTGTTACGAAAATAATACAAAAAAAAAAAGAAATACACCACATCAGCCTCTAAAGGAAGGTTGTTAATTGTGGAAGGTTGTTAATGTGCCACTCTGGCAATGCTGTACTTATTTGTGTGTTTGGCAGCATGTCAGTTCGACCATCTTTGTATGTTAAATTTGAAATTAACGAAAATCGAATGCTGTAGGAAGAACACGAACATTCGGAAGTAATGTCAATTGCATATAAAAGGCGGCACCCTATGCATTAGTTGTATAGTTGTCGTTTTGCTGTCATAAAGTAAAGTCGTTTTTAGGCGTAAATAAATGTGTTGTATAAACGAATATACAGTGCAAGAAAAATAAGTTGCTGTATTAAATAAATTGTATAAAAGATAAAGTGAGGAACTAAAAACTGTAAAACAACAAAGTGGTTTTTATTTTATTTTGGTGCAAGTACAAATAACTTAAGCGTTTTAAAAAGGTTAAAGCGTAACAATATATATATATATATATATATATATATATATATATATATATATATATATATATATATATATATATATATATATATATATTTATCAGCCAGAGACGCTAAAAGTCGTTTTAGCATGTATAAAAACAGACATGTAGAAAAAAGAAATAGGATCGTGAAAAAAGGGAATTTGCCAATTATAATATACATGCATACATACATACATATAAGGTTTGCTTAAAAATGATAAGGTCACCTTAATATTTGCTCAATTCATCCAAACTATAAAATGTTACGTATGGTCACCTTATTAAAAAAAATCTACGTTCAAATAAGTGAATAAAAAGCCGGTTTTGCTTTTAGAGATGTACCATTATATTATATTTATTTGAATTTATCTAAATAAGTGCAAAATTCAATGCGTCAAAATGATAAGGTCAGTGATTCATTTATCCAAACTTTTTTTTTTGCCTCAAAATGATAAGGTCAGTGATTCATTTATCCAAACTTTTATTTAAACTAAGCATTAATCAATTACTTTTAATGTATGCAGTTCCCATTTCCTTCTATTGCCTTACAAATATGGGATGGCATCGCACTTACTGTTGGAGCGGATTTTGCGCCAGCTGTTGCAGATTGCCGCTTTTGTCCGATACTGTTTGTTGTCTGTATAAACATTACGCAAAAGCAGTTCCCACAAATTTCCATGGGGCTTAAGTCGAGGGAATGTGCTGGCCAATCAAGTACTTCAATATTGTGCTCTTCAAACAATTGTCTGGTCGACTTGCTGACATGAAATGCTGCGTTATCTTGCTGAAAGGTGAAAGTTTTGTCATCATATTGGGCCAAATAAGGTAGCAAACGTTCAGACAGAATGCCCTGGTACTCTAAACTTTCCATTCGGGTGGAAGGAAAGTAGAGTTTCAGGGTACCATGTGAGCTGAGGCCAGCCCAAACCATCAAACTGCCAAACTGGGCTTCTTCCTTAAATCTCGCCAATAGCAATTGAAACCTTCTGGTCCATCCAGGTTAAATTTTTTCTGATGAGAAAAAATTACCTACAAACCCAAATATGTATGGAATATCTTATAACCTTTTTAAAAAAATGTTTACCTGATGCCAATTAGTTGCCATGTTGTTTTTCGCAAATTTCTTACGCTTAATCTTATGCTGCTTAGTCAGACAGGGATTTTTTTTTAATTTTTCTCGGTTAAGGTTTGGCTGTGCGTTGATAGCTCTTAGAATTGTGCTTTTTGAAGCTTGTAATTCCAATTCCTCTTTTATTGTTACCGCACTTTTCATGAAATTCAAGGCCTTTCGTGAAATTAGCCGAGTTTCACGGGTAGTCAGACCATTGGACGACCCGTGCTTTTTAATTTTCCATAATTTTCTCTGTTTTTGAGAAAATTTTGCACAACACACAAAGATCGTCCCAGTTTTTTCGCATACTCAATCCCTAACAATGAAGTGCCACAATTTGTCCTTGTTCATAAGGTGACAAAGGTTTTCCGCAACCCATACCCCGCATATATTATTTAAATTATAAATTATTACAAAAAAAAAAAAATAATAATAATAAAATAACAATTGTGATACCTTCTGATTAGATTAATTGCTTATTAATCACTGACCTTATCATTTTGACGCATTGTTTTTTGCATTTATTTACATAAATTTAAATAAACGTAATATAATGGTACATCTCTAAAAGCAAAACTGACTTATTATTCACTTATTTGAACGTAGAATTTTTTTAACACATAGCATACATAGTTTGGATGAATTGAGCAAATATTAAGATGACCTTATCATTTTGCAGCACACCTTATAAATTTCCGGGAAATGCCGGATGGGTAAAGCTAGTGAATATATATTTTTAATTACATGAAACATACGGAAAAAACACGTACTTATTATTTGGGTCATATGTATGCGTATATACTTATATTTTCACCTGAAAGTCAAAATGGCTAATCAACTTTAGATAAAAATAATAATCTGAAATTACTGTCATACACTCTGGTGGCGTGATGTAGCGGTTAGAGCGCGAGCACAACACAAGCGACCCCAGTACGAACCCCAGCAGAGGACACGAGGAAAAAGAATGTAATTTCGGCTTCGAGTGCTTAATAAAGAGATTCAACCCTCCTCCAGACAAATCCAACTAAAGTAGCCTCCCTGACCATCTAGCTTTCTTCTCGCGATGATAACAAACATCATACGAAGATTCAGGAGAAAAACGCCATCTAATGGGAAAAAATAACAATGCTAAGTAAGAATCACCACCACTTAGCAAGGATCTTCACCACTGCACACAATCATATGAATTTGATTGCTGAAACTGAAACAATGCAATGGATGCTTGGTGGAAAGCCAATATGCTCTCTAGAGGAGTGATGGAATAAAATCCTCCTATTCAAAATAACCAGGGAGAATAGTTTTCGGGAAAGGAAATTTCAAATTTTAGTGTTAA
>JAKWBJ010000160.1:457500-555000 GCA_023159175.1 Wohlfahrtia magnifica | reverse complement strand
GTCATCCGTTTGATTTAAAATAACAGCTTTTTTAAAATCGTTTTTTAATAAACGGGGAATGAGAATTTTTATCTCAGCTTTTATTTCTACCATATCTATGTTGCCGCTAAAATCTGATTTTTATTGGGATTGGTTAGAAAGTTCAAAAGTGTTGAATATACCTTCTGTCTTTCGTTGAATCTTTTACGAAGAAAATCATATAAGGCCTTGCATAAATCGGAATTAATATCTAAAACTTCTTTGACCATAAATGCTAAAGTCGCATCTTCCTTACATGTTAAGTGTTATTTTTATTGGATTTAAAATGCAAACCGAGTTGTTTAACAAAGCCAAATTCTCTATCTGAGAAACTTACATTTTTTAAATCAATTAGTGCCCTCTTTAGAAAAATTTCTAAATCTGAAAACCTTTGGCACATTTAAAAAAGACTATTCCACCTTGTCTTGCAATCCAAAATTTATTTCAATTCTTTTCCCCTCCAATGTTTCACATAGAATTGCAAATTCCGTTTTTCGTTCTTAAATTTTTAATTTAAAATTTGTGTTTATACATATATAATTTAAATATCTACTTGTCGCGCTTGTTAATTCACAAATAAAGAAAGTTGCTTTTTAATACTTTTTGTACAGGGTGATACATATGCATAATATATTTGATACACTAATAAAAAATGCATGTGCAATTAAAAAAAATGATAACTACAAATTTTTTAGTTTGGTAAATATTTCAAAAAGGCAAAATCCCGGGACGAGTTTTAGAAAATCCCCTGGCTTCGGTATTCGGGTTTTTCCGATCGATATCCCTAGTGGTAACTAAGATACACTACAAGTCTACTTTTAGATTTGTCTTTTCTTTTCCAATGCTTAAATGCTCAAATGCTTAAACTAGCCAAGGTAAAATTTTGTAAATTAATATTCAACGTTCAAAGTTAAAAATTAATGTAGAAACAACTTTGATTTAAAAATGATCGTACTTGTTTTTACAATAAACATTCTTAAATAAAAATTTTGAGTTTTTAATTAAAAAACGTGCAATGTTAAATTAAAAGTGGTCTACATTATTTTAAGATTAAATATTTTTAAATCGAAGTTGAAGATATTCAAATCAACATTGCACAACAAGGATTGGATAGCATCGACTAGGATTTTGATGATTGAAGAATAATAGGCATTCTTATAGATTGCCGGATTGTGGAACGATTGATGAGACCACGTATAGGTCAACTCTTAATGAGATGAATCGGTCTCAGTAAAATCCGAATGCTAATGGAATGATACGAGTGGCTTTAGGATGTCCAGTCCTATGGCACAAGTTGAATAAATTTAAATTACATTTGGAGTTCATATAGGGAAACACTTAGGAGTGTGATATAGATAACAACGGAACACTGTCTCTGACTTTTTTAAGCAGAGCGCTACTCCAACCTTCTAGAATGCTGAGGAGGAGATGAACTGGAGAGACTAGCGCATATTTAAAATTTGCTCTTTTTTAATTGTTTATATTTTTTAAAAATAATATATTTTTTAATTGTGTTTTTTTTCAATTTTTGAATTGTCAAAAGATAACTTCAAGATAACTTAGTTTTCGAACTGGGCAGCATTTTTGTAAGTTCATAATAATTAAGTATTTTTTATAAAAATGAATACTTTCAAAGTTGTTCACTGTTGAATTACCATTAAATAAATTTAAGTTGCAAAATTTTTAATTCAACAACGATCCACTTCGATTTTTAAAAGTGATTTTTCTCTGTGTAAGTTAAAGATGCTGGTGCTCTCAATTTAAAGACTAGCGGCCGAATTCATAATGAAAATCTAGCACGAGTCTAGCAAAGGTATGGTTTTTAATCAAATTGCTGCTATGTTTGCTAAGCTCAGATCGGTAAAAATTCTCATACCAGTGCTCCAAAATTGACTTTAGAAGCAGAGAAGTATCTTTGAAACGAGCCAGAGTGAAGATATTTGTAGTTGTAACCTTTCTTAAACGTTTGAGTTCTTTTAAATTATGTAATATAAAATAAATACAGCGGATATATGTTTTACTTTATAGTCGTTTATTTCACTTACAAACCTAATCTTTATACAACTTCTTTAACTTCAACTTAATACACAATTACTCAACACTTTTACGAACGCCTTAACACGACTTTATAACTTTTAAATTACAACTTTACACAATGATTGCCAAACTATAACTGACTGACGTAGGTAAAGCAGCTTCCCTTATATACTTAAATGCCTACGGTTTAAAAAGTTCTGGAAGAGTCTTAAACCCTCTCAAATCTTCTATTCGTTCGTTACTTTTAAAAATTTAAAATTATGTTACCCAAAGATGGTCAAATTGGCAATGCTACCAAATACACAAATAAATACAGCCTTGACGCAAACCAATAGACCAACATTCCACAATACAGTTTTAAAGGCACTGATGTGGTGTATCTTCTTTTTAGGCATTTTTATTTTCGTAACAATATTTTAACATATTACATATTTAACCCTCAACTGCAAACGACCGGTATTTTTTACCGGCAAGCAGCTTGAATTTTTCAATTTCGAGGGGTCATCGAATACATTTTGCATATAAAACTTGTGTCGTTTTATTAAAATAAAAAGTTTTAGAACTTATACCATATACCACTCTGGTTCATCAATATAGAACTACATTGATTTTAAACAAAAAAATACCATAGATTGCGAATAAAGAAACAATTAATGAATTATTTTTGCAGACAGATGGCAGACACTTTTAATGGCAATTTAAACTTAAGAATCAAACCTAATTCATTTTATCGCTATTTTTCCTTTCAATTTTCACTTTATTTTTTGGATGAACAAGATAAAACCACTTTCAGTATTCATTAAGATCAGTCGCCCGCTGCGATAAACTTTAATAAAAAGTGAGAGTTAACTTTAACAAAAAGTTGTAAACTTAATTGTAAACATTTATGTTATCTCTCCGAAGAATATATTTATCGGAAAATAGCTAAAAAGTCGGATAAGGCAGTAATGAATTTTTGAAATTGTGAAACCACAGTACAACGAAAAATTCAACTCACTTAATCTCATTTTGCTGGAATAAATGCAACTTAATCAACAGTTAGTTTGGCGTACTATATTAGTCAGTGGACTTCTACAATTACGAAAACTGAAGAAAAGGTCTCAACTGAATACAGCTCGCTAACAACAACGCCTTCAATTTATAAAAGCAAAAGCAAATGAGCTTGCTTTTGTGAATCTTTCATTTTGTTTTATTTTTTGCTTAGCAATAATCAAGTGAAAACCATTGTGCGACGGTTGCTACAATGGTTAATTATTTCACAAATAAAAGTCTTTTATTCATTTTTAAATTAAAAAATGTTTCTACTAAAAATTTTTGTAAAATTTAAATATTTTTGCAATTCAATTACAAATCCATTTAAACTTTCAGTTTTGCTAAAACAATTGAAAATTAATACTTAAATTTTATTAATACACTGTTCGGCATTTGGTTTTATATCTCAACAAATCATGTATGTGGTAACGCAATTATCTTCTATGTTTTTTCAGGTTTAATTATCTCTTCTTTGGAGAAAAAAAAATATTATAAATGTACTAGGGAGATCGATTATTCGATTTTTTTCAAAAACCAGTTTTCGAATAAATCGAAAATTAGCACTTTTAAAAAACCGGTTTTCGTTTAATACTAATTAAAATAACCGGTTAACCGGTTGTTTTATTTAAATAAAATTGTTCCTAATTTTTGAAGCGCAGAGCTGGACCACGCCGTTTTAAAAATAAACAGAAACTGATGTAGAGCTTAAAATTAAAGCTGCAAAAAATACTAACAACAAAAAACAAAGTTTATTACACAAAGTACTGAAAAATGCTTAAGTTTCGAACAGTTACTCAAAGAGGTAATTTCGTTTTTGTTGTATTACTTGGTAGAGAATGGAATTAAAGGTTTGTTATTATAGTTATAATTTTGGTGCCTAAAATAATAAAAAATTAAATGTTTTACTTTGAATAAATCTATTAGTGATATACGAGTACTTACTTGCCTCGATAAGAAAATTTGCTTAGTTTTCGAGCAGCACTGTATGTAAATTTATGCACCACGTATTTAATAGTGTGTGTGTCACTGTGATATGTTAGGTAAGAACTCACCTTCCAACCAAGAAATAGTCGGTTCAATCCCAGGCCACACCATCTGTCGACTTTCAACAGCGATATCACCTCACAACATTACTAGCGACTGGTTATGTGTATTTACGCTGTAAAAAAAATTCACTAACTAATATATCTGCCGTTCGAAACCGGCGTTTATGGGTTTGTGAGACGTTTAAGGTTGTCATATATACAAAAATAATTAAATTTATACAAATAATTAACCGATGAGCATATTTTCACTAAAAAAATATACAAACGTAAAAAAATTGTACTTATTTAAATTAACCGGTTATTCGTGTTAAACTAACCAGTTTATTCGGTATTCGAAAAATGAAGATTTTGAAAAAACTATTCGACAAAACCAAAAAAAAACCGGCTAAAACCGGTCGAATAATAACCGTCCGATCTCCCTAGTATGTATCGTTATATAATTTTTGGAATTTTGTTGTTTTTTTCTTACATATTACTGTGAAAAAAATCTACTACTTGCCACTGCAATGGTTTATAAGTCTATAAATTTAAAATATGCATGCATTTTTGCCTAAACCTGCACGATAGCAGTTAAGGCATATGGACACGTTGCCACCGTTCCTATTTACATAATCTCCCCTCACTTGGAGTTACTCTCTAATAAAGAAAAAGTTAGATTCAAACTAAAACTAATCACTTTTTATTGAATTTGTCCATATAAATTGATTTTTGTTTTCTTATTTTTCCGAAAAATAAGGTACAATCAAGAAAATATCAAAAATAGCGCAGGAATAAAATACATTTATGTCAAGTATATGTTTCTAATCAAGTGAATTTTGAAATTTTATGTCTAGAAATTGCAATATTTTTTAATAAATCTATTTATGTGTTTTTTTTTCTAGTTTTGAAAGAAAAAAAAACGGAAAGATACTTTTTTTATTACTCTTCAATTGCTTGTTACTAAACGTCGTTTAAAATTAAGAAATACCAAGGATTTTCAGAAGGCAACATTTTCAGAGATAAATACAAAACCATTTCTTTGTATTAATTTTTTTTTTAAATTAATACAAAAAAGAAAGAGTTTTTGTTGCTCTTTAAACTTTTCTGTCAAATTCATATGAAAAGGAATATTAATTTACTAATTAATATAAGCATGTAAACAATGCAGAAACTATTGTTTCTGTGATGCTACAATTTTATTGTTTTTCCATGTCAGACTACAAAGTTTGTATTATTTTTGTTCTATTGTCCTTTTTTGTTGAAATGTCAGAAAAGGCTAAAAAAGTTAAATGAATTTTTGAAAAAGGATAAAAAAGCTAAATGAAAAATTTCGAAGTTAAATCGAACATAAAAAAGCTAATATGGTCACACTGGGTGTAGCGCATGTTTTAGTGTTTTTTTAATTTCAAAGAGATTTTGAAGAGAGCAAAAATTTTACTTAGTACACCGAGAAGTGTTAATAGTAAGCTACATATATTTATGCACGTTTATACTTTGTATAAACGCCTATTTCTTTACAGCATTTTAACTTCAGTGTATTTATCATTTTGAGTGTTTCGATCTTTCTGTACATCCCTGTATTACAGCAATCATATCTTAATAGTTAAAAAAATAAACCACGAAAATCGCAGTATAGTATAAAAGAAAAGTTGCCTAAAAAATCGTGTACAAACTTAAAGTGTTATAAGAAATTTTATACATACATATTCACTGAAAGAAAATTCCTATTTACTTAGAAAAAATCATTTTGTACGTTAAACACAGTTTTTTAAGTGCAACAAACATAAGCGCGTCTTCAATAAATTCACTTAAAATATTAATTTCACTAATATTTAGCTGCCGAGTCTATTTTTTTAAAGTTCTTTACATATTCATGTTATGGAACTAATTAGATTCTATAGTGTTTCACCAGAAATTTCATTCAATGCAATTTCCACTAGTCAATAAAGTTCGTCCTTATTTCTACAATTAGCGCGGTTTATTTTGAGATATAAAATATTCCACAGATTTTCTGGGAAATTGATATCTGGCGATTGCGCTAGACATTTCAAAACGTTGATTTGTTTGCTTACAACTCACACTTTCTTTCATTTATCTATGCATTTTGGATTGTTGTCCTGTTGATATCTCCAATCAAGTCGCATTTTCTTCTCTGCATGAGGTATCAGCATGTACTCCAGGATATCCTTATAGACGAATCGATCTATGCTACATACTACATACATTGTTCTTTTTATTCAGATTAACAGGCTAAATCCATAAGAACGTCTCACATTAAAGTTAGATTCATCAGAAAAGAGTACGGTCTTCCATTAAAAGTATGCCTAAGTTCACTTGCTCCTTTGTAAATTTAGTTCCGATCAATCTGTTTTTGGCAGTAGTAAATGGTCGAATCGAAACATTTAACTTTAATTGATTTGTGATAGATATACTTTTTTATTAAACGGAGTATCGTCTGGGCGTTTCATTAGCTGATGAACGGAAACGGCTAAGTAATACCGCGATTAATGTCATTGATTCATCTCTATTATAATCACTAATTATTTTATCTTCTAATTGCAAATTACTGTTAGCCTTTTTTTGTAGAATATTAAAAAATATTGTTGGCTAGGGACAGAGTTTGATAGATTCGGTACGATTATAAAGTCGTTCAAATTCTCTCTAATTATTAAAAATTTTTTTATTGAACGATTTTTGTCGGTAATTTCGCTATCTAACTATTTCGTGTTATTGTTTTGACGCATGCAAAATAGCGGTTTTTTAACTTTAGCATACATTTTTACTGTTACAAATTTGTTTTTCTTTGTTTTTGTATTTTCTTAGTAAAATGAAGATATTATCGTTATAAATTAATATATCAAATTAAAATTCGAATGAGCTTTTCTATGTTATGAAGATATACATGTGATAGTAAGTGCAAGCTTCAATACTGTATAAACGGAGTATATTCGTTATTTTCACTGGAGTGGTTGAAGATATAATAACAACCGAATTAAATACGGTTGAAGCTAATAGGCAAAAATAATATTTAAGTACCGTAACTCACTAGATATTTTCATCCTTGTTGGAAATGAAATATAATTAAAGAAAAAGTAAAATAAACTAAATTAAATTTGTGTTGTACTTAAACACTCATAACCAAATGAATGAAAATATAATTTATAACAATTGCTCATTAGATTAAACAATTAGCACATAAAAAATAATCAATAAATTAGCTACGATTTTACAAGTTACATTACTACAGTACTAATAAAAACATAAGGCTTTCTTCCAAGGACGTTAAGGAAACACAACGTTTTTTTTTCTATTTTTATAATCACAATCATCGATTTTAGAATAAAAGTTCTTTTGACTTTAAATTATAATAATACAATAAAATAAATAAATAAATAATATAAATCCAATTTGGAGTTACTAAAAACAATCATCATCACATTCTCCAGGTTCATAACCAAAGACTGATAAGGGAAAAATAAAATAATTTTATAATCAAGTTTTATTTTTTGTATATATCGTCAAACTTTCACATGATTCACAATATTTTCTGGGTTGTGGAAGTTTACGTTCCTTACGATTTGCAGGATCATTATTGTTTCTCTCAGCTTTAAGCATTGGTGAATACCTATCAGCAGATGCCTGCAAGGGACAATCTTCCGTTTCGTGTTTATTAAATTCATCGCAAAAATCACAAAATAAACGAGGTGCTGGTTTTCTTTTAGCTATAAATTCAAAAGCTGCTGACCTAAAAAATAATTTAATCTGTACATGAGACTTTATTATGTATTTTGAATATCAATTATTCTTACTTGGTATAGTCTGTGTGTAAAGCCTCTAAGGCCTCTATTTTAGCCTTAAATGTGTCGTTTTTCTTTTGCATATCGGCTATGAATTAAGTAAAGTTATTTGCGCCGTACTATCGTAAATATTTAATGTCTGTTTTTATAAAACATTTTGAATTAATTGAGTTTTGGAACATGTGAAAGATATGGAATGAACAATATTTATATTAAAACGTTACCTCCAACTTAGGATTATTTGTAGAAGCTCCATTATGATTCAATTTGCTTATTGATTGTAAATAGTTAATGCACTGTCTTAAGGCCACCGTTTCTTTAATTTTATCAATTTCGAGTTTTCGTTGCAATTCAACAGATTTTAATTTCGCTTGTTGCAATTGTGCCATTTGTATTTGTAATTCTTCAAGTTGGACGGATTTTGCTGATGATGTTTCATCCATCTCATCTATAATTTTCTTATACTCTTCCATTTGCAATTCAAAGTCTTCCTGTTATTTAAGTATTTCTTCCGACTTTACTTGTTTGCTTTGTAATTTTTGATTGGCCTGTTGCAATTGTTCAAGCTTAGTTTTCAATTCGAGGATAGTGTTTTGAGCCTCATTAAGGGATAATTCAGTTTTATTCAAGGCCAGGTCTGTGACAGATAGTTTTCGTTGATGTTCTTCTACTTAAATTTCATTTGTGCGCAATTGTTCTTTAGTATTGGCTAGTTCCTGCCTTAGGGTGGAAAGTTTGTCTATTAATTTATCCATGTGGTGATCGGACACCATTTCAAAGATTTTAAATAAGTTGATAATTTCACATTTCTCCTGCTCAAGCATTTCGAAATCTTCCGATAATTTTGAGCTTGTGCAGGAAATTTGTTCCTTTGAACAGTTAATGGCTTCCAACATGGCTTTAAGATCGTCAATTATCTTCTTGTCTTCTTCGAGTAATTCAGTTTTGTGTTCACAAATAGCATTCGAGAGCATTTTTTTGTTTTTGTAATTGCAATTCGAATTCGTATTTGGTGTTAGATTGCAAAATACGTAGTTGATCTACTTCTGCATGGATTTTGGTGAAAGAGTTTTCTTTTTCCTTAAGCTCTTGCTTTAGTTTTTCAACATTTTGTTTAAGCGTCAAATTTTTATTTTGGAGATTTGTTAAAGCCGAAAAACCGTTTTGTGTTCTCTGTAAATTTGAAAGAAGTTGCTCCTTTTCCAATTCAAGACTTTCAATCTTTTTGTGCATTTCACCTTCTTTTGCTTTGAAGTCTAATTGAGATTTAAGCAATTCGTCTTGTAGTAACTGAATTTGTTTTTGTAGGCTACTTATCGCTTCGTCAAGTGATGCTTTCGATTGTTCAGAATTCTCGGGTTGAGTGTCAAAGCTATCAATTATTGTTTGTTGTTTTAAAATCTTGGTATTTTTAAGATCGTTTAGCTCGGCTTGTGCTGAAACTATAAGTCCTTTTTTCACATTCTCAGATTCTGCCAACTGTTCGATATTGACATCATTAGCAGTCTTTAACTCATGACGTAATTTTCTACTTCAGATTGTAGAGCTTCAAGGCTTTGTTTAAGTTCCTGCAATTGGCTTTCGAGTACTAAACGTTCTTCATTTGATTTATCAGTGAGATGCTGTAATAGTTTTTGTTTGTTGGATAGTTCTTCGGTAAGTTTAGCTATTTCGGCATTTGAATCAGCTGAACCCTGACGCAGGATAGTAAGATCTTTTTGTAAAACTTTATTTTGTTCTTCTAAATTATCACACATGTTGATAAAATTGTCAAGTCTTCGTTGTAGATCAGCCATTTCAAGTTCTTGTTTGCCACACTTTTCTTGCTCTCGCTTAAGAAGTTCGAACCGATTAAAGCTTTCTTCGGTCACAACTCTCATTTCATTTGTCAAGGTTTCAACTTGGCTACACATGGCATCAACTCTCTGTTGACTGGCTTGTAGTTGACTCTCAAGTGATGCGGATTCCGCACTATACTTATCCATCAGATCATCATAAGCTTTTTGTTTGTTTGCAATTTCTTGAGAAAGTTTAATAAGTTTAGCATTGGAATCTGTGCTGGAAGTTCGAAGTAATGTTGAATCCTTCTGCAAGGTTTCATTTTGTTTCATTAAAGCTTCGTATTTCATATGTAAGTTCTCTCTTTGCCTTTGATTGTCGCTTATGATAAGTTCTTGTTTAACTGTTTTCTCTTCTAATTCGGTAACCAGTTGCGTTTTCTGACAAATTTCGTCTTTAGATTTCTGAACAATTTTTTTTTGGTCGTCAACATATTTGACGCTAATTAATTTCCTGTTGTAGTGCTTCATTATGAGCAAATATATTATTACATTTAGTGTTTGCACTTCCTAGTTTGCGGGCGAAATCTCCCAAATCTAACTTTTGCTGAGAATTCGTTTCCTCACGTTTCTTCAGCTCGTTCTCTAACATCTGTCTTTTTTTGAGGGACACCACATGATCGTTCTTAAGTCTTTCTAATAATTTTGCTGAGTTTTCCAGCGTAGTAGTAGTTTTTTTTAGTTCGGATGACTTGGAAGCAATGAGTTCATCTTGTTGAATTGATTTTAAACGTAGGTTTTCAATCAGATTTGTGGAATTTTTTAAATCATCTTCAAATCTCTTATTTTGATCTTCCAACTGGCTAATTTTGGCACTTATTTGTTGAAACGTTATGGAGATTCCCCTTCAAGAGGGGAACTGCACTTTCTGTAGTTCTTCTTTAAGATATTGAATTTCTTTCGATTTTTCACCGACAACTTGATGGTGATTTTTAAAAGCCTCTTCCACTTTGATTTGTAATTTTTTTGCAGTTTCTTGAGCATGTTTTAAGTTTTCATTACATTCCTCTATAAATTTTTTTTTTCTTCAAGAGTTTCTTAAAGTAGTACTAGTTTGCCTTTTCCCATCTAAGCCAAATTGTAATTTTTTAACATATCATATTGAATATTTTCAAGAAAGGCTGAAGTATCCCATGTACTGCGGCTTTAAATTGTCTCCCGAACAAAAGATTTTGATGAAAAATTCGCTAATAGTTTTGCAAAATAAAAACCGTTTCGCTGGCATGTATTTTTGGGTTCGAATAAATGACACTAACATTGATTATTATATTTAAGAGACTGTCAGATTGCAAATATTTCTATAGTATTGATGTATATCAATGTCTAACGTTGCTATTCGTTCATACTTTAACAACTTTTCAAGCATCGTTATTATCGAATTATTTCTTTTCTGGAGATCCAAGTTTACACTCAGTGAAATAAATATAGCGTAGATCAATTATAAAGGGTTTTAAAAATCAGGTGGTTTTATTCCAGGACCATTTCTTTAACAAATCAAAACATCCTTAGGGAGGAACTCAATGCACACTGCCGGTCAAAAAAATAGCACCATTGATAAATTTATTCTGTAGAGCAATGAAATTAAAAGTCACTAACTTTTAATATTATGCTAAGTCACTCTTTTTGAGAATACTTGTTTTTACAGAAAAATATTAAATAAATTGGCCTCATACAAATTTAAATTTTCTTTAATAGAAATAGGTCGTAACAAGCATTGTATACCTGAAAAACGTACTCTTATTAAAGAAATGGATTCTGAAGGTAAACCATATTCCGAAATAAGAAATTTGGTTAGATGTTCCAACAAAATGATTGTAAAAGTTTTAAGATTTGACAAAAAGTTGAAACGCTTTGCCGCAAGAAAGTAATGTATACTTTAATGGTTGAACGTTTGGTCAGACAAAGCAAGAAGACCCAATTTATGCCAGCTACAGAGTTCAAGAAGCATCAAAAAGTAACTGTAAGATTAAGAGATAATAAATTAAAAGCGTGAAGTCCCCAAAAGTGCCACTGCTCACACTTAAGCACGTTGCAAAACGTTTGTATTGGCTTGCCGAAAAGTGGGAGAATGTGCTATGGACAGATGAGTCTAAGGTTGTGTTATTTGGAGGCAAAGGTTCACTTTCCCATGTCAGAAGACTCCTCAGTTAAGTATTGTAAAAACTCTCGTATTAAGTATTCTAAAAATTTCAGTCATAATTCCTTCATTTTCCAGAAGGAAAAACCTTCTAAAAACTGCTAATTAGCTTGGAACTATAGCTTCAGATTCATGGTATCATTCAACGACAAAAGGCAGTTATAAAGTACCGTTTAGCTTTGCGTACGCATACTTTTGCGCATGTATAAACTTGCCATACTATTGTTTTAAGGTTATAATCATTGTCAAACTATGCAGATAGAAAAGTAAAACACCTACATACACTATTGGACAAAATAAACTGCAAATTACTTTTGTTATATTTCATCATAGAAAAAAAGAGACAAACTCAATATTATTGTTAAGCAATTAATTAAATTTATTACTTTCGTTTACATTTCAGTGTAAAAAAGATAAAAACTTAAATATTTTAACTAAACTTTTTCAGCAAAGCAACATACATAAATTAAAATGCCCCCTGCCACTGGTTGTACAAAATAAAGTGCAAATACAAAATATTGGATAATAACTGCAGAAATATGAAGGGATATTATAATAATCATTACTTAGTCCCTTCCCTCTTATTAAATATGACCTCACAAAATATTTAAGTTTTTTAGTCTTTGACGAAATTGCAAAAAAAAAAAAAATACTTTCTTAGACATCTCCACAGGACATCAAACTGAAGCAGTTGTCGAAAACTATTAGGAATCTGTTAGTATAAATAAAGTGAAATACACAGAAATGTCCAAATAAAGAACATATTCAATATCAGAACCAAAAATAGTCCTTGAGTTCTGCAGGATTCGAAAATCAAATGAAGTTTTAAAAATGTCTGAGAGAAAGCTTAAAACTATAAAGCGTAAAGATGATCGTATAATAATTAGCCACAAATAATAACTATTTTCTTCTTTTGGGGAGATTTTGGAAGAACTAAATTTAAGTGTTCCTTCATGTACAATACGGAGAAGGCTTAGCCAGAGCAGTCTAAAAAGTTTTTATACGAAGAAAATTACTACGACACGCAAATATAAGAAAGCCTTTGGGCTTTGCCAAATGTATGTAACTCTGCCAGAATTATATTGGAATTGAGTGATTTGTCCAGATAAGTCAAAATATATATTAAAGAATTCAAAACATGTAAAAAGAGTACGGTGTGAGCCCTCAAAAACTTAAATCTAAACACAAAATATGTTGAAGGAAGTTTCATAGTTTAGGGCTGGTTTTTTTTCTTGGGAGTGGGTCGAATAGTCAGAATTGAAACCAAAATTACTGGAAAAAAACATTGTGTTAAGGTTAGTGATATGGTCATGGGATTGTGGTACTTTATATTCCAACAAAATAGTGACCCCAAACATACGAGCAAAGTCGCAAAGAACGATTTTGAAGAAAAATATACCGAAACACTGGAATGACCGGCTCAGAGCACCGATCTGAACGACGTAGAAGACCTGTGAATCAAATTAGATATATCGGACCAACAATACACATTTTGAAAAGAAATGCATGCCGAATTGAGAGAGATTCCTATAAAAATTTTTGAAAAACTTGCTTCAATAAACCTAAAAGATTTTGTGAGGTGATATTAAATAAAGGGAGAGCTCTAACCTCTTATTATTATAATATTCCTTCATATTTCTGCGGTTATCATCCAATATTTTGCATTTGCATTTTATTTTGTCCAACCGTTGGCAGGGAGTATTTTAATTTATGTTGTTTTGCTGCAAAAGTTTAGTTAAAATATTTGAGTTTTTATGTTTTTATAATGAAATGTAAACGAAATTAATAAATTCAATTAATTCCTTAACAATAATATTGAGTTTGTCTCTTTTTTTCTCTGATGAAATATAACAAAGGTAATTTGCACTTTATTTTTTTTCCAATAGTGTATGTACATATATCATATTTTAGAAGTTTATCTATAAAATAAACCAATTTCAAAAAATACCGGTAGTTCTTAGCACCACAGTCAGACCTTAAAATATACTTAACAGTCTGTACGCATATTTATACAGCCTAGTAAGGTTTTGATTTGTTAAAAAAAAGTTTCTGAAATAGGACCATGTGATCTTTAAAACCCGTTATAAGTTTTGTACGTTATATTTATTTCCGTGAGTGTAGTTATAACAGTTAAATTAATAAATATTAAATTAAATTGATATAGATGGTAACCAAATAATATCGCCCAATTTATAAATTAAAGAGCAGGAACGGCTAACTGCAATTGTGTTTATTATAACCGAAGAGAACTCAGTTTGCGCACTATCAGTTACACTACGATCAAAAATACACATTAAAAAAAAGGAACCGAAATAAACAGAAGAAGACAACAATGTTTTTAAAAGCATAAGAACGTATGAAATAGAAACATAGAAATAAGAAAAATTGTAAATATTTTAATAAAAACTGAAAATAGTCCATACACAAAGGGGTTCAATAAGAAACCACTCAATTTTTGTTTGTGGTTTTTATACATATATGTAAATGAACCACAGCAAATGTATTTTCTTTTTTATAAAAATAAAGAATATAATAATATATTTCACACAGCCATATAATAAATTTTGGCCTAGAAAAAACAAAAATTGGAAATGTGGCTACACGTAATGCAGAATATATGTATGTACATATACAAACGAAAGGAATTGAAACGAAACGGAACGTAGAATATCAAAGTTGAAAACGGATAAAATTCCGATTAGAATTGAAATCCATATGTCTTAGAAAACTTTTATATCCAATACACTCAAAAAATATATATTTAATGGCAGCTGAATATTTCGGCTTTTAATATTCATATTCAAGCAATTCAAGGAACATTCGACAACGTGTCGGTCTAAAAAATTTAACTTTGAAAATTGTATTTGAAGTTAAAAGAAACTGAATTAATGAAGTTTTTTCATTTTTTATTGAGGATGAAATGTGTTGTCAAAAGGTTAACAATGAAATCATTTTTTCGACTACTTAAAATATTCAAATACATACACTTATCTGCAAAACATTATGTATATAATTTTATATATGTACATACCCTGCCGGATAATGAGTAGTAACTACAAAAATAACCAACTTTTATTTACTAACTTTAAGCTATCTACTACTCAATGCAAAATTACCATTAACCAAAGTGTATATTCTGTACAGTAAATTTTTTGCTTTTGGTTAGTTGATTGTTCTTTATACGGGTTTTCTATAATTGATTAACAGAAAAGTGCATCCGAGGAGCCTTCGGAATAAAATAAAGTTGCGTATACATACTTACATACATATGTACATATTTTATTTTTTGTTTATATCTACGCTAGCTAAAATCCGACGTGCTTTTCTGCCTCCATCTTATTATATTATTATTATCCTCTACGTTATTTTCGTTAAATTATTTACCTTTTTCCACCTTTTCTACCCTTCCGGTCCAAACTCTAACACTTGAAATAGTCTATAGTTCTTTCCAGAAAGGCTCTGTAGAATCTACTTAATTCCTAAATTAAAATTTGTTTAAGTATGTACTAGTTAAGTATTCGTTTTATTCAGCAGGTACAGCACAAAGTCTCCCAGCAACGCGGGATCGATTACTCTAGTCCATATATATAAAGGAGGACTATAAAATCCGTTGAAATGCGCTAACCGATTTTATTTTGTAAGCCCTTAAACGAAAGGTGAATTTAATATATATAAAATAAATTATTATATACATATATAATGACTGAAAAATGAAATAAAAATTTTAAGAAAAGTAAAGTAGTAGTACATAATTATATGAACAAGCGAAGATGAGAATAATAAAGAAAGAAAAAGTTGTGACACAGAGACTGATCACTACTATATGTGGAATAGCATTACGTTTTCACAAATTAAATGCTACCCAAGAAAAAATTTTGTTGGAGATAAAGTAAATAAAAGCATGCCAAAAATTTAAATTTTTAGGAATAGCGTAATAGCGTCTGGTAATGAAAACGCATACTTGAATTAGGTTCAGTCTTGCAGAAGTTAACTAATGTCTTACTATAACCATTGGGATAACCAAATATTTATAGTAAGTAGGAGTACGTAGAAAAGTCATTAGATTAAAAAAGAAATACATATGGAAAAATATGTATAAAATGATTAAAGATTTCATCAGTCATTGTGAAATTTGTAAGAAGAATAAAATTATTAAACATACTAAGGAACCAATTCAAATTAATAATACACCTACAAAATCATTTCAATTTATACAGTTACTGCAGGTTCGTTAAGAGTATCAAACGGGTACAGATATAAACTAACAGCATAATGCGAACTAACAAAGTACATTGACGCATTCCCAATCTATATATATAAAAGAGGAGTATAAAATGCGTTGTAATTGATGTTCTCTGAAATGCGGCAACCTTAAACGAAAGGTAAAGTCAATACCTTTGTATTGGATAAGTTTTACTTGAAAACGAAATTTGTTACATCATTTAAACTTTGTGTGAGTTAGAAATTATTTTTAAAACTGGGTATATAAAAAGCATCCGTAAACGCTTTCATTTGGTGTGTGGCTTCACACCATATATGGACGATGCCATGCCCATATAAAATAAATTCAGCCCATAAAACTTTGTGGTCAGTACAAATCATCAGTCAAAAATTGGGCAAAATTGGATAAGTGGGAGCAGCACCTCCCATACAAAATAAATATTCTTGTTTGTATATCTTTGAAACGGTAATAGTGGAAGGTTCTGAATTTGGTATACATAATTTAGAAGTTAATACACATCAGTTGAAATATGGTCGAATTTGAATAAGTTGGGTGTGGCATCTCCCATACAAAATGACTTCTAAGATAATACAAACCATCAGTTAAAAAGTGGGCGGAACCGGATAAGTTGGCATGGCACCTCCATACAAATTAAATAATGATTTTTGTATATCTTGAGAATAGAGTTGAAATTTTTAAATTTCGTTTAAATAACTTGGCATAATTAACACAGACCATCATTTAAAAAAAAATGGAATTATGCATGTGTAGAGAACGGTAACAGTTAAAGCTTGTTTATATATCCACATCAGTCAAAAAGCAGGTACAGCACAAAGGCTCCCAGCAAAGCGTAAAGGATTACTCTAGTAGAAACTAAAAAAGCATCTGAAATTGGAAAAATATTAGTAGAAAAATTTCTACTAAAATATGGATGTTTTGACACAGTAAAAATAGACAGAGGAACTGAATTTGTAAACGAACTTTTTAATACAATATGAACTCTTATGAAAATCAAACATGTAACTTCCACAGTATACCACCATGAGACTTTAGGTAGTATCATGAAGTCTTAAATGAGTATATGCGTTCTTTCACGGAACAATATAATTGGAATGAATGGATTCCGTACTATACATTTGCGTATAACACAACACCACACACATCCACAGGTTTTTCTCCATTTGAATTTGTATATGGAAGAAAGCTCGTTGGACTGAGCTTAACGATTTCTACGGGCATTTTAATTGGAAACTTTGTTTCCCTGATCCAAATGTGAATGCCATGACCGGAATGGTTGTTAATATAGTAAAGCTAGGGATGAATAACTTCATCCCGTCCAGAAAGCTTCCAATTAAGGCAAGAAATAAATCTTGGTTTAATCAGATGTGCAAACTTAGGAATAGAATAGGAAAAGCTATCATACTGATTCCATACGCAAACGGGCGAGATCTCCGCTCGCAGCAGTACTTACTTTTCCGCGGGGAAGTAAGAGCTGTTGGACATTCATTAAAAGGCTTAGGAACAGCGCTATTTTGATTCCAGTCCTTATAAAGAACGACTAAGCATTCACAAACCCAGTTGAAAAGGCAAACCTTCTGGCTGAAATGTTTGCAGGTAATTCGAACTTGCCGGAGAGCTATCAACCACTGCCCGAACTTGAAAGAGTATCAGTGATTATGCCTAGTATATTGTTTCTAGCCCGTGCAATTAAAAGGTTCTTGCAAATCTTGACGTTAATAAGTCTTCTGGGCCGGATGGCATTCCAGCGCGTCCATTGGTTAATCTTTTCAGTGCGTTTTATCGTGCGGGTATTATTCCATCTTGCTGGAAGGTTGCCAATGTTACGTCAATCCCTATAAAGGGTGAGGCGAATAATCCTGAAAACTACCGTCCAATTGCAGTTTGTTACACATAATTTAGAGTAGAATTACGAAGTGACATCACAAAATTAAAACTGTAATACGCAGAGTGTGCAATTCAAAGTAACTTGTGTTGATTAATATGGGTCACTAGAAATGCATTACTAATGAATATGATATTACTATTTTTATTATTGTGGGTCACTAAAACGTAAACAAATAATAGATTAGGGGAAATGAAAATAAGGAAACATAGAATAAGTTGGGAAAATATATTAAGATTATTATAAGAAACATAGAATAAGAATTGTATATAAGTCTCAAAAATTTAGAAATAACTCAAACTTCTAAGTGGTGTGTTTTATTTTACTCTCACTTCGGCACTTAACTCTGCCATGATATAAAGCCGTCTAAAATTCTAAGGCTTTCAAATAAACTAGAATTCTATAGGATCTTTACTAAAACTACACTTACACTACCAAAAGACACTTTTATTACAATATTTAACACTGTAAACCATGTTATTAAAAATAGCAAAATTTAGCTGAATAAATAAATAATGATAATAACATTAAATTAAAACAAAGTTTGATTGATCAACTGTGATGGATATGATTAGTCAACTGTAACGGTTAGGGCAATCGAAAGGGCTTAGTCAACTATGACGGATATATTCTTTAACTGACACCGATAGCTCTATGAAGTCACTTGTTCCAGATATATCCATCAAATGTGATCGATCAACTGTGATGTATATTTCCATCATCTGTGGCCGGTCAACAGTGATTTATATATCATTCAACTGCAAACGATAACTTAGTTATTCGTCAATGATGCCGGTTATATCCATCAAATGTGGCGGATCAACTGTAATCAACTATGATCGGTCAACAGTGACTTATATTTACATCAACTGTGACCTATAGCTTCGTTATATGTAACTCAATTGTGCGGGATATGTTCGTCAAATGTGTCTGTGACGCATACTCCCATCAACTGTGGCCTATAGCTTCATTATACGTCACTTGTAACGGATATACTTATCAAATTTGACCGGTCAACTGTGATGTATGTATATTTCCATTAGATGTGACCGGTCAACAATGAGTTATATTTGCATCAACTATGACCGATAGCTCCGCTTCAGCTAATTGTGCCGGATATTTCCATCAAATGTGACCAGTCAAATGTAACGTATATTTCCATCAACTGTGAGCGGTAGCTTCATAGGTGAATTGTGCCGTATATATCCATCAAATGTGATCAGTCAACTTTGAATTTTATATCCATCAAATATGACGTTAAAACTGTGACGTATTCTTCTATAAACTGTGACCGACAATTTAAAAATTTGCATTTCTTTGATTAAATACAATTTGGTTTATGAATCCGGTAACTTGATGGTAAATCATCTCATGATTGATAGTTTCTATTTGCGTTGGTAAAATTAATTTTATTTTTTAGTAAAATGATCATATTTCCTTACCTCAATATTCGAAAAGAAAATGTAGAACTAATTCAGGGATATTGATTATCACAAACAACCGTGAATTCTGTCAATATAACGATCCCAAGCACACAACAACTGCCACATATCTTTAGTTGTTCCTTTATTATTATTTTCAATTTCTCTCGAGCCCCTAAGTGGCTCTAAGTGCGTACAAAATTTCCTTAATTTACTACGATCTCTAGTTAACACTTGGTGCATTGAGGTTGACCTTATACCTATAGCTGCAATGCACGTACGTCGTATGTATGTATGTATATATACAGCATATGTCTGCCTAGTTTTCTTTTTACATCTTCATATATTATTAAAAATCTCTGTTAAGAATACATATTCGTTTATTTATTTGTAAGAAAAATTCGTTGTGTTTTCCGTATGCTGCGGGTTCGACTGGTTCTTATCTGGCACTGTTTTATTAATTTTTGAACGTGGAAAATTTTAAAATATTATTGCTAGCTAGAAAAACCAATCTGTAAAAAATTCATCAGAACTTTTCAGCGAAAAATAGCTTATAATTAAGAGACATTAAATCCAACCATGACTGCAGAAGTGCAGATTGCTCTATACTATAAAGGAAAAATAGGCTAAAATTAGAAAAGGCTGCTTATTAGATACTAAATCTTATAAGAGGCTTATATCATAATATTGGTGGCTTAACAAAGAACTTAAAGGAATTAGAAGTTATATGTTTCGAAAAAAATTTAGATTTTGTATGTATCTCTAAGAATCATCTAACTAAGGAAATTGTAAACGGTGAAATTTCTTTGCCAAATTTCAATGTAATACGTTGCAATAGTACATCTAGGCATACAGGAGGACTATGTTTTTATATCGGTTGGGTCATCTATCGGTTTAAATTTGAACCAGCGATTATTTCGAATCTGGCAATACCTATGTCGATCTATTCTGTCACAAAATTTAGTATATTATCTCCACTGAACGAAATGAATCGATTTACGCTTGAGCAACATTGGGATGTATTGTAAATTTATTTTCAAAACAAAGACAATTGGTCGGATATTGCAAAAAAACTTCAAAAATCATGTTTTCGGATGAAGCTCATTTTCATTTTGGTGGGTACGTTAATAAACAAAATTGCCAAATTTGGGGCTCAGAAAAATCAAACGTGGTGCTACAGAAGCCAATGCATCCACTACGTGTGACTATTTGGTGCGGCTTGCGAAGCGGAGGCATCATTGGCCCATATTTCTTTGTAAATGATGACGGCGCATTTATTGCGTTAAATGCAGATACTTGTCGCACCATTATAACTGATTTTTTTGTGCCCGCTCTTCATGGTATTGATGTGAACTATGTTGGTTTCAACAGGAAGGTGCAACTTGCCAAACATCTCATGTCACAATTGATTTATTGCGTCAAACGTTTGATTGCCATTTAATTGGCCGAAATGGTGATGTTAGTTGGCCAACAAGAAGCTGCGATTTGACACCGTTGGACTATTTTCTATGAAACTCCGTTAAAGACAAGTGTTATGCCGGCAAACCAAGGACAATTGAGCATTTGAAGGCCAAAATTCGTGATGCCATTGCCGAGATACGACCCCATACACTCGAAAAAGTTCTCAAAAATTGGTTCGCTCGGATGTGGTACTGTGAGGAGGCCAGCCGTGACAACCATATGAATGAAATAATATTTCATTTCTAACCGGAACAACTGTACTTCACACCAAAAAAAAAAATATATATATATATAAATAAATTTGGCAAAATTTCAAACCGTTTTTGTTTTATTACATTTTTAAATTTAAACTTTTAAATGGCCCACCTTATATAAATAATAAATGGCATTCATTTTTTATGAGTTGCATTACGAAAACGCTTATAACTTCGTCAAATTTCAACGTATTTCTTAACCGTCAGTCTCATTTTATTCATTACTTCATATAACATACTAATATTTGCTTGAGAAATATATCTAGATCCTTCAAGGCTACTTAAACGACATATATATCATTCAAAATATATTTTTCTCTTCTTTTCAAATACAAAATCTCAAAATCGAGTAATATTTCGCTAAGTTATTAGCTTGTAATTGCATGAAGGTTCGATAAATCGGTTTTTACCCGAAATTCGAGATTTCAGAGATGTTTTAAAAATTGCAAAAACAGATCCTTGTTCTACTCGATAGCGCCTATCAGAAAAATAGTATCACTTGCCAGGTATTTTTTCGTGTTGCCTCGTGTTATCAGTATTTACTTTTTTCGGCTGCTTAAGACTGTCATTTCTAACACAATAATTAGCCTCTGTAGGACAGTCACTACGAAAATTCCTTTTAGTATACAGTTCCACTAATTCAGGGTTTTCATGACATTCGCAAGAACACGCAAAACATAGTCCAGTACACTTATTCAAGTCAATTTGTCCTTTAGGACAACAAATAAGACAGTAATAAATGGCCTGACGTTTCAGTGGATCCTGCATGTAAGTGCACCACTTTTATAGTAGCATGTCCAGTATAGCAGCATGTTCTTCCTCAAGTTCTTTTTTATCTTCCAAGACAGCAAGCATAGTTACACTCGATTTTTCCAAGGAATTAGTACTCAATTCTACAATATTTAGTTTGCTGTCCTCTTTAATGTCCTCCATTTTAAAGTATGCGTATGTTTCTTTCAATATTTCGATTTTAATACAATTTATACTTTGACTGAAAATAAAATTTGCACAAATTGTTTTCTGTTTTTTCTATATAATTGATATTCTATTACCAATAACAAAAGGAAAACAGAGATACAGTTACGAACAGAGAAAGAAAAAGCAACTTGGTGGGAAAACATAAGCACAGCGCTGATGACGATGAATTTTGAAAATTAGTTATGATATTCAAAATATTTAATATTTGTAAGATGTAATAATTTATATAAAGAAAGCACAAGAAACATTTTTGTTTCCCCCACCCCCACAAAAAAAAAAAAAAAATACACGAAAATATAAAGAGTTTTCGCAGGTAAAGAAAACAGTTAATATTACAGTTATTCCAGGAGAAAAATATAAGCAAAAATGGAAACATATAAAACAATTAATTATTAAGTGTAATGAACAAATGAAAGACACATATGACATATGTAATGAATGTAGGCATACTTCCTTTTTAATAACATTTTTTGTTAGTCATAAAAATCTTTTTCGAAATAAAAAGTTACAGGTCTTCAAAGTTTGGAAATCAAATTTTCTAGGCCACTTATTATCTAATTTAAATACGAACCAAAAATGATAAGTCATTTCCGAAAGAAATATAGTTTAGAAAAAACATATCCAGGAAATTTTTCAATGGTAGAAAATTCATGTTTTTCACAAGTTTAGTACATTTTTATGTATGTTATGTATAAAATATTTTTTGTGTCACAATTTCGTTAACAGGAATGAGTTCCTAATTTAAAAAAGTTTGCTAGTCTATATCTTCTAAATTCCAGATTATTCGTATAGTAGCAAGGATTTCACAAAAGCATATAAAATGCAAATTTTTGTTGGGAGTGATAATTGCAGTGATCGCTATATATGTATGTTTTCATCTCCTGAATGCGGACTGTGCTTTACCTAGTTCATATTCTAAATCCTCTTATATTCTTGCTGTAACTGTCATCATACATACATCTCAAATGACAGAAAGAGTTTACATATTCTATTTGCTGTTTACATTCCACAATGTCTATGGGATATATAGCATACGTATGTATATCATCCGCAAAGTCGAAATTCCATAGTTGACTATATAGAATCCAAACTATACCCCTGTTTTCACTATCTCTGCTATGATGCTGTCTAATGTGACCTCGAAGAGAAGTAAACGTTTGCTGTTTATTCCATTATGGTAACTTGTACAGTAGAACATTCATTCCTTTTGTCAGGTAAATGTATCGTAAATGTAAACGTTTTGCCACTTATAGAACACTTAAAAACGTGTCATGTGTTTTTGACATAAAGAAGAAAAAAACTTATCTAAGTATACAGACATCAAATACAAACAAGTGTATATTAAAAAATTAATAACAGCTGTGCAAAATATTGATGGCACTTAAATATGTGCACATTATTTGAAATTATGTGAAAAAAGTAATTATTTAAATGGTACCAAGATATTACTTTAAACTTTCATATTTCAATTTTAATAATTTCTGAAGTTTAAGGTTTTTTATATAAAAATTATTATATTTTTATATCAATAAATATAAACATCTATATGTAATTTATTACAAATAAATATAATTAATTACATATTTTCTGCCGAAGCTACACAAAGAAGTAGCGAAATATCGATAAAAAAGTAAAGACATTTTTATTTAAAAATATCTTAGGCTTCAATAGTTATTAATATTTGGTTAATAAAGATCGAAAAACCACAATAACTTTTATATGAAATTAGATTATAATTCTGGTTTTGAACATACATGCATACATTACTGGATATGTAGAATGTATTATATTTATAAACACCTTTATATTTTTTATTCTTATTGTATTATTATATTATATTATCCATTATGTGTATTGTTACTTATATTATCTACGCTTGAATGTACAATTATTTTTCAATCCTTACCATAAACGTACTACTATATAAATACATGCATAATATATAATTCATACTAACCTATAACTTTTGCTACAAAGAAACACATACAATTGACAAATACTCTTATTAGATTTTACAAAAAAAAAAAAAAAAATGTCTAAACAATAAACATATTTAATATTTTATGTATTTACCAAAAAATTTAAGTACCAAAAATACAAACCGATACATTTACGATTTCTACGGTCGGCTAATGAGGCTTTTAGCCGTTGTCATACACGGTAATAGAACAGCCATTATTATTGTACATACATTCATACATAGATATGTAGATACATGTGTATCAATCAATGAGTTGCAACCGATTCTATATTTATACTCATTGAAAGGGATCTACAGCTTAGCGCCGAATCCAAACGGCTGATGCATTAGTTAGAGAAGTTTTTCATATTATAAATACTTACATATAACCAGTCGCTAGAAATATTGTGAGGTTTTCCTGCTGTTGAAAATTGTCAGATTGTTCTGGTCTGGTATTAAGCCGAGGACCTGTTTGTTGGTAAGCGGGTGCCTTAACTACCATACCACAGCGGCCATTGTTATTGTAGTTATACAATTAATAACACAATTTTAAACGCCAGAGATATCAATGAATAAAATATTTCCCAATATCATTCAACGTCAATTTTTTATCCCAAAAACGATGAATGCACTTAACTTAATGAACAAATTGTTACGTTTTACGTAACAATACTTACGTAAAAAAAGTATATGTTTACATTCAGTAACAGTATTATCTAAACAGTGTATGTTTTTTCCGTAGTTCTTAAACTTGTTATTTCTTAATGACGTTCTTCATATATTTTCTGACCGTAAAGTCATCATATCATTATGAATTCCTTGTCCCAATAAGTCTTTCCTATGTAAATATTTAATCACATCACGAATTTAGAATTTACAAAAAAAAAAAAAAATGATAAAAAATCGCTGAAGCCCCTTTTTTAAACACACGGATGGAAGTTGCCATTATACAAAGCTTTTTGCTATTTATACCGCCATTAATTACAATCTTATTGCCTGTGATATTGATTCAGAGTTTTTGCTTCTTACCCTGAATTTTAGCATACCGGTCAGATTTTCCCGTCATTATCGTCCTCTTGTACTGGACTTTTACAAGACAAACTATGCGCAATCGTTTCTTTTCCGTAGATTATGCAATGATTTCAACTTACATTATGAGTTTATTGACCTTAACTGTGACGCCAGTAATATTAAATGTAGTTTGTAATATATATATATTTGACCTATTATATACATATATGATCTTTTTGTAGTATTAAGCATGTTAATTGTTTTTATATTCTATAGTTGATTCGTGTTCTCGTTACCATTGCTTGCGTTATGTCATCCCCTTCAGTTCGGACTGTTGTGTTTACGTATCTCTAAGCCATGGCGACGAGCCATCCGCGGTCACGTGAGAACGGGTAAATGAGAAGTCGGGAACCGTTCGAAAAAGAAAAATACCCTGTGCATTTACGAGTGATTAAAAAACTATTCCCTATAAAATTTACTTTCGCTACGACTATTAATAAAGTCAAACGCTTCAAAAGGCAGGATTGTATTTACCAGAACCTGTGTTTTCTCATAGAGATATATATATGTACTGATAGAGATATATTTATTTGTTTGTGCTACAGATTTATAAGAGCAAAAAATTACCAGTGATCACGTCATAACTTCCAAGATTGTTTTTAAAGAAATTTTATGAAATTATTTAATAATGAATATGATATGTTTATATCAGTTACTAACGTCTGATTTTATTACTTTTTTATAATAAAATATATTGAAGTCACCAATATTCATTTTTAATATTTTTATTTTTTTAAGATTTTCACCATTTTATGTTACAAAACTGACCACTAGCAGTGCGAAATATTAAGTAAATTTAATAATGTGTAATTTTTTATATTTTTAACCCTTAAGTTCCTAGAACCGTTTACAGACGGTCACCAGTAAGAACGGTACACTCATGCTACCTTAAAATTTTAAAGGATTATATAACAATTGGAATATAAGTTAACGCTGTCAGCATTTAAAAACTCATAAAAAATACGTTGCCTATAATACAACAACATACCGACAACATTATATGCGCAATTAACAAAATGATGACACCACGTCTACAGCACCAGAACAACGACAGCTTGTGAACTACCAAAAATGCTGATACCAAAAACATCAGCTATTGCAACGTGACTACAACAAATACAAAGGTTTAGATGTAAGAAAATCACTATTGTAAAATTAGTCTTAATTTTGAAGTTATTAAATAAAGTTTAGGCTTCAGCCGAAAAAAAATTATTATTTTTTAAAATTTTTTAAACAATAAATTTATTAACTGGTGCCCAACTGCCGGTACGCGGTTAGAAAGTGAGGCCCTTAAGTAGTGCCACGCGAGTGTAAAGGAAAACAACACGAGCAACTTTCAAAGGAAGCCCGTGGATAATTTCAGTAGAAGAACGCCACACACCCACCAGGAGTGCGCAACGCTGGACCCCAAGTACTAGCTGAAAGGGAATACTCCACAGCGCCGTGGGATGATCCTTATTGTAGTGTAGGCTAAATTATTTTTTAAGTTATATCAAAAACATAATATTTTTAATTATATCCACAATTATTCTGCCATTATAAGTAAAATTATTAACATACTAATATAAAACAAAAGTGAAAGAATTTAGCAATAGTGATTAAACAAGGAAAATATAATAATCAATAAATAAATATATAAAAAAGCCGCGATTCACCACCTTCGGGGGGACCCTACGGCTTTATAATAGGAAATATCTCTGCGATTCACCATAGGATTCACTATGGACCCTCCATAGGATTTATATAAAATTTTGTAATTCAATAGAAAATAAATTCTTATATTTTTACACTTATCAATTCTTTTTGCTAACAACTATTTACAAAATGCACCAAAACAACATAATCAGACCCCTAGTGTTAGGAAATGCTGGTGCACAAGCACCACCAGCACCTCCAGCACCATCAGAACCACCTTCCGTACTCCCCAATGCCCGAAACGCAAACCCAGAATTTAGGTTACTTGTCAGGGAATTAATGACCGGTATTTTAGAGACAAAGTGACAAGAGTTATTTAGGGACATTCTTCGACCAAGACAACAGGTAGTAGCAGACCAAACAATTGATGAACGTTACCGTGATAACCTAGCAGACATGGACAAAGTGCCAGATGTGGTCCGCTCTTTACGAGATTTTAATGGGAACCCAGCGGAATTTAGCAGCTAGAAAAAGAGCGTCGAAAGAATTCTAAAGATCTACGAGCCAAGTGTCGGTACTCCGAAATACTTTGGCATTTTAAACGTAATTCGGAATAAAATTGTTGGCAGTGCGGTCGCCACACTAGAATCCTACAATACGCCCCTCAACTGGAAAGCCATTTCCAGATGCTTCACTACGCCGACAAGCGCGATCTGAGTACCCTCGAATACCATATGACCTGTCTTATACAAGGTCGGAAGTCGGTACAGAAATTCTATGCAGAGGTATATTCACAATTATCCCTTATCCTCAATAAAATTGCGTGCTTGGAGATTAATGATGAAGGCATGCAAATCCTCACATGCACATATCGCGACAAAGTGCTTGATACATTTATTCGAGGCCTGTCGGGTGATCTTTCAAGACTTCTTGGCACGAAAGAGCCTGCCGATCTACCCAAAGCTTTACGTTAATGTATCAAACTCGAGAACCAAAATTACAGAGCAATACACGGTAATAACCAATACAGTCTGTCCAGGTAACTAAATCCATTCCCAACACCATTTCAACACTCCTAACAAAAGCCCTTATTGCCTCCTAAAAACCCCCACTATAGAAACCAACTATTTTACCCACAACTTGCCCATTTGCCCCAAACGGATTCACGAATGAGACAGTCCCTACCAGAAATTTTATTATCAACAACCCCAATACTCTAACCCACAGTTTTGGCTAAATAGACCACCCAACATTAATTCTTTCGGAAATCCACCACCATAGCCAATACAACCAAAGCCAGCTACACCAATGGATATCGATCAATCTATAAACTATATGAACAAGCCGAATTTTAATTTTGCAGCGAAGCGATTACCACAAATACAATCCAATCAGTTTAATAGAAATATTCCCAATAAAATTCAAAGGATTAACTACATATCGCAAAAATCTGAAGACAACGTCGCACAAGAACACGAAAACAATGAATGCGATACACATGAATCCCAGTCATGGGACAACTATTACCAAGAATATACGAGACAAACGCAGGATGAAGAGAAATGTGACAGCGAAGAATTCTGCGATATTCATTTTTTAGACTAACATATTCCACGTTGCCATATTTCCAATGCAAAACTGGTGACGGGGAAGTGCTCAAGTTCTTAATAGATACCGGATCCAATAATAATTACATCCAGCCCTCATTAGCAAAAACCCCTTTACCAAACGATTCTATTTTTTATGTAAACGCGGTCGGGGTCAAAATTAAAATATCCCATCACATTTTTTTAAGCCTTTTCGGAGCGAATGACAAATTTAAATTTTTCATTTTACCCTCTTTTAAATCCTTTCATGGTATCCTTGGCAACGACAGCCTTAAGCAATTAAATGCAATTATACATATATCGGAAGACTACATGTTAATAAAGAATGTCAAAAGAGTTCCTATTAAGCAGCAAATATCAAAATCTGTTAATTCATTAGAAGCCAAAACCGAACATCTAACAGAGGATTAAAAAGAAAAGCTCCTCACGTTGTGTAATCAACACTCAACCCTTTTTGCGGAACCTAACGAAAAACTTATCTACACTACAACAGTAAAAGCAGAAAAAAAGCAGAAATCAGAACGACAAATAATAGCCCAGTTTACTCTAGATCCTACCCATATCCCATGTCTTTAAAATCAGAAGTCGAAAAACAAATCAATAAACTCCTCGAAGATGGAATAATCAGACCATCTCGGTCACCTGTCTGGATAGTAGATAAAAACCCAGACTCCTTAGGGAACAAGCAACATTTATTAGTGATAGATTATCGGAAATTGAATACAATGACATTAGCAGACAGGTACCCAAATCCCGAAATAAACGAAGTCCTTTCCCAATTAGGACACAATAAGTTTTTCTCAGTAATTGATCTAAGAAGTGGCTTTCACCAAATTCCTTTAAAAAATTCGGACATTGAAAAGACAGCTTTTTCGATTAATAATGGGAAATACGAATTCACCAGACTACCCTTCGGCTTAAAAAACGCTCCATCCATTCTTCAAGGAACATATTCTGCGAGACTACATAGGACGCAGCTGTTACGTGTATATAGATGATATTATTATATTCAGCAAAACTAAAGCAGACCACGCAAAAGATTTAGGTAACATTTTTAAGACACTCGAGCATGCGAATATGAAAGTACAGTTGGACAAATGTAGGTTTTTCGAAAAAGAAGTAGAATTTCTCGGATTCATAGTGACGCCGGAAGGAATTATAACAAATCCCTCAAAAGTTAAAGCTCTCCAAGATTTCCCAACTCCGCGAAATCTTAAGGAACTTAGATCTTTCTTATGCCTATCAGGTTATTACCGTTGCTTCGTTAGAGATTATGCAAAGCTCGCTAAACCCCTAACGGCCCTTTTAAGAGAGGAGGATGGACGTGCGTCCAAAAATCAATCAGCTAAGAAACCAATCGGTCTCAACGAGGAAGCCACCAACGCATTAAAAAATTAAAAATGTCCTAATCTCTGAAGATGTCATGCTCATTTATCCTAATTTAAACAATGAATTTGAACTCACAACAGACGCATCCAATTACGCGATAGGCGCAGTCCTATCACAAGAAGACAGACCAGTTACCTTCATCTCAAGAACGTTTTTAAAAACAGAAGAGAATTAAGCAGCAAATGAGAAGGAGATGCTCGCCATTATCTGGGCCATTAAATCTCTTCGTAATTATCTTTAGGGCTCGGCTAAAATAAAAATTTTTACAGACCACTAACCATTAACATATGCATTGAGCAGTAAAAACAGTAACGGGAAAATGAAGCGCTGGAGAGATATTCTCGAGGAATACAACTATGAGTTAAAATACAAACCAGGCAAAACAAATGTAGTCGCAGACGGATTATCTCGGTCACCACAACAGACACAAGTCAATTCCCTCACATCTACCCAACATAGTGACGAAAGCTCATCCCAAAATTTAATTCAATATACTGACGCTCTGGTTAATGCTTTCAAAACCCAACTCTTCATAAGTACTGCAGAAACTTCATCATATCAGTTTAAAATAATTTTCCCAACGTATCATCGACATCTACACGGAATACACGGATGATTCGCTAATAAACCTACTCAAGCGCTATTTAAACTCTTCAGTCACAAACGCTATTATCACAGAAGACCACATTCTTGGTAAAATTCAGACAATTTACCCCTTTCATTTTAACCAATACAAAATACGCTACTCCCGAAAGATAGTGAAAGATTTGACAGAACCGGCAGAACAAGAATCAGCAATCATAAATGAACATAATAGAGCATACAGGAATGCAGCTGAAAATAAGGCCCAACGCTTGGAAAAATGTTATTTTTCCCAAATGAATGCAAAAATTAAAAAAATTACCAAATAGTGTAAAATTTGTCAGGAGAATAAGTATGAAAGACATCCACCAAACCCAATCTTGAAAGCAACTCCTATTCCAACCTACCCAGGACACATCGTCCATATCGATATTTATCATACAAATAATAGGCTATGCCTTACCGCAATAGACAAGTTTTCAAAGTATGCTCAGGCTAAGATAATAAGGTCTAGAGCGTCCGAAGATATAAAACAACCCCTACAGGAACTTCTTACATCCTTTAGTATTCCCGCAAAAATAGTAATCGATAACGAGAAATCTCTAAACCGGCTTCCATAATATTTATGTTAAAGAATCAATATGGCATAGAAGTATTTAAAACCCCCCATACACTAGCTCAGTCAATGTCTAAGTGAAACGTTTCCACTCCACTCTCACGGAAATACTGCGCTGCACAAAGGCAGAAAACACCCATAATAGTTTGAAAGAATTGTTAAACAAGGCGATATTCAAATACAACTATTCAATCCACTCCACCACTAACAGGAAACCTATTGAATCATTCTTTGGCAGAACAGTTTACACAGACCCAGCACTAATAGAAAAAGACAGACACTACAACAATAAAAAATTAACAGAAAAACAACAGAAGGACCTTGCGTTTCATAATAAAAACAGGAAAGAAGTAAAGACATATTTTACCGATGAAATTATCTATGTAAAAATAAACAAAAGACTAGGCAATAAACTTACACCCCGCTATAAGTAGGAAATATTCCTTCAAGATAAGGGAAATACAGTTCTGACTAAATCCGGACGGTTAGTACATAAATGTCATATTAAAGTAGAGTAAAATAAAAAAGTTTTTAATAATAGGGAAAAAGGAAAAGAAAAGGAAATTAAAAGTAAGAATAAATAACAAATCGATGTACTATATGCCATAGGCGTACGATTTATAAATAGAACTTAGAATATAACATAGATATACGATTTAGAACCTACTAGAATATTCCCATTTAGATTTTGTCAATACTTTTTCAGTCTTCTTGCCTGCATGGCCCATGCAGAACTCCAAATCCATGACTACTCCACATCCCATTTAATAACCATTGATAATGGCTATTCCAAAATAAAAGACGGCACTCTTAAATTCATCCACATCATAGATACTCTAGCGTACAGAAACCTTTTGGAAAACATAACCGACATAATGAACAAGAACCTGCCACCCGGTAATCCTATGTATCCTATCCTACAGCACGAGGCCCAACAAACTATCGGATTGTTGGAAATCATTAAACCCATTCAATACCTTAAATTCAAAAGAGCCTTAGACATACTCGACACTGCCTGGAAATACTTGCCAAGAAGTCCTGACCATGATGATCTTAACATGATTAACACCAATTTAGACAAACTAACAACCAACAATAACAAACAAATTGTTATAAACAATGCCTTAAATAACCAAATAAATAAACTAAAATTACGAATGGCATATTAAATGTAATAACAAAGGATAAGACTATTGATAATGAAATAGCTCTAAGTTTAAAAAGTAAAGTAAGAATAATAAAAGAAGAGGTAATAAATATAAAATATGCCATACAATGGGCAAGATTAGGTATCGTAAATTCAGTAATATTGAACAAGAAAGAAATAGAAGCAACAGTTAAATTGGAATTGGAAAAGGAAAAGGAAAATATGCTATTTAGCACAGCTGAAGAGGCACTAGAATTAGCTGAAGTTAGTGTATTAAGTAATTCTTCAACAATCTTATATATTGTGAAAATACCCTTGACTACAAAAGAAATTTATAATAATTATATAATCAAAGCTGTAATGAAAAATAATGTAATATTTAATTTGAAATATAATAATATACTGAAGAATAAAGAAACGGTTTTAGGAATCAAAAATAATTGTAAACAATATAATATGATAAGTATTTGTAAGCAGGACGAATTGTTAGATTTAAGAAATAATCTTTGTATACCTAACTTGGTTAAAAGCCTCATTTCATCATGCCACATGATCCACCGTCACCATGTCCCAAGAGAAGAACTCATCGTCCCAGGGATGCTTTTTCTAAACGATTTTCAAGGTAACCTAACTGTAGACAACAACACGCGAACCATGAACGGCACTTATATCCTGAATTTTAAAAATACAACAATAAAAGTAAATGGAAAGACTTACAAAAACTTCGAAGCGCCCCCATTGAAGGCAATGCCAGCAATAGCCCAGCCAAGTCCTATGGAAGGAAGTCGAACCAGACTTCTATCACTGGAAGCACTTAGCGAACTTCATATTAACAATACAGTGGAAATTCAGTCACTAAGAGCAGAAAAAACGATAAATAGAATGCTGGAATGACGTTTACCGTAGTCATCATCCTGTTGGCCTGTATTAGAAAATACTTTCACAGGAGTAATCCCAAACAACCAAAAGGACTAAATACAGATTTACTGTAGAAACCAGTCAACAGCAAGAAACCACTGTTCAGACCCTGCACCAACGGCAGGAAATGTTCAAATTTTCCAGATCCTCGAGGGTGAGCGTTTTTAAGAGGGGAGGAGTTAACGCTGTCAATATTTAAGAACTCATAAAAAATACCTTGCCTATAATACAACAACATACCAACAACAAAATGATGACACAAATGACAAATTAACAAAATGATGACACCACGTCTACAGCACCAGAACAACGACCGCTTGTGAACTACCAAAAATGCTAATACCAAAAACATCAGCTATTGCAACGTGACAACAACAAATGCAAAGGTTTAGATGTAAGAAAATCAATATTGTGAATTAGTCTTAATTTTGAAGTTATTAAATAAAGTTTAGGCTTCGGCCGAAAAAAATGATTTTTTTACATTTTTAAATATATATAAGTTATATATATATATATATATATATATATATATATATATATATATATATATATATATAATATAAGTTAATAAATTTATTATTTAAAAAATGTAAAAAAATCATCATATATATATATATATATATATATATATATATATATATATATATATATATATATATACGAGTATATTGAAGAAATAAAATTTTGTTCCTTCAACTAATAGTTATTTTCAAAGAAAATAAGTTATGCTTATCTATCAGTATTATTCATAATAGATTTTTTTTCGTTTCTCAAAACTTGTATTTTCATTTTATTTTTACGTTGCCTAATAAGAGTTATTTTCAAAAATACTTGTTTTTCATTGCTCATAACTTACATTTAAAATTGCATAATTTTTAATATAGTCCTCTAAGTGGTCAAATTGACACAATGTTGGTTTTAATCTAAGTGCGTCATTGTTGCTGAGAGTATCAATTAAAGAGCTTGAAGCAGATTCATCTTTAGAGGATGACGATGAAACTACATCGCGAGGGGTATTAGCAGTTATATTAAATAAATAGATAGCTTTAAAACTATAAGACTGGATGTAGAGGCCGATTTGCTTCAATTTTGGTAAGAAAAAAAAAAAATAAACTTTTCCATTTTTACGTAAATTTGTTCATACATTCATGCAGTGCCGGCTCCACAGGTTACTGTTGAAAGAACATTTTTAGTTTTTCTTGTGACTTTAAAGATAAAATATAATATGTAAGTACTAATGAAATACAAGCAAGGCACCGAAAATAACTTCTTATGAGCAACGGAAAACAATTTTTCTTGGAAACAACTTTTATCAGGTAACGTAAAAAAAATCGAAAATAAAAGTTATGAGCAACGAAAAAAATATTCTTGGGAATAACTCTTCTTTAAAAATGTAAAAATTATTCATTGATCTATGACCAACTTTTTCAATCTCAAAAAATGTATGTATTAGAAGTTATTATTTGTCTGGTTTTTTCCTTTTCATTACATAGAATATGTAATTTATGCTGTTAGGGTGTGTTTGTTTTATGTTAAACATAACATAAATTAACTAAACTCAATAAAAAAATTTTAATTAAAATAAACATATAATTTTAATTAAATAAAAGATGCTGAAAAACTCATGTACTTATTAGTTTAGGCATATGTGTACATACTCATATCGTCACCTGAAATTTAAAAGTGTCGAAAATCGTTAAATAAAAAATAATAATCCAAATTTACAAGTGTATTACATATCGTGGCTCTCATATAGAAAGGCCCTATCTCAAATAATTTCAATTTTACAGGAGAAGCCAAAAACATAATAAAAACCGTACACTTGAGCTCTTCTTTATTATAAAAATGTGTACTGTTATAAAATTTTTGTTTTTTTTTTACTTACAAATTACAGTGGACAAATGTGCCGTCAGTAATTTGCCGTAAGGGTTAATAGAATTTTATTGTACAAAATAATTGAAAATGAGGCGTGGTAAAGCACTCCTGGAGGTTGAAAAGGGAAAAATCAAGGCTTACAATGATAATGGCTATATAATCGCGTTGAATTGAGTCCTAGGCAAGTTTTATGGATAACCATCATTAAGCAATGTATAAAATATGTTATTCCTTATTATTTTTGTTATGACTTTATTGAAATCTTTTATAACAAAATATAATGTAATATGCACATTGTTATGAGATTATACTTAACATCAACCAATATCTTATTAATTAAATAAATAAACTACGAAAATCACATTATAAAGGACAAGTTGCCTGAAAACCGTATACAAACTTAAAGTGTTATAAGAAATTTTAAAAATATTCACTGATTTGACTCTCTTAGTAAAAAGTAGATTTAGTGACTATTTAGTAAATTTTTTAGATCCCTGTAATATATTGTAAATATTATAACGAAAATTTGTATTTGAAAAGAAAGTAGTTTCATTGCTAAAATTAATTTTAATTTGTGAAATATAATTTTTTGCAATGGGTTCAAAAAGAAAAGCGTTTATCCTGCCGAAAGAAAATGTATTATTTTTCTCAGAAAGCAAGAAAAAAACCTCCACAGATGTTGCAGAGAAGGAAGAGAAAATACATTCGTCTATCTAGAAGCTTTGTATCAAAATTTCGTTCTGGCCGTCCTTCAAAATTAATTTTGAGAGAAAAGATACATCTCATCAACTCTGTGCAGCACAAGTGGCTGAAAGCATTAATTTAAAATTGAACAACAGTATATGTGATGATAATTTCAGAAATATTTTAAATCGAAACGGTTTTCATGCTCGTATAAAACTTAAGAAGCCCTTTATTTCATTGAAAAGAGTCAAAGAGAATGTTTTTCAGTAGAGAGCTGTTAAATAAACCATTACAATTCTGGGAAAGGGTTATATTTTTGGATGAGAGTAAGTATTGCATTTTTATAACAACAAGTCAGTTTGTGTGGAGAAAATTCGGTACAGCACTACATAAAGTTAATTTGTATGACACGGTCACACACGGTAGTGAAGGTGTAATAGTTAGGGGGTATGTGCCGGCTAACGGGGTATACAATTGGCAGGTTTTGAGTCCACTGCGGCTAAAAAAGCTTACCTAGACATTCCAAAGGTTAACTTGAAGCAAAATTTAATGAAACTGGAGGTATTGGTAATTTTATATGAATAAGGTAACGATTCTAAGAACGGAGACGATATTTTAAAGCTTTAAATGCTTTATAATGTTCCAAAACAGTTACGTGTGCCACCACAGTTTCCACATTTCAATCCCATTGATCATTTATGGGATCTGTTGAAGCAAATAATTTTCCATCATGTTATAATATTAAAAATTATATTAAAAAAGTTTTGCCAACTGAATTGGAGAAAATATCACTGACAGTCACCACAAAACTGGTTTACTCCATGCAAAAAAGATTAGCTGTGGTTCTCAAAGGAACAGACCATCCAACTAAACACTAATTTATCGTTAATGCTGATATAAATATCCAAAAATAAGAGTTTAAGAAAGTACATGTGTATACTTTTGTACTCAGACCCTTTCTGCGTATTTTTTTTAACATAATCTTACTTTTTTGTAACTAATTTGTATATCATTAATTTTAACTGCTGGATTTTCATATTTATAAAAATTATGTAATAAGATTTAATAAAAAAATTAATTTTATATTCTTAAGAGCTGTTGTTGTGTAATTTTTTTGTATATCTTGGACATAATGGTTTTGTACGTAGACTTTTTCTGACTAGTGTATTCAATCTACAACAAAATTACTCTTTAAAAGAAGATTAAGCAGAGAAATTTAAAAATGTTTAAAAAATTATATCAATCTACAAGTCAGTTTTAATTAACACAGAATGTGGATAGATGCAACAAGAAAGGAAAACTTGATAAAATAATAATGGCGAGTTTTTTGTTCTTAGAAATATATTATTTTTATTATTGTTATTCAAAAAATTAAACTAAGAAATTAATTAGCTTTTGTTCCTTTTGAAATTTATCATCATAGTTAGAAAAGAAAAATATTAAACAAATGATTAAACAATTACCACATAAAAAATAATCAATAAATTAACTACGATTTTAAAAATTACATTACAACAGTACTTATAAAAACATAAGGCTTCCTTCCAAGGACATTAAGGAAACACAACGTCTTTTTATTCTATTTAATTAATCACAATCATTGATTTTAGAATAAAAGTTTCTTTGACTTTTAATTATAATAAGACAATAATAAGAAATAATATAAATCCGATTAGGAGTTACTGAAAACGGAAAACTAAAAACATTCATCATCACATTCTCCAGCTTCATGACCAAAGACTGAAAAGGAAAAATAAAATATATTTATAATCAAGTTTTATTGTATGTATGTATGTATCGTCTAACCTTCACATGATTCACAATATTTTCTGGGTTGTGGAAGTTTACGTTCTTTACGATTTGCAGGATCATTATTGTTCCTCTCAGCTTTGGGTATTGGTGAATCCCTATCATCTGATGCCTGCAAGGGACAATCTTCCGTCTCGTGTTTATCAAATTCATCACAAATATCACAAAATAAACGAGGTGCTGGTTTTCTTTTAGCTATTAATTCAAAAGCTGCTGGCCTAGAAAATGTTTTAATATATACATGAGACTTTAACATGCATTTTAAATATCAATTATTCTTACTTGGTATAGTCTGTGGGTAAAGCCTCTAAGGCCTCAATTTTAGCCTTTAATGTGTCATTTTTCTTTTGCATATCGGCTATGATAGAATTAAGGAAATTTATTTGTGCCGTACTGTCATCCGAACTTAATGTCTATTTTAAGAATACAAACAAATTTTAGATTAATTGAGTTTTGGAAATTGTAAAAAAAATATGTATCGTTACGCTAATTTAGAAAAGACGTAACATTTTACAAAATGTGCAGATAAAAAATAACTAAATTTGAAACTTAGAAAATAAGTTTTAATGCAAACAAATTTTATTTTTAAACTTATTGTGAAATAAAAAATAAAAACAATTTTTTTAACTGCATTACAACTTATTTTCTATTACCTAAATTTTAGGTTTAGTTAACTTCCTGTATTTCCTGCAAATTTTTCAAAATTTTAGGTACGTCCTTACTAAATTAACGTAACGATATGTATATTTTATTAAAATATTACCTCTAACTTGCCATTATTTGTAGAAGCTCCATTTTGATTTAATTTGCTTAATGACTGTAAATCGTTAATACGCTGCTTTAAGGCCACAACTTCTTTAGTTTTATCGATTTCGAGCAATTCGAGTTTTCGTTGCAAATTGGCATATTCATCTTTAAAGGTTTGCTCGAGTTCAATAGATTTTGATTTCTCCTGTTGCAATTGTGCAATTTGTGTTTGTAATTGTTCAAGTTGGACGGATTTTGCTGATGATGTCTCATCCATCTCATCTATAATTTTCTTATACTCTTCCAGTTGCAATTCAAAGTCTTCCTGTTTTTTAAGTTTTTCTTCTGACTTTACTTGTCTGCTTTGTAATTCTTGATTGGCCTGTTGCAATTGTTCAAGCTTAGTTTTCAATTCGAGGATAATGTTTTGAGCCTCATTAAGGGATATTTCAGTTTTATTCAAGGTCAAATTTGTGGCAGATAGTTTTTGTTGATGTTCTTCTATTTGGCTTTGTTTTGTGCGCAATTGTTCTTTAGCATTGGCAAGTTCCTGCTTTAGGGTGGACAGTTTCTCTATTAATTTTTCCATGTTCTGATCGGACTCCATTTCAAAGATTTCAAATATGTTAGCAGTTTCACATTTCTCCTGCTCAAGAATTTCCAAAGCCTCCGATAATTCCGCGTTTGTGGCGGAAATTTTTTCATTTGAACTCTTAATGGCTTCCAACATGGCTTTAAGATCGTCAATTCTCTTCTTGTCTTCCGCGATTAATTTAGTTTTGTGTTCACAGTCAGCATTTGAGAGTTCGAGAGCATTTTGAAGTTTTTGTAATTGCAATTCGTATTCGGATTTGGTATTGGATTGTAAAATACGTAGTTGCTCTACTTCTGCATGGATTTTGGTGAAAGAGTTTTCTTTTTTCTTAAGCTCTTGCTTTAGTTTTTCAATGTTTTGTTTAAGCGTCATATTTTCATTTTGGAGGTTTGTTAAAGCCGAAGAACCATCGTTTTGTGTTCTCTGTAAATTTGAAAGAAGTTGCTCCTTTTCCAATCCAAGACTTTCAATCTTTTTGTGCATTTCACCTTCTTTTGCTTTGAAGTCTAATTGAGATTTAAGCAATTCGTCTTGTAGTAACTGAATTTGTTTTTGTAGGCTACTTATCGCTTCGTCAAGTGATGCTTTCGATTGTTCAGAATTCTTGAGTTGGGTTTCAAAGCTATCAATTATTGTTTGTTGTTTTAAGGTCTCGGTATTTTTAAGATCGTTTAGCTCGGCTTGTGCTGAAGCTATAAGTTCTTTTTTCACATTTTCAAACTCTGCCAACTGTTCGATATTGACATCTTTAGCAGTATTTAACTCATGACGTAAATTTTCTACTTCAGATTGTTGAGTTTCAAGACTTTGTTTAAGTTCCTGCAATTGGCTTTCGAGTACTAGACGTTCTTCATTTGATTTATCAGTGAGCTGCTGTAATAGTTTTTGTTTGTTGGATAGTTCTTCGGTAAGTTTAGCTATTTCGGTATTTGAATCAGCTGAACCCTGACGCAGGATAGTAAGATCATTTTGTAAAACTTTATTCTGTTCTTCTAAATTATCACACTTGTTGATAAAATTGTCAAGTCTTCGTTGTAGATCAGCCATTTCAAGTTCTTGTTTGCCACACTTTTCTTGCTCTCGCTTAAGAAGTTCGAACCGATTAAAGCTTTCTTCGGTCACAACTCTCATTTCATTAGTCAAGGTTTCAACTTGGCTACACATGGCATCAACTCTCTGTTGACTGGCTTGTAGTTGACTCTCAAGTGATGCGGATTCTGCACTATACTTATCCATCAGATCATCATAAGCTTTTTGTTTGTTTGCGATTTCTTGAGAAAGTTTAATAAGTTCAGCATTGGAATCTGTGCTGGAAGTTCGAAGTAATGTTAAATCCTGCTGCAAGGTTTCATTTTGTTTCGTTAAAGCTTCGTATTTCATATGTAAGTTCTCTCTTTGTCTTTGTTTGTCGCTTATGATAAGTTCTTGTTTAACTGTTTTCTCTTCTAATTCGGTAATCAATTGCGTTTTCTGACAAATTTCGTCTTTAGATTTCTGAACAATTTTCTTTAGGTCGTCAACATCTTTGACGCTGTTGGCTAACTTTTGCTGCACCTCTTCCAGCTGACCTGTCATTTCAATACGTTCTCTATTGTTACTACTGATCAAATTTGAGATTTCGTTTTGCTTATTCTGTATTTCCTCATTTAGTGTTTTAACTTCATCGTGTACGGTGGAACTAGACGTGCGAACTGCAATAATTTCCTGTTGTAGTGCTTCATTTTGCGCAAATAGATTATTACATTTAGTGTTTGCACTTTCTAGTTTGCGGGCGAAATCCCCCAAATCTAACTTTTGCTGAGAATTCATTTCCTCACTTTTCTTCAGTTCGTCCTCTAACTCCTGTCTTTTTTTGAGGGATATCTCACGATCGTTCTTAAGTTTTTCTAATAATTTTGCTGAGTTTTCTAGCGCAGTAGCAGTTTGTTTTAGTTCGGATGACTTGGAAGCAATGAATTCGTCTTGTTGAATTGATTTTAAACGTTGGTCTTCAATCAGACTTGTAGAATTCTTTAAATCATCTTCAAGTCTCTTATTTTGGCTTTCCAACTGGCTAATTTTGGCACTCATTTGTTGAACTGCTATGGAAGATTCTCCTTCAAGAGCTGCTGTTTTTGTTTGCAGCTTTTGTAGTTCTTCTTTAAGAGATTGAATTTCTTTCGATTTTTCCCCGACAGCTTGTTGGTGTTTTTTAAAAGCCTCTTCCAATTGAGTTTGGAATTTTTCAGCAGTTTCTTTAGCATGTTTTAAATTTTCATTACATTCCTCCATATAGGTTTTTTTTTCTTCAAGAGTTTTTCTTAAAGTAGTACTAGATTGCTTTTCCTCATCTAAGTCAGATTGTAATTCCTTAACAGTTTCACTAAGTTGTTTGTTTTCGCTCTGAACATTTTTACACTCTAAGCGAACTTCTTTTAAGGAAACTTCTAAAGCAACAATAACTTCATTTTTCTCCAGATTTTGATTTAGGACTTCTTTTAATTTTGCATCAACATCACATTGAAGTTTTGAGAGCTGTTGAATTTCTTCTTGAGCTTTTTTAAGATTGATTTCAAGAGCCCCGTTCGTGTCTTGCAACTTGGCAATTTGGTCTTTTAACCGTAAGACTTCGTGAATCTTTTCTTCAAGTTGATTTGTTTCCTTTGCCTTGCTTAATCGCTGGCCTTTGACTAGTTCATCCAACGTAGCACATTCCGCTTGCTTTATGGACAATTCTGCAGATGACTTGGCCAATTGGTTGTTAATATCATTTATCTGAGTTTCACGACTTTTACATTCTTCACGTAGTATTCGGCATTCATCTTCAAAAATGCTACGTTCACTTTCAATAGTTGCTATAGATTTTAGAGCCAAGTTTTTTTCTTCAAGCAGACTTTTAATTTCTTGTGATTTTTGCTCTAGTCTGAAATTAAAATTTCTCTGCATTTCTTCGCGTTCTCTTTCGTGCTCTTCCTTAACGAGAACCAGTTCTTTGCGCATATTTTCAATACCACACTCAGATAGTGAGAACTTTTCCAAGCTTTCATCTTTTGCCACCAGTTCCTTTTGTAGGGACTCATTCTCATCTTTAAGATATTTTATGTTTTCTTCTAAAAGTTGTATTTTTTCCTGCTGGTCGCTAATTTGTGTCTCAAACTGTAGGGTTTGTTGTTGTAATTTCGATTTAAGTTCATCAATTTCACTGCTGGCTGCGTTACTAACTTCTTCTGAAGTGATTTTGCCTAATAAGAGAGGATGTTAATAGTTATTTTCAAAATAAACATACGTATGTATGTGATAAAGTGTACCTGAAGTCAAATCTTTTATTTTCGATTCCAGTTCGTGTATTTTCTCTTTATAAACTTGAGTCTGAGCCTATGAAAAATGAAAAATGTGAATTAAAGTTCAAATTCAATAATTCAAATAGCTTTCAAGGATACACAGATATTTCCTAGAAATTCGATCATCTCATCAAACAAAAGAAAAAATTAAAATATTGATTAAGATATGTATACATGATGTATGTTTGTATGGCATAAATTTTTTAGAGGAGTAGGTAAATAGGAGTAATTATGGAAATAAAAATAATGAACATTTCTATTTAAAATGTAGAGCTTAACTTGCTAAGTTCCACAGTCTGCTAGATGACGTGATTTTTTCTTTATATGAAAGCACTGCAGGGGCCTGATGGATGGGCCAAACAAATAAATTTATAAAGCAAAAGAAAACTCGAAGTATGAAAAGTTAAATATTTATTTACAATTTTGATAATATGTATGTACATACATACATACATACATACATACATACATATGTAAAAATAGTAACAAAGAAGACAGATAGCGCAGTGATATTGTAAAAATATTTTGTTTCTGCGCATCTAGTATTAGATGAGTATAAACACTGTAAAACAAACACATGCATTTATTTTTATTTTTTGTTATTGTATTGTGTGTATTTTTATATTGCTTGACTTCATTGTAGTCACACAAAGATAACGGATCTCTGCAATGCGCTATACGGGTTTCTTTGTTTCATGATATTTATTTATTTTTTCTCAAGTACATAGTTAACATTAAGAGTGTATTTGTATGTAAGAATCTTCAATTTTGTTAGTAATACCTAAAGTTTTGATTCCTTCTAGAGTTTGTTAAGCACAAAAAAAAAAAAAAACGCAGTATGTACGGTGCTACAAGTTGCTGCAATCAAACTTTGTTTTTATTAGTTCATATTATCTCGAGTTACTATAATTTTGTTCACGTTACACATACATACTATACATACATACATATGTATACGGCGCTTAAAATAAGGGTGTACATAATTGAGGTATAATTTTAATTTTAAATAAAAAGACTTTTTCAGATATTCAAAATATTTTTATTTCAGTTTATTATAAATAGGTTACGGTTAAAAATTAAAAATTATGTCGGTCAAGTGACTCTTCATACTGGCTCGGCAGGCTTCCAATGTTTTAGCAAAATTACACCGGTCTACAGACAAACGAAAAACCTTAAAAAAACCATATGGAATAAAATGATTTTGATGCCCAGAATTCAAATTCGTTTTCATTTTTTTTCCATCGGGCTCAAATTTTTTTTATGGGCGTGGCAAAATTTTCGTCCAAAATATGGTAGTTATGTTAATATATTACATCATAACTTGAAAACAACTTGACCGATTTTAACGCAAGTACAGCAGCAAATGTTTAGGAACAAAATTTCCTATAAATCACTTAAATAACATTTTTTTGTATTTTCAAAAAACATTTTTAGCGCAAAATTAGAGCAAAAAAAGTAGTACAAACAAGTTTTCAGAATGAAAATTGTACATTTTAAGCACTCAAATTAAAGCTTAAAATGCTGAGAATAAAATAAGCTATAAATGATAAAAATCGGTTACATAGCTTTTACTGATTTTATTCAAAATTAAATGTATGTATCTAACTCTGACCAAAATTAGCGAACACATTTTTTCTTGCAAATTTAATGGACATTTTTTTCTTTTGTTTCAAAAAAGTTATAAAAAAATTATTTTATTTCATTTTAATTTTAGTTGTATTTATTTTATAAAATAATTTTCTTTTTATTTCAATGTATTTTTCAATTTTATTTTCTAGCAATAAATATTTTTGTTTGTTTTTCTGATAATATAAATTTTTCTGATGAAAATTTCCTGTCTATAGTTTGTTCAGGAGATCTGCTGCTTTCCTAATGAACAACAGCAGACCCTATATCTACCTAAACATTTCCAGCTAAACCTATCAAGAACCCCACATTCACAGAATATGTGTTCCGCAGTCTCTGATGCATATGACCATAGTCTATAAACATCCACATCTGTGACCGCCATCTTCTTATAAGCTCTTTTAATCTACAGTGGACCATAAGAAACTCCGTAAGCAGTTTCAAGTCCAGTCTGCCATACTCGAGAGCCTCAGAATGACGCACAATTGCGGACTGAGCGTGCCGAATAGAACCCTTTCTGGCCAATGCATCCGCTATTTCATTACCATCTATTCCACAGTGATCTGGTACCCAAAACAACTGGACCTTATTTCAAAGCGAAAACTTTTGCAATGTATCGTAGCAATATTTGACCAGACTAGATTCGAGCCCAGTTTTCTTAAGGCGGCTTAGCTTGGGGTTATTAACAACACCACCGACACAGTCATTCATTTTGGAACTATCGTATACTAGTTTAGATCAAACTTACTCCGAACTAATGCCCCATTAAACCAACAATCCCGGTCCTAAACTTCAAACCTAATTCTCCTCCCAAAGCACAGATCCAAAGGCATAACATCCAGGACCGACTACTATGCGTAGAATATACAGACGTTCCGGCGCATTTTAGAACCCTTTGGCAAATAATTTTGTCGCCCAACATGGCTTCAACCTTATCACATAGATGTGAAGCGGTGTTATATAAACCAAGGTCTCCAAGGCCCCTGTTGGATAAGTTTTCATTGCCACAGTTAAACCGAAGCACGCGAGTCTCTGTACACTGCCTAATTCATTCATAGTGGTAGCTTCCATTCTACCAAATTATTGCCGCATAACTGATAATGAGTGAAATAAGAGCGTCATTCTAAAAATATTTTTATAACTTTTTGGAAATTAAAAAAAAATCCACGAATTTTGCAAGAAAAATGTTGCTCGTTAATTTTTGTCAAAGTTATGGTAGAATTAGCCGAACGTAAATGTAGAAGCCGTAAATGTAGTTGTGTCAGCTGATCGCTTTTGTTACATGAAAAGCTATGAAAGTGCTTACTTGATCGTAATGAAACCTCCCAATTTGTTGAAAATATAATTTTACGGCAACGCTACGTGGCATTTGTCAATGATGGGCTATTTGTATGTGATATGTTATGAGGGTAGCTTTACTCTTTTTTGTGGTACTTACATTTTTTGTTAAATACATAAAATATTAAATATGTTTATTGTTTCAAATTATTTATTTATTTATTTTTTGTAAAATCTAATAAGAGCATTTATCAATTGTATGTGTTTCTTTGTAGCAAAATTTATAGGTTAGTATGAATTATATATTATGCATGTATATAGTAGTGTTTATGGTAAGAATTGCAACATAATTGTACGTACAAGCGTAGATAATACAAGTAACAATACACATAATAGATAATAATAACAATAAGAATAAAATATATAAAGGTGTTTATAAATATAATACATTGTATATATCCAGTAATGAATGCACGTATGTGAAAAACCAGAATTATAATCTAATTTCATATAAAAGTTATTTTATTATTCTGATTTTTCGACCTTTATTAATCATATATTAATAACTATTCAAGCCTAAGATATTTTTAAATAAAAAATTCTACTTTTTTATCGATTTTTCGCTACTTCTTTGTGTAGCTTTGACAGAAAATATGTAATTAATTATATTTATTTGTAAAGCATCAGAAATTATTAAAATTTAAATATGAAAGTTTAAAGTAATGTCTTGGTAACATTTAAATAATTTCCGTACTTTTTTCATATAATTTCAAATAATGTGCACATATTTAAGTGCCATCAATGTTTTGCACAGCTGTTATTATTTTTTTAATATACATGTGTTGTGTTTGATGTATATATACCTAAGTGTTCTCTAAGTGGCAAAACGATTTAAGATTTCTACGTTCGGCTAATGAGGCCTATAGGTACCTGCATTTAATTTTATATAAAATCAGCAATAGCCAACCGTTCATGGTTTATAGCTTATATAATTCTCAACATTTTAAGCTTTAGTTTATTGCTTCACATGTAAAAGTTTCATTCCGAAATATTTTTTATGACTTTTTGAAAAACAAAATTGCTCTAATTTTGTGCGAAAAAAAATTTTTTTTCGAAACTGTTTAAAATACAAAAAAAAAAAAAAAAATAAATAAAAATATTCAGGTGATTTATTTAAAATTTTGTTTCTAAACATTTGCTAGTACTTGCATTAAAATCGGTCAAGTCGTTTTATGATGAAATAATGTATTGACATAACTACCATTCTTTGGGTGAAAATATAGTTTTATTCAAAGGGCAAAAATTTTTTTGTTTTTTGTAGACCAGGGTTATCAATCACGTTTTCAACGTGAAAGAAAAATTCGGAAATCGCTTTATTTCTCGTAGAGGAGAAGTAGATTGTTCACCAAGATCGTACGATTTGGCACCTTTAGATTTTTTGTGGGTTTTTTTTTAAATCAAAAGTATACAGCAATAATCTCACAACAGTTCAAGAGCTTAAAACCAACATTATCGCACAGATATCAACAATTGAATGTAATTGATAATTATATTTAAAGTTTTATTTTTAATTTTTAACCGGAACCTATTTGTAAAAAACTAAAATAAAAATATTTTAAATATCTGAAAAAAATAAAAGCATTTTTTTTATTAAAATTAAAATTATACCTCAATTTTGGATACCCTATATTAATATTTTTTCACAGACTTTAAGTGCACTAAAAGTATCATAAGAAATAAAAAGGGTATATCTAAAATTTAGATTTTTATAAAAACATGCTAGAAAATTTCGTCTTATTTGCTTTGTATCGTCTGTAATAGTTCATCTACGTTCCACGGATCCCAATCGTATATTTTTGTTGCGACCAACCAATTTCAAGTTAATTAAGAATCTTTGGAAAAATTTCAAATTCGCGTTGACCGTACTATTGTCATAGATGTAATAAGAGATAGGTAGACAATTTGCAGTTATAGGTATAGAATTGAATTTTTTAGTAAAATATTACGGGTAAAGAAATTTGATATGATTTTTCCTTTTCCACCTCCGACAGTGCTTTGCAACGCCTCATTTTCAATCATTATTTGTAAGTAAAAACAATTTTATTTAGCTAACTTATTAATCTTAAGGACAAAATTCTGACTGATAACTAAGTCTTACTGATATGTAAACAAAAAAAAAAAAAAACTAAAAACTATATAACGGTACATATTATATTAATTCATATAACATTCCATGAAGGAACACGGAGAATTATCTCAGTCAATGAGCTGCACCCGATTCTATTATTAGACTCGTTGAAAGGGACCTACAGTTTAACGCCGGCTCCGAACGGCAAAACCACTAGTGAAGTTGTCTATAGTAGTAATACTCACTCATAACGAGTTACTAGCTAATGTTATGAGGATTTACCTGCTGTTGAAAAACTTTTTCTTTTTTCAGATGGTCTGGCCTGGTATAATATTTGAGATATTATAACATAAGACGATTTTTTGAAACTACAAAGGGTGTGTTATTCAGTTGAATTAGGGTAGTTGCTTTCACATATCCAAGAATTAATTTCTTCATTTGAAATCTGTAGAGTAATTTCATGAACATAATCAGCCACTGCAGTAAACATGGATTGTTTATGCTATGTTCAGTATAAAATCATCTTCATCGGTCCACTGTTTATTAGTGGACATTTAAATGTTCCAGCAATTCCTAATCATGTTAGACAGTAGTTCATTTCAAGCATTTGATAAAAGACAAACTGCATTACATAAGCTAAACAATTTTATTTTTTTTATCTGAACCTTTACTTTCGATAATATGATCTAAGGGCCATTATTACAACTTGCCTTTAAAGTCGGATTTAGTAAAAGGTAACTATAGCTAGAGTGAACTTTAAAGTTACCTGTAACTTTTGTTCGTTATTACAATTTACTTGTAAAATAAAGTTAACTTAAAAAAAATGGCAGTGCCAGAGCAATATAGATAACTTTTGCCAAATTAAAAAAGTTCTTTAAAAACGCAGTGGCAACGACGTGCTATCTTTTTTGATATGTTTGTTCATTTTGTTTATAAAATTTGTATGTTGTGGTTTTAATTTTTTTTATTTTTGTGTTTTGTTGTGATTTGTTTTCCAGTTTGATTTGAAAAACTATTAATATAGGGTAAATATAAATGTTTACTTTTCATGTCTATATTTAAAGTTGTCATACTGAAAATAATATATATATATATATATATATATATATATATATATATATATATATATATACATATGTATATATGGCAGTTGAAACATAAACTTAACTTTTTTTGTGAGTTTGGGGTTACTCCATTCCCCCTTAAGTAAAAAAAAACTTATAAATTACAGGTACATACATAGGATGATCTTTCCTTTAGCTTAACACTCACTTTTACCTTTTTTATTTTAGTATTTTTGGAATAGCGGTAAATCAAGAACTTGTGTAAAACGCATTAATAATGCGTTTTTTTAAAAAAGTTAGAGAGCATAACACAAGAAAATGCAGTTGTATTAATAGCTTAGAAGATATCTTTAACTTTCTGTTAATAAATTCAGAAACTGGTCAGAGCAACTCGAAAGACTCCTGAGACAAAACAAATGTTTGTGTCTAAGGCAGCAAAATTTCTCTTTCTTTCATCATCTGATAAGGTGGCTTGGAACGTAAGCACTGAAGAAGATACTTTTGAAATTCAAAGTGATAGCGAATAAATACATAATAAAGTATCCTAAAATTGATAAATGTGTGTTGTAACCTTCGAATTATTTATGATTATTTGCATTAGCTTAATGGTTTTAATAAAACAAAATATTTTTTTTTTTAATTTTATCTTTTTCTTTTTCAATACCTTATACCTAAATTCAGCAATTTAATTAAATCCAAAATTGGTGCAATCGTGCTCTACAGTGCATTGTCTTGTACTGTCAAATAACTCTACGGAAAAATTATAATATGTGTTTACATTATATTTACCGTCTAATAATTAGATTGAATATTTAATATGACCTCCTCTTGTATCTGTACACATTAAAGCCGCTTTTTTTTAAGTGCTGTCATTTTTATTTATTTTTTTTTGGTTGGCACTTAGCTGCTAAAGAAAAAAACCACAAATTTTTAATAGGGATCAAGTTGGGGCCTTGCGCAGAAGTATCTATAACTTTTCGCAGTTATAAAGAAGTCACATCCCAACTATATGCGAATTATGCTTAGTATAGTTGTCCTGATAAAATTTAAATTGTGGTTTGTTGTCCCTGAGAAATCTGAATTTCCTAGCATTGCTTACCAAAGTGCTCTTTAAAATGTCTTAATATTGTTGTGCATCCAAAGTTGAGTTTATAAAAGCCAAATCTTCTATGTCTTCTCTTGTGAAACACCCCCAAACCAATACCAAAATTTTTTTCAAATTTAACAGTTGGTATAATTTTGTTCTTTTCTAGCGATGTTGAGGGTTTTTTTCACACGCTTGTAGGCCCATAGTAATAATAGTACACCATTTTCGTTTCAGCACAAAAAATGACGTTATCCCAATAGTCAGACGGTTGTAAAACGTTCATAATGACAAAGGAAAACACTTCTCTACGTTTCCTGCAGATATTAATGATTTCTTGTGTGCTCTTGAAAAGTATTTATATATTAAAACTGCCTGCTGAACCGATTAATGACAATCAACAACACCACATTCCTCTTCAATCTCTCTTACAAGTGTTCATGTGGAAATATCAGAGTTTTGCGTCTTAGTTTTTTGTAATAGTTATACGCTCTGATTGAGCTTAGGGCCAATCCCCTTCTTCAACTTCAACTTCATTTCGATTTTGTATATTGTAAATTGTTTTTCTTGCCACTCAAAACATTTCTAATAACTCGACCACATCCTTTTCCAAATGGTCTTTGTAGTAAATCAGCTGAATGCCTTTGTAAGGTATCCTCTTTCTGCGCATTTTTAAAGTTGTGTAATATTGAATAAATGAGGTTTGCATTACAAAAAATTATCACAACTTGTTTAAAAAATTTTAGAAAACAATAATCATGTAACTCGAAATATGACGGCAAAGCACATTTAACCTTCAAATAAATGCAAAAACGATTTAAAAATAATGGGTGTGTAGAGTTATTTGACACTAAAATAATTAACCAATATTGGTTTTTGTTGTTTTGCTGTCATAATTTAAAAAAAAATTAACATTTTTGGTCATAATCCATTGAAGGTACTGCATAAATTATGTACAATAACAAAATATGTGCATATGAAGTAACAAACCCTAACATTTTATTGCCAATGAAATTTAAAAAGTTTAAACATTTTATGTGTATAAACTCATTCTTGATATACTGTATGTACATATTTTTCATTGTAACTGCTACCTCAATTAATGCGTTTTTTTAAATATTTTATTAATAGTCCTTGCGCCTCTTCAGACAAAGAACCAACAGGTAATTTTTGAATTTTGAATTACTTCCCAACTGTAAATCAGCAATTTGTGTTGCGTTGGCAACATCTAAAAGCACTGATAATAATTTACGAACGTCTTAAAATTTTTAAAACGTTTGAATTTGTTTAAATTGCGTTAAAATAAAATAAACACCACTTTGTTGTTGTTTACAATTTATTTAATTAACTTTATCTCTTGTACAGTTTATCTTAATACAACTTAATAAACTTTCGTCTATACAGCACTTTTTCTGTTTCTGTTTTTTCCAAAGCCGCTGAAAAACTTAAAATTGCATAATATTCAAATTTCATGAATGTACGAAAACCCGGTTTTTTATCCATATCTCAAGATTTTGGAGGTGTTTCAAAAATTTAAAACACAGATTCTTGTTGTACTCTACAGCGCCTGTCAGAAAAATGGCAATTTATCCCAGGAGTTTATTTGTCGACAAAAAAAAAAAATTCTAATAAAACAGGTTTGAAATTTAAAAAAAAAAAATTCTGCTGGGCAAAATTGGGCAGAACAAAATTACTATATCTGGAAACTATACACTGGACTAAATAACCCATATAAAAATACGCTTGCGAACCATTGTCTGAAAAAGATCCCCAAGACTTGGAAAATAAAATTTTAATTTGTTTGATAAGAAAAAATTCGATTTTCCTAAAATTGTAGGATCAAAACCGTCCTATTATTTGAATTTATGTAGTTAAAATTGGCGTATTATTATAGTATAATGACACATATGTATGTCTAAACGTAAAAAAATAATAATTAAATTGATGGCATTCATATTTTGTAACCATTCAAAGATGATGGAATAAAAACTAAGTTTTATATATATTTTTTTTTAGTTTGAAGTTTGTGCTTTGAGGGCGCGCCCGTCGTTAAACACGAAATAATGAAAAAATTTACATAAATGCAGTTCAACTAAGAAAAGTGTAAGCTATTAAACCCCATAAAAAATTTTCCTCAATTCTTATTTTTTAAAATTAACATTTTTCCAAAACTTTGTTCGAGCTGCCCCAACGTGCAATGTTCTTATTTAGTTTGAACTGACTTTGTATTTTTTTTGCTTAATATTTTACAAGATATCGCCTACCTAGTTCAAAAGGGACTTAACTCAAAATTTTAATTTTTCGAGTTTATATGCTTAACTATGAACAATACACTTGTTTATAAAGATAAAGAAAGACATAAGTGTTTTTTAGCAACAGTTAACAACAAGTACATTTCGCATAGTTTAAGCACTTTTGAACTATGTTGGTGTGGGATATATATGTTATCTATATAATTAATAGGCTAACATATTTCTTTGTATCCCTTTTCCGCCCGTTCTACTGGACCGATTTTGAAAATATGGAAAATATATGTATGTATGGTCTTAAGGTTTCTTCTCTGCAGATGTGCACAATTGATTTAAATAGGTGCAGTACTTTGGGAGTAATAAGACTATAAAATTCTTACAAAAACATCTGTAGAAATAAAACAATATTTTTTTTGTAGTTATAAATAAAAACAATAGATAATATGTATGTGTGTATGGTTATGTTTTTTATTTGTCACTAGAGTTAATCACTTCGGCGTTACTGGAAGCCTTTGTGTTGTACCTGCTTTTTGACTGATGTGGATAGATAAAGAAAGCTTTAACTAATACCGTCCTCTACGAAATTCCATATTTTTTTAAATGATGGTTTGTATTGACTGCCAAATTATTGAAACCAAATTAAGAAACTTCAACTCTAACCATTTCCAAATATACAAAAATCATTTAAGTTGTATGGGAGGTACCATGCCCACTCATCGGATTCCGCCCACTTTTTAACTGATGGCTTGTACTATTTATAAAGGCATTTAGACCAAATTTAGAACCTTCCATTCTAATCGTTGTCTAGATATACATAAATCAATATTTAATTTGTATGGGAGATGCCACACCCACTTATTCAATTTCTTACGTATTTCGACTGCTGATGTGTATTACTAAGTTATTTAGACCAAATTCAAAAACTTCCACTATTAGCGTTCTAAAGATATACAAAAATCAATTTTGTATGGGAGGTGCTACTTCCACTTATCCAATTTGGCCAAATTTTTGACTAGCGATTGTATTGAGCAAAAATTTATTTGTTTTTATTACTACTACCGTTTTAAAGATATAGACATATAAATACAAATTTTATATGGGCGTGGTACTGCCCAATTGAACAATAGTGAAGCCACACGCCGAATGAAAGCTTTCTATGCTTTTCCTGTATACAGTTCAAAAAATAATTTTCTAACTCGCACAAAGTTTAAATGCCGTAACGAATTTCGTTTACAAGTAAAACTTATGCAATACAAAAGAGTTCACTCTAACGTCAACAACTCGCGAACCAATGGAACCACAAAAACTGGATGCACATAAAAACCTTGTTATTGAATTCACCTTTCGTTTGAGTGCTTACAAAATTACTTTAAATGCCTCGCTATAGAAGAGCTTCGGAAGTAAATTAGTTGGTTTGTTATAGTCACCAGGTCTGGAAAACGGTACAGGCATTATCTGACTATGTCAAAAGTTAAAGACGAGCTTAAAACCAAAATAGGCTAGCATTAAAACATTCACCATAGCTCCCACGTAATTATTAGAAGAAAACAAAACGTGTATTACGAAGAAAAGTGGACAAAAGCTCAGCAAATTGTTGGACTCTAAATACTTCACAAGGTGATGATTAATCATACTCTCCATAACTTTGGAAAATGCCGAACAAACTGCTATTGGGCAGTAGTTTTCAGGGTTACAAGCCTCACCCTTTTAAGAGATTGGCGTTACATTGACAACCTTCCAGCAAGATGGAAAAACACCCGCTCGATAAGACGCACTAAAAAAATTTGTCAGCACTGGAATGCCATCCGGCCCAGAAAACTTATTAATGTCGATATTTGCAAGAACCCTTTTTACTGCACGGCATACTAGGCATAGTCACTGATACTCTTTCTAGTTCGGGCAGTGAATGAAGGCTCTCCGGCAAGTTTGAATTACTTGCAAGCATTTCAGCCAGAAGGTTTGCCTTTTCAACCAGGTTAATTAAAGTTTGGTCATTCTTTATAAAGGCTGGAATCGGACTAGCCTTTTAATGAATGACCAAAAGCTCTTACTTCCCCGCGGTAAAGTACTTTAGCATGTAGGCGCTGCTTGTATGGAGCCTTTTCTAGTCTAAGTATTGCGGCACACGAAGATCTCACCTGTTTGCGTAGCGAATTGGTATGATCGCATTAGTTATTACGACAATTTCTGAATGCTTCCTCTCTGGATCTGATCGCAAGTTTGCACATCTGATTAAACCAAGATTTATTTCTTGCTTTAATTGGAAGCTTTCTGGATGGAATGAAATTATCCATCCCTAGCCTTATTATATTGACAACCATTTCGGCCATGGCATTTACGTTAGAATCAAAGAAACAAAGTTTCCATTTAAAATGCTCATAAACATTTCTAGCTCAGCCCGGCGAGCTTTCCCGTAATTGAAAGCCAAGCGCTTCGTAGCTGTATGTGAAGCATTATGAAAAGTGGAGAGTATGAAGGAGGCAGAAATTTTGCAATGATCAAAATTTCCGAGAGGTATACGGATATCAACTACATACCTTTCAGCGTGTGTAGTGAGGTCGAGGGTGTCATTTTGGTGCCCATCTACACTCGATATGTGAGTAGGTTCATTCACTAATTGCACAAGATGGTTGCGCGCGGCAAACAGATCTACGTAGTGGTCTTCTGTAGTTGTGCAGCCTGAATGGCGTAGCCAAGACTAATTATGAACATTGAAATCGTCGTAGATCAGCATTTTCAGAATCATTGGTCTCACATAAGTCGAAAACTTCTGGCCTATGGACAAATGTGCGCATATACAGAAAATAAATTCGCCGGTAGCCACCGCACATTGCTGAAATCAATAGTAAAACGTCCTGCATTTACGTAAATTAAAACAAAAAGGATAAGAAATAAAGCAAATCATACATAAAAAAACAAATGCAAATCGAACAACCGTCATTCGGATGCGGACGACAAGGAAGTGGGTTGCTGCTGATTGATTATTCAGCAGCCAGTGTTATACCTTCGTTACGGAATAATACAACAAAAACTTCACCAAGCGGTTCGCACCTAAAGGTTTAGTATGAAATAAATGTAGAGGGAAAAACAAAAACACTTATGGTAGGGAATATAACAGTTTTTTCTTTTCAAATTTTCCATATTGAAGGGTCATCATATATTGGTTCTTATGCAAATAGAAAAGCAAGAGAGAGAAAATAAAAAAATAAATGGAATCAGTGCAGCAAACAGTTATTTTTTGTTTGTTTACTTTCCGTTATTTATGTTTTTTATTTGTTTTTTTCTGCTTAAATCGTCCTCAAAATTTTGTGTGGGAATTATATAATTGACCATTAATTGGGAACTGAATTATGAATGAGAGAATAAATTAAGAAAAACGTTGTCGTTTTATTACAATTCTTTTTACTATAATTTGTATTAATTTTTAATAATTATCGAATCATTTTGTCGCAGGCTCGTGTAACTATATCATAAGACTAAAATTTGAATTCGACAATTATTATATTTTTTATTAAAACATACATTTGAAGCAGAGAATGCGAGTTGCTAAGTTGCTAGGTGAAACCAAAGCTATGGATTAAATAAATAGATAAAGAATACTTACATATGTAACTTCCACTCCATAATGCGAAAAAAAAGGTAGAGGAAGAGTGAAAATTTTCAATTTAATAGGTCAGTCATGAACATGTAGGAAGTAATTTCCCTCAAAATTCACAAAACAAAATAAAGATCTGAGGTCACGTACAATATTAAAATATATTTTATTGAAATATCTGATATCAGTATATTATATTTACCCCTTACAGTTGCATTTTAGAAAGCTTAGTTTTATTTTTATGTAATTAACCTTACCAATTTTTACTAAGTCAGATAGCTCCCTAAACCGCGGGTAGACTCGTGTCCAACTCAACTGGGTACATATGCTGATCCTACTGTTATGCCCACAAAAAGGTGCATGTAGCATCTGGAAAGCCTATATCCGCAATGAACAAATAAGACACCAAAAGATAACCCGTTGGCATCTACATATGTCAGTCAGTTCCGATATGACATGCAGAAACGGACTACAAAAAAGATTTTGAAAGTTTTGAAACTAAATAATTCCAAAGAATTTCTTCGCTTTCTATAGAACGTACTTCGGAGGAGGTTATACATGTGTTAAAGGCATATATAATCTTATATAGAAAAATGAATGTGTGTTTGTATGTATGTATTACGTATGTATGTGTGTGTTTCATAAACAGCTAAACGACTTAATTGATTTTCTTGAAATTTTTACATTATACCTATATATGTTTGGGAAGAACTGGGCGATGCTACGCCCATACAATGTAAACATTTATTTGTCTATATCTTTAAAAAGGTAACGGTAACAGTTTTTAAATTTGGTGTAAATGGCTTCGTAATTAACCTAAATTATCAGTGAAAAAGCTGGCGGAATCGGATAAGTAGGCGGCATGGTACAAAGTAAATACTGATTTTTGTATATCTTTGGAGCGGTTAGAGTTAAAAGTAGTTAATACAAATCATCAGTTACAAAATGGGCAGATTTGGGCATGTGTGCATTGTACCTCCCATTGATAAAACATTGATTTTTCTAGATTTTGAGAATGGTTAAAACGAGATTTTATGAATTTGGTTTAATAGTTTTGTAGTTAATACAAATCGTCAGTTAAAAACGGACAGATTTTGGCAAGTGGGCATGGTACTCCATACAAAGTAAGTATTAATTTTTGTATATATGAAAACAGTCAAAATGGAAGTTTCTGAATTTAGTCTAAATGCCTTGGTAGCATGACTACCTCCTACCTAATCATCAGTCAAAAATATGAGGAATTGGATAATTGGGCGTAGCATCACCCATACATAAATATTAAAAATTAATTGTCTGTATATGTTTGGAACGGTAATAGTACACATTTCTATATCTGGTTAAAACAACGTCGTGGACAATACACATCATCAGTCAATAACTGAGATTGAGTATGTGGGTGTGTGACTTTTCATTCATAGTAAATATGCAAATTTGTATATGTAGAGAATGGTTACAACTAAAGATCCGTTATCTATTCATATCAAACAAAAAAATAGATTGATTGGGTAAGTGGGTATTGCACATAGCACATATATACTATAAAAAATTTTAATGTTTGTTTGTTCGTAGACTGTATACAGCTAAATAGCAGAACCTACTATGTCTTTCTTAAAGCAACTTTAGGCCATCTAAAATGTTTAGATTTGGGCCGGACCATTTTATATCATAATGGATAAAAAAATTATAGCTAATAATAGGTAATAAATAATTAAGATATGGAAAGCGCAAAATACAGAATTCTAGCTAGTTAAATATATGTACATAAAATTAAATTCAAATTAGTTAACTTTAATTTTTTGAATGTTACAGTATTCATATCATTCTGCGTTATGATAAAAATTAGTGCTATAGCATCCACGTCTACAAACGTATTAAAGTTCGATCCCACACAAAGATATAATAGTGTTTTCACACAGTAGTTTTAAAGAAAAAGTTGGTTTTAACTTTAAAACCATCATTAAAACCTGGCTTTACCATATTATTAAAATGATTGTGTTAAAACCAGCATAAAACCATTTTTGAATTGTTTTAATGTAGGTTTTATGAAATACAACCTTGTTTTCGATGTACTAAATTCAGTCCTACCAAGTTCAAAGTTTTAAACCAGCTGATAATTTAAATGGCGGTCAATAAAAAAAAAATTAACTGTTTACTATTTTGTTGCTCTTATCCATTGTTGATATAAACAAAGTGATTATTTTCTTTTAGAATCGTCTAATAACGACATGATTTTAAAGCTCCTGTTCATTTTGTATTAATCTTCTTTTACAAAATGTAAAATATCTATTTTGGATACTTTTTATATTCAAAAAATTTCTTAATTTTTTAAAGAAATAAAAAAGCTGGATCAGCTGCTGGCCAAATAAAAGTTAAAACCAGACTTACGAAAACTTATAATGTGAACTCTATGGTTTTTGCTTTATGGTTTTAATGTTTAAACCAGGTCTTAACTATTGGTGTGAAAACAGTATAAATCCCACTTTTTTAAGACAAACTTAACTTTTCGAGGTTTGCAAATTTAATAATTCTTAACCTTTTGCCTCCTGATGGTATTTACATCTACTAATTTTTATAAAATACTTTATTTTTTATGATAAAACAATAGTTCTAGTATTAACGAGTGAAGGAAGTTCCAATTTTCAAATATATAAATGCGATTTACATAAAAAATTGTCTTTACATTTCTAAATATTCAACTATATATGTATATTTTTACAAAAATGAAATAAAATGATTTGCTCGGACACTTATTAAAAATATTTGTTTGCTACTAATGTTTCCAATGCTTGTTAATAAAGCTCTGATCAGATGATTGTCAGATTTAACAATATTATCAGACCTAGCAATTTGTTGACAATGGAAAATTGGCACCACAATGTATATTGTCAGTTTACACGGTAGCAAGAAATTTGTCAGATAATCTGGCAAGTGTACATACATATGTTCATTCTTAGAATGATGTTGCTGATGTTGATGATGCTTTCTCCGACAATATTAATAGATATTTTCAATACATTTTTCTGACAATATTGTTAAATCCGACAATCGTCTAAACAGAGCTTAACAATGTTTCAATAACAAGGTTGCTGAAATTTTGAATGTTTAAATTTAAACAAAAACATAAATTTAAATTTTGTCTAATGTTCATGTCTTTACTAAAATTTCTAAATCCTTTGTGTACTTGCCCACTATTCATAAAAATTATTATCAATTTATAAAGGGCTTATAAAACTAATTTTCATACAAATTATTGTTAAATCCGACAATCGTCTAAACAGAGCTTAAGAACGTTTCAATAACAAGGTTGCTGAAATTTTTAATGTTTAAATTTAAACAAAAACATAAATTTAAATTTTGTCTAATGTTCATGTCTACTAAAATTTCTAAATCCTTTGTGTACTTGCCCCTTATTCATAAAAATTATTATCAATTTATAAAGGGCTTATAAAACTCATTTTCATATAAATTATGGGTGAAAAAATACGATAGCAGCGATGCGGTGTACCGTATCGATACACTGTTACTTGCTTTGTAAAAAAAAAACTTTGTATACTTTTTACATTTAGAACAGTGTCGCTCGAAAACACTTGTCGAGCCGAAAACTTAAGTTTTTCGATTTATTCTTTCTTAAAAGACTTGTTTTTTTCTTGCATTATAAATTAAAAATGATTTTAAAAATAATATGTACATCTGACAAACAAAAAATATGTAAGCATATGCAATGGGATACAAAAGGGATTAAAAAGCCTAGATACTTTTCCTTGTGTTTATATGAAAGTGTTGACAAATCCGAATCTAGATTTTTTTAAATGAGTACTTACTGTCATATATTAAAATATTTTGCACAAACAAAGCCCGATTTATATATTTGATTAGCTGTTCAATAAAGTACGGTCACATAAATGCTATATTGATTTTCTATTCTATGTGAAAGGATATATTGCACTGGTACTTCTAAAGCTGTGTTTTATTGCAAAAAACAAAAATGCAGTTGTATCTATCTTTTTGATAAGGATGTTAATATAAAAAAGAAATAGAGTGTAGAACTTTCAAAATACGAAAATATTTTAACAAAAAATTAGATTCATTTAAAGAGCATAGATGAAGTTAAATCATTTTACTTGTGTTTGATAAAATCCACCAACTTATCAATATCAATTTCCTTCTGATAGCAAATGATTTTTAGCAATGTCTCAATAATGACTATCTATTAGCATGTTTCTGAATTTGTTTTTTATCTGCGATATTGATGAAAATCCAGACACGCAGATATATGTGGTGCCAAACATTAAAAAAAGGTTTAATATAAATAACATTAAAATTAATATTAAACAACATCCTAACAATCGGATATTTTTTGGGGTAAACATTTTTCCAAAAGTTGACACCCATTTCCTTTAAAATAAATAGGTCTTGTCTCATCAGTGTCAATTCCTCTTCTATATTATGTTGTAGATTTTCAAACGAACACGTTAAAGGATTATTAAAAATATGTTTATAATCCACAAGAAATCTTCAAATCTACCTTGATAGTTTTAAAAAAGTAAATTTTTTTGTTTTTTTTATTTTTTCTAATTCTCTACATTTGGAAATTGTGTAAAAATTATCTGAATTTTTGGAAAATTGGATAAATCTTGGCATTGAATTTAATTTATCAAAATTAAAAGTTTTATTAAAAACTCATTTATTGCCTACATAAGTTCTGTCATATTTTTAATTTTGCCTTGTAAAACAAGGTTTAAACTATCAATGTGATGGGTTATGTCAGCAAGGAAGGCTAAGCCGTAGAGAAAATTATGGCATTTTAAAACATTTAAAATGTCTGCACATTTGCTACAATCCTGTGTTTGGAAAAAAATTCTAACTCCGATCAAAGATTGAAGACGCTCTAAACATTTTCCTCGACTTAGCCATCTATACTCCGTAAACATTAACACGTCACCATTGTTTGTATATATTTTTTTAGAAGCGCTATTAGCTTTCTGTGAGAAAGTGCGTTGTGGCCTCCTCTTAGGCATTTGAAGATTTCTCCTCTTAGGCAAATAATCTTTGACTAGGTTCAGATATGTCTATACCTTCATCAAAACACACGGACAAGTATTTAGCATTTTTTTATACGTTCTGCCGTTTCCCATTGCATAAATAGCCCTATATCATCAGTCCGGCATGCCACTGTTTCACGAGATAAAGGCATTTCTATTTATAATATTCCCCATTTTTGTCCCTACTTTTTCAAATAAATGCATTATGGATAAGCATAGTTCTTTAAAAAAAATTGCATTTAAGCTACTCGCATGCCTTCTTTGAACATAACGATTTGCAAGTTGAAAATTTTCTTCAAGTTTTTATTAATTGATTTCTATCATTTCCAGAAACACAATGCAATCCATGATGTATTCTACTCGTATCATAATGTTGCTTAAGACAAGATACAAACATATTTTTTATTACTTGATAACATACAAGGCATTCAGCTTCATTAAAAGTATTGATAGAAAAATACAAAGTAAAATAAAAATGCATAAATTTATGTAGCTTATCAAACTTCTCAGTGTAATAAGCAAAATTTTAACTCTCTCCTAAATCACGTGAAATTAAAAAAACACAAAAACATGCGATACAATCCTTCTGCCTTGGCAATAAGCAAGACACTGTTTTAAAATTGTGGCGCACACACATATTTTTTGTTGTATATATGGCATTTGAAATAATATAAACAAAACGTGAGTATTTTTTTATACAAGATTTTGTAGCATTGTTTATTTATTACAATTTCTTAAGCTTTCTATAAGAAAATAAAACAAAAATATTTTTTAAAGAATGAAAAAAGCAATACCCAAAAACACAGTGTGATATGTAATTTGAAAAACTGTAAAAAAGGTTAGCGGTATAGTTTATTTTGGTACATTTCAAGAAAATTTTTGGTAGGAATTTTTTTCTTTTAGCAGCCCTGGTTGTAATATTGTCGAAGAGAATAAAAAACAGACAAAAAACTTCGTAATCTAAACAATATGGATGAGCGACGCTGATTTAGAAACACTTTTTGCTGCAGTGAGCACATTTTCCATAAAACGATTCTTTTTTGGTACCACGGTACCAACATACAGTAACCACGTTGTGAACGCCAAGTTCATTTGGAGATGTCATGCAGTCTAAAACACCTGACATCACATAAATACTCAAACATTTATGTTTTCTTTCTTCTTAGACATTCTCTACCGTAAGTTAAGATGGCGTAAAGCTACGCCTAAAAAAGGTAAAGAAATTTGCAATTAGGAAAATTGTATTCCAGTCTTACCGCCAGTCTGTTAACCAAATGTGGTCCGCGATAATACCACCACGATTTGTCTAATCGTGATTTCTTTCGGGTATAAGGACCTCAACGTTCCTACTTAGCATCAAAGCATCAAAGTGGGCGACATTGATCATTTATTCCAACGAAGGGATTTTGATGATTAAAGGCGCAATATCTTAACACGCACTTCAAACCGGAGATAATAGGCAATCTAAGAACAATTTTACATGCCTCCTCCATCAGCGAAATGGTGATATGTGCAGGATGGACCCAATAGCAAGTGTGAGACAAGTCCTCGTCGTATTGCCCTGCTCTGGTCTAAGCCGCCACGCCAAGGCATCATAGGTCATTATTGCTTTTATCATCGTAACGAAGGACTAGTATATTGTTTTGGGATTTAGACCAATGTTTTATTATAGATACTCTAAGAGGCATAATGTGCCCTGATGGCCTTGTTGGTAACATAGAGAAAATTTTTAGAGTGTGGACTGTAATTTTTCAATTTACCACATATGCAAACGGTACTAAAACACATTTTGTTTCTAAAAAAGTTAAATAAAATCAAGATCTATAGGCCCTCCATAATTCTGAGTACCAGAACTATTTTATATATTTCCCGGCTTGTCAAATATATGAAACTTTTTTTTGAGCTTAAATTATGTCAAAAGCAAAGATTCTATAAAAAAAAAAAATAGTTTTTACATGATAGAGGGTCATGGGCAATAAAGGGTTAATAAGGAAATTTATAGACCACGGATTAGGATTTTGTTTTAATTTGCAATTAACGAACTCAAATGGCAAACGTTTTCAAAAGCTAAATACGCAACAGTATATACAAACGGTTATAGTACCAACATAAGAAATATTTTGTTGTTGGGTTGCAGGTTTTTAAATTGGACTTGTTGGTAAACAAAAGGAAGTAATTTTGGTAACTTTATTTTAGGAGAGTATGTATTTCTCAGAAGAATATTCACTGTAAATTATTATTACATTACGTATCAAAGTTTTTAATAGGCACGCAATACATTTATTTTATTTTAAGCTAAAAATTGAAGCAAAATGCTGTTGATATTTTAAATCAAGCAATTTAAATAATGGCTAAACTTAACTGATATTCAAATTCTGTGTACATTTTTTTTTTAATTTTCTTGAAATATAAGAATTTATTTAATGAACTCCTATTTCGAGAACGGAAAGTACTGTCTAGGATAAACTAATATTAATGAATATTACAATTGTGGTAGTAATTTAAGAGTCTCTCACTCAGACCACTTTGCAATGGATTTTTCCACTTGTTTGTTCTTTATTTCTCTTTGTTTATTTTTTGCTTATTTTTAGCCTATACTACTACTACGAAAAATCAGCTCATTGCCTGAATCTGGTCTAAACCATATTGTTTAATAAATATTGATACTTTAATTGTAATAAAAAGTCGTTAAATAACCATCTTTGTCTCCACTAAAAAATTATTGTAAAATTGTTGGCGTTGAAAATCTTTCAAATGTAGTTTTGGTTTGTTTAGGAAAATAAATTTAAAATATAATTCGAATACTAGAATACATAAAAATTAATGTGTGTTTGTATGTATGTATGTATGTTTGTGTAAAATCTATAGACAGCTAAACGACTGAACTGAGTTTCTTGCAATTTTTACAGTATCACTCTTTGTGTCTGGAAATAACTATAGGCTACATAAATTTCAAAAAATTACAGTTGGGTGGTGACGCATCCATACAAACTACATATTTATTTGCCTATATCTTCAATACGGTGACAGTAACAGCCTCTAAATTTACTACTTTCATGGTCGATGGAAATCATCAGTCAAAAAGTGGGTGGAATCGCATAAGTGGGCATGATACTTCCCATAAAAAGTAAATATTGACTTTTGTCCATCTTAACGGTTAAAGCTAAAGTTTCTGTGCTTAGTCTTAATACAAATCATAAGTTAAAAAGTGGGTGGGTGGATGGTGGAATTGGACAAGTGTTACCTCAAACTAAGTATTTATTTTTGAAAATCTTGAGAACAGTGAATTTGGTCTGAAAAACTTCGTAGTCAGTGCAAATTATCGGTCAAAAAGTGGACGGAATTGGACAAATAGGTATGGTACTACAAAGTAGGTATTGATTTTTGTAAATCTTAAAAATGGTTAAAGCTAAAGCTTCTGAATTTTTTCTGAATAGCCACATAGTCAATGCAAATCGTCTGCCAAAACGTGGGCGGATTTGGACAAGTGTGCGTGTCACCTTCCATTTATACTACATACCCTATGGAATTTTTTGTGGAGAACAACAATTAAAGTTTCGTCACCTATCCACATCATTTTTTTATTTATTTACATTCATCACACAATAAAATGTATTGTGCAAGAGGAGAATAAGCACTTTGAGGAGCTAATAAGGGACATAAGGAGCAAGCTTTATCTTTATAAAGACAAATAGGATAGGATCAGGACAAAGTGGAATTTAACTCCTATTTATAAAATATATTACATAGATTCTTCCATTAAAGACTCTGCGAGACCCGGCTAACTCTCGCTCTATTCGATTCTTATTAGAAGGATGGATGGGCAAAGCGCGGAATGTCCGTAGGGGAATCTTTGAACATTCTTGTTGATACACATTTTTCGAAGAATACTTTTGCTCGAAACAAGCGTTAAAGAAGAATTAGATGATGTTTCTTGAAAACCAATACTTTCGACGGATAGAATGGCGTGCGCTATAGGTAGCTTTTCTCCTTTCAATTCAACTGGTTTGGATATTATGTCAGTTATGCTGCAGGAGACAAAAATCCCCATTCTACAGAAAATCACTTCCGCTTGCTTAACCCTTAGTTATATACCTGCTAGTGAGAGGAGAACTAGGGTAAGTTTTAGAATGGGATACCTATTGGCTAAGGATTTAAGGAAAAAGTTTTGCTATCCTTAAGGTGCTTATAAGGGTGATAGACAATCAAGCATATCTACTAAATCGGCGCTAGATGAGGTGGTAGACTTAATCGTAACTCTAGTCTCCATAACCATAGAAATATATCGTTATTTTCTCTACGTTCAAGATCACGCTACGTCTAAAAGACGTATGATTTATAGCATACTTTTAAGGACATAAAAAAGTGAAAATTGTATATTTGTGTTATTGAAATCAATTGTTTAATAAGTTTTTTCTTTGTTAATTTAAAATTTTGGTAAGTACATATAAAAATAATAATAAGAAATAATGAAAAATTTAATATATGTACATACCTATATATATCAAAACTTCACATAAAAAACCTTTTTCAAATGACTCCAAACCAAATATAAAAAAGTAAAAAAGGAGACTTTTTAACATAACATACATACATATATATAAAAGTTATCTCTATCAAAAAAAAACTTTAATTTTGTGTCACTATATTCAAGAGCCGCACACTAGTTTTTCATGTTCTCCAAAAACAGTTCTTTCTGATTTGGTGCAAAACATTTTTAACATTCGTTGCATTTTAAAATATTTTTTTTTATAATTTGTCTTACTATGAGCTTATTTTTTATTAATTCTACAAGTTATATATGCTATTATAATATGCTATTATAATATATATATATAATATGCTATTATTTATTATCTTCTAATTCCATAGTGAATTTTATTTTATGGTGTTGGCTATTTAGGAAATTTAAGATTTCAGAAAATAAAAACATAAAAGAAAACAACATAAGAAGCAACAAAGCAAACAAAACAATAAGCACAATATTTACAAAGGTAAAGTTGCCAATTTTAAAACAACAAAAAACAATGCTATTGACGAAATAATTTGCAAAGGGAAACTAACAACTGTAGGCAAATTTACATAGGTACAACAAAAGGATCTGTATCAACAAGAATATGTGAGCACAAAATAGATATAAAAACAAAAAGAGACAACAGCATTATTTTCTTTCTTCTTTCTATATCCGAAAACACTTAAAATCGGGCAATATTCTGCCAAGTTATTAGATTACAAGTGCATGGAGGTCCGAAAAACCGGTTTTTTTACTCGTAACTCAAGATCTAGGTGTTTCGAAATGTTAAAAACGGATTCTTGTTTTACTCGACAACACCTATTAGAAAAATAGTATCACCTGCCAGGTATTTTTTGTCGCACCATGTAAATTCATATTTTTAAAATTTTGTAAGTAAACTGTATATAAACCGCGTTATGAACATAGCGTGTAATTAATTAAAAAAATTTATTCTTGTCTGAACAGTGTACGAAATAAACAACAAAATATCTGTATATCCTTGAAATTTTAAGAGATTTATAAAAATAGAGATCATACATTTAACTCATCGCCACAAAATGTGGCCTCATCAATTGAAAACTGCAAATCTTCGGCTTTTTTGCGTTCTTCACTTAACTGGCGCTCCAATAGAGCGATGCGAACCTTAAGCTGAAAAATATTATTGAAAAATAATGAAAAAAAACAACAATTAATATATTTTTGTCTTTCGTTTATAAATAAAACAACAATTTATATTTGTTTTTAATTTATTCGTGTATTTTTTCTCTTATAAATATAAATTAATATACATATGTATGTAATAAACATAAAATTTCTTAAATCGTATAAAATAAAATATATATGATAGTTTTACAATATTTAACAGAAGCAAAAAATCGCTTAATATCGCTTAAAAATAGAAAAATAGAAAACAGTTTAGAATTTTTTATATTTTTCTTTCTGCAAAAAAGAAATTAAAAAATAACAATTAAGAGATAAATAATTTTGATTGAAGCCAACTTCCAGTTGTAAAATGTTTGGTTAATTTGTGATTTATAACAACTTTTGTTGGCTTAACAACTTTTATCCTCTGTGGATAGATATTCTGATAAGTTTCAAGTCTGGGCTAAAACATAGTAATTAACGCTACATTTTACATTTTTTAAATTCAATATCAATCTTTTTCTGGAATGATCGATTCGAATATCATTTTGAGCACTACGAGGTACATTCATGGTATCTCCCTCTTTCCTTTTGTTTATTTTATCTATTCTTATTGAAAATAATAAATTTAAAAAAATGTTAAAGCCTGGTTTTCAGTTATAGACTTTGTGCGACAAAAAAATATATCGGAATGTAAAGCTGTTTACATTTACTTTATGCGTAGAGGGGTTAGTACACTGTGAAGTATACAATGCTTTTCGTGATTACCACTCCAGCCACGAAGTTCTCGGCGTAGCTCAGCCAACCGAAAACTACGACGTGCAATAAGTCTCGCCCAACGATCAGCATCACTAAGTACTCTCTAAATATTAAAATGTGAATAAAAAAATAAAATATTGAATGTGTGTGTGTTTTTGTTTTGTTTTTTGTGTTGTTTTTTTTGTTTTTGTTTTACAAAGTTCATAAAGGAGAAAATTTAGTTTTGCGTTTCTTTCTCATTTACTTTGCATCAGCTGAATATTGTTAAAGCAATAATAAACGCACCTATTACGTCAACAAATGAAAAGCTTTTAAACTTCAATAAATTATTTTTAATAATTATTAACAATTATGTTTTTCAAGTAACTGCTGATCATGTTTCATAGTTTAATGCACAACGATTTTTCATTCAAGCCATGATTTGAAATAGAAATTTAACAAACGAATACGGCTTTTTTTGTGAATTTTTACTAAAATAATAATAGTAACAAAAAATATTATAGAAATTAAAAATTCAAACTGCATTTTATTTGTAAATATCTTTTTTTTTATTATAATTGTACAATTCAGAAAATAAATAAAAAACGAACAATTTTTAACGTAATCAAAAATATAAAATAAAATAACAAAAAAAAAACGAAACAGAAAAAACGATTGATTAATAAATAAATAAAACTATTATTTCGACGATTCCAAACTATAACATGCCAAGAAAATGTTTTTAAATGCTGTAAACATTTGGTATATATCGGCCAATTAAATCAAAAAATATGTACTACAGTGAAACTTTGATATAACGAATCTAAAGGGGATCATCCAAAAATGCTTCGTTATAGCTATTTATTAATTATACACATGTAAACAGTGAAACCTTTTTATAACAATATTGTAAAAATTACGAAAAAAAAATTTTTATAATTAAGATTTTTTTATCCAAATGACTTTACATTAAAAAACTAATAAAAAAAATCTTCGCAGCTGCAAATACATTTAGATTTAGTTGTTTTAAGATCGGAGACAAAGACTTCGTTGTACAAAGGCTTTCGAATTAATACATTGTTATATAGAGGTTCTTCTTCGTTATATCTATATTGCGTTTTTGTATTAAAAAGATTGCAATAAAAAGGTTTTTCAAGGGATTCTGAAAAAATTCGTTATATATAGTTTTTCGTTATAACGATGTTCGTTATATCGAAGTTCCACTGTATAAGGAGAAATATACTTAGCACACTATATATAATACGTGTAATTGGGAGCTTCCATTAAAAAAACTAATTTTTAGAGTTAGCATATTATGGTTTGGAGGCGTAGATTTTGCAAATGAAATTTTTTAGTAAGGTTATTAGATGGATTCAATATTAACATGCAAAAAATTTGTAGTGTATCTGTATTGTATAACTGATGGCTGTAATAAACTAAGCAGAGCTCCACAAAGGTTGTTTACTATTAACCTTACCAGTTTGGACAAAATAAGAACATTTTAATTTTAAAACTATTTTAGATATAATTTCATTAAGATTTAAAAAAAAAACTTTATTATATCTAAAATTTCTATATCCCCTAGAATTATCTGGGTTAAGTTAGTTGTAAATGGAAGTTTAAATAGACAATATTGTACCTATTCCTTGACTTAAGTTATTTGATGATTAATATTTAATATGTATTGAAGTTTTTACGCCTACTCATCCATTCAGTTAAAATTAACTGAAACGATAACGTATTATCTTAAACATCTCTTAAGTAAGAATTATATTTTATTAAAAAAAATAATTACTAATACTCGTTTAATATAATTAAATACATATATTAAATATTTAAAAACAAAGATATAATTGTGTTTTTAAACATATGCATGTATAAAAATTTATTAAAACACATCTACTCAACTCTGATACGTTCAATTTATTGTGCTTCAACTTTGAACTAAGAATTACCAAAAAATAAATAAAAAATCATGCAGTTAATGAGGAAAATATTTTTCAATTTAGTCAAATATTTGTTAAAAAAAAGGCCAATTATTTAAGGATATGAAAAATCGTGTACATTAAACGTTTAGAAAAAGAAAAAGGTACAGAGTTTATATGCAGTATGAGGATAGCAATAAATGATTTAATTTGAAATTAGACACGATAATAACGAATTGGTAAAATAACATCAATGAATGAAACAAAAACCAACAAATGAAGCTATCACTTGGTGCAATTAACCAATAAAAACATCGACCAAAAGAAATAGCATAAAAATGAAATGCATAAAAAATGAAATCATCTTTAAAGAAAGTTTGTTATACTGTAAAGGTTAAAGTTATAGACCAGCTAATAATCTAAGAATTAGTGATTTTCTTTTTATATAGCTTTTAGTAATTTTTTGATCGTAAATGTTTAAGGACTTAAAAGCCATTGGGAAAATATAACTTCTGTTTGTCGCAAAACCAAACTTTCTTTTTCGAGCCTGTTGTTGTTGTTGGTTTAGGCGCACGTTCAACCAACGTTGTATATTTCGAAATTGGTTGTAATGATGTCGTAGAAAGAACACCAAATGGGCGTCTTCGATCGGTTTGAAAACCAACAGTTGACTTATGTTGTTGTCGCAATGATAATTTTGGTGGTGGATATGTTATATCGCTGTATATATTTACCTCATTGATAGTTTTCTGAAATTGTAAAGCTGTATTCTGTGAATCCTCCCGATCCAAATCTCGTTCGATCATAAGTTGTTCGATATGCTGTTGTTTTTCACGTAAAAGATCCTATTAACAAATGAGAAATCATACAAATAATATAAACATGATTACAATCATGCCGTTTTTATGAAAAATAATCAAATAAAGTTAAAATTAGGATCCCAAAAATATTTATATAGAACAAATAATAAAAACAAGCAACATTAAATTTACAAACTTATACATTTCCGTCAACATAATGTTTTGCATTTTAAGAGAAAATATCGATGTTTCTTTAAATACTTTCAAATATCATTAATACGTCGTTAATAAACTACTAATTATTTATGGAATTTATTATTTTATTAAATAAAAGATTTCTCGGATAGTCGAAAGTTAATTTTGTAAAAAAATATAATTTATATACATTAGAATAGTATTGAAATTTTAAATAAATATATATAAATTTATTTCTAAGAAAATTAACTAGAGATATGATATTTGAGCATTTCCACTGAAAAGAAAAGTCACGCCAGATCATTTATTCCTTACATCTGCAAAGCCTTTGGCCTCATTGTTCTCATTTTTTTACTGAGTACAGTAATTAAGTAGCATTATATTCAGTAAAAAAAGTTAAAACAATCAAACCAAAGGATATATTTCTATTATATGTATAGAACTTCTATGTATATTATAAATGAAAACTTGGAAAGTTTTCGAAAATTTTATTTTCAAGTTATATCTGCATGTTATGTAAACCATACGTACAATGCACACATATGCATATGTACAAATGTATGTATTTCAAAATTGACATTTTTAAATATTAATTTTTTCAAATAAAATTTAAAGTGTCAAAGTTTATTTGTGCATAGGTAGTTGTTTTATTGTTAGTTCTGAGTTAAGTTTAAGTTAAGTATGTACATGCGGTTTAGAATCGCCAAACTTCTTACAACAGCTAACTCCAGGAAAAAAATTCCACATGATCAAATCACATTGACAAATTTTCAACCTAATGCGATTGTCAGAACATGCGTAATAAGAAGTATCTGCAATAGTTCTTGTAAAGTTACATCGACTTGAAAAAAGATAAAATATCTAAAGAAATACGTCAAATAATGCATACATATTTGTAAAGTGTACGGTGAAGGTCGCTTTCAATGAGCCTAAAAATAGCATCGAGTGCAGCTCACTGATTGCGAAGTCCCCGTGTTCCTCCATGGAATGTTATGGGAATTTTTTTCTCCGTCATTCCTCTAGGATCGTTTGTATTGTTATCCGTGCGCTCTAACCACTACACCACCACCACCACCGCGGGAATTACTACTACTATATGATGAAAATGCTGAGAGTTTACGTTAAACTCGGGAATAGTGGATTTGATGAGATTAGAAGAAATGCAAAGCAATGATGGAAAAATGACCAGAATAAGACAACAGAGAAGATGTTGTGCTCCATCATGACAATGATCTTTAACACTGGACAGATCAATACTTAATATATACCTATTTCTACCATAGGTGGCAAAACGACAGGAATAAACGAATTACAATTAATTACCGATCAAGAAAAATATTTGTTGTAAAGATTTACGAACAAATTTGTTGGTTAATACTTAAAAAAACACATGAAAACACAAAAAGGAAAATATATCGTTAAATTTTGAATTTTATCACAACATCGATTTTTTGTAAAAAACATTATGTTGACTTTTATCTTTTTAAAACACGTTGTTACATTTGCTTACAAATTTAAAGGTATTTGTAATATCACATGCAGTAAATAAATATATAGAAGCGATTACAACAAAAGCATCCAGAAATCATAGAACCAAAATAAAAAAGAACAATAAAAATAAATAAAAACAAAGCAAAAAAGAATAGGTACATATATATTTAAAATATAAATAAATAAAACAAAAGCGTGCACATTATTTATAATTCTCTTTTTTATATGTATTATAAACTGCTCTTTATTTACACATAAAAATAATAACCAAAATGGTCAAAAACATTAAATGGTTTACCCAATGTATAAATAAAAATGTATAAATAAAATAACAAAATTAGAAAAAAAACAATTCTGGTTTGTTTGTATTTCATTAATAAATTTGATCATAAAAAAATGGTGGATGTGTTAATTTATTGTTTGGGTTGTAGTGAAACTTAAATAAAATACGTATAATAAAGAACAATATTTGTAATATATATAAAAAAAATTTTAAAAGTTAATTTTTACGAACTTTTTCCAGAAAAGGGGAGGAAATCGTCTTGAAATTTATTATTTCAAAATAAAGCCATAACTCTAAATATTAATAAACTATGAACAAATATTTGTAAATGCTTTAAGCATTTATACACTATTTAATAACCGGGACAAGGCAAGTATGTTTACGAAGTAATATCGTTAAACTAAAATTATATCTTTTAAGCTTTTGTACTTTACGTTTAATATTTAATGGAAAATCTTTTAAAGTGAGTAGAAAAGCTTGGCAAGAATACGGATCTATGTTTATTAGGGTGCGCCTTATTTTTCAACTAGCGAAATTGTACCGCAACTCCCCCCAGAAATGTTCTGCGCATCAAAAAACTGTTTCGCAAAAAATTAGGCTGATCACATGTCGGAAGGCGTGGCTATGCCATCAAGTTGCGATCAAATGACAATATATATTCAATTTTCACATGTGTTTATTTCGAGTTAAACTAATGTAATACGCTTTACTTTAATAAATCATAATAATATAGAAATCCGAATTCATCAAATAAATCAGAGGCGGCCCAAAGGGGGGACTATTTATTTGCTCGTAGCACCAAAAGGTAAACTTTTATAATTGTTATAATTGTTTAAAGAATTCTTGAAATATTAAGTTATTCGTTTACTCGTAAATACTGTCGCAACCTTCTTATTATTTATTTTACGGTATCCATAAAAATAGATATATTGACCGTAAACCACAAAGGTACTAAATCGAAGTCCAGGACATAGTTAAAAAATGTAAATATGAACAATTTCCTGCATAATTAAATACATAAAAAAGGAACTCCCCAATAAGAATGGCAGTTTTTTATTCTTCAACATTAATTAAAAGTGTGTTAGAAACTGATGTTAACAGTCGAAATATATTTGTAAAAAATAAAGTTAAAAGAGAATATTACTTTCGAAGTTGTATTAAAGTTTAAAGAAAAAATTTCAATTATCTCCGTTGTTTGTGCCTAACTAGCAAAAAAAGTTTAAATTCAAGCAAAATGAATACAAGAGGACAAGATAAGTTTTATCTTCTTAATTATGACGAGTGCGAGATTATCGGTGCCAAATTACCCTCTAAGCTGCAAAAAAAAAACGAGGTGAATATCACTTTATAACACGAGCGATCGTAATGCAGTACGAGTTCTTATAGGAACTGCTTAAGCTATCAAACATGATATTAGCGATTTAGTAACAAACACAACGTTTATCCGCCGATGTCGTAAAAAAGATTCGATATCAAAAAAATCAAGAAATTCGTGGTATATTTAAAAACAAACAAATATCAACATTAACTGTTCATTGGCATGGTAAAATTTTGCCATCATTATTGGGTAGAGAAAAAGTCTAACGTTTACCAGCAGTAATCTCATTTAATAGAAATGATCAGTTACTTGGGATTCCAGCAATTTCTACCGGCACGGGAAAAGAACAGGCCACAGCTATTTCCAATTTGCTGAAAGAATAGGATGTAGAAGAAAAGGTGCAGGCTCTATGCTGCGATACTACAGCATCTTTCAGTACCCTAAAAGAAAGGCAACCGCGGGACGATTACAAAGAACTCCTCCAGCTGGCTTTACTTTTCTTTGGAGAATGCCAGGTGCCTTTCACCATGCGAGTTGGTTGTCTAAGGCCATTTATACATTAAAAATATGTTTATTTAGAGAACACTTTACTTCAAGTAATTCTGAAAGGGATAACGTTAGAGACATATGTACTTTTACAATAGTGAAAATATATTTAAAAGCTTGGAATAAAGCGCCAATTGCTGCTGAAGCCCCTCATTAAGATTTAAATTCATTAAAAAATTTATATGGCTTGTGGATGAAAATTTAAGTAAAAAATTATTACAGAAATTTTGCATTTGTGGTACTTATCACCACAAGCTGTATGTTTGGGCTTTTTCGATGAACAAATATCTAATAAATCAAGAAAATTTATGGTGCCTGCTTTGCAAAAGCCCAATAAAACTGATATCAAAAAGTTTAACATTCCCCATCCTAGAATAAGCCAGTTCATGTGTAAAAATATTGAGAATTTTGTTGCAAAAAATACTTTAAATTTCTTAGAGAGATTTTCTATTTCAACGGATTTTTTAAAGAAAGATCCAGAACAATGTCATACCGACAGTGGTTACAATGCAGGCTTATATATTGTAAGTAAGCTAAAAGTTTTTAATGGGCGGAAAAACTGATGGATGAATTTTATCAAGTGTTGTCACGTGAAGAGGAAGAAAAGCAAATAATAATGCGAACAGTTTCAGATTATAGAAAAAATACCGAATAAAACAAAAATCAAATTAATTGTAAACAAATTTTATATGTATTTTTTGTCAAACTTATAAAATAACGTATAAAAGTAATAATCAGGTATGTGATGGAAAACGATTTTGATCGAAATTGAAATCGACTGAAATTTCAAACTGCTATAATTTGAAAATCGGACAAAATTTTGAATTCTTTCTTTACTTATTATGTTAATTATCATTAACATAACTGCCTTGATTAACAAAACTCTTAATTAATAACTGGTTGTAAGATTTATAAGACTAAAAATATTGTCGGTTTCAATTTCGATCAAAACCGTTTTCCATCACATACCTGAATATTTTTCTGTATTTGATACGTATGTATATCTAAAACAAATGTTAATAACAAAGATTGGATTCAATTATTAATAAAAAAAATTTAATTTTTTCTAAAATTTTCAAACTTGTGGGATTAATGGTATTTTTGCAGAATTATTTAGAAAATAATTGTAGTATAACAAGTTTCTAGGGACTTTGTTTTAAAACACATTGGTTAACTGTACTCCACTTAAAAATAGACAATCTTATTTGGAAGGTTTTGCACATAAATACCATATGTATTGATTTTGTTGATATTGGGCATAAATCAATAATTTAAGGGCGAATAAGCCACGCATTCCCGTTATGCGATCCGAAAAATTTTCTCTGACTTATTTTTGCGATGTGAAGAATATTATAAGAGGGAGTTACAACCGAAAATTTTTTGGCCCATACAGTTAAGGCGGTCGTAATGTATATACATAAATAAAAATATAATATACCAAATATTAAATCTGTAAATAAACTTTTAGTCTAAGAAATATATTCAAGACAAATTGTTCCCCTCAATTAAAATATAAACAAAAAATTTGTGGAATATAAGGTATGTATATATGTACATAATAAAACAAAAAATGAAAATAAAAAATAATAAATTGGGATTACATAAAAGGTCAATATGGTTGGGTGGGATTGATTGGTAAATAATTGTTACATTGTAAGTAAAATATTTTCTTTTTTTGTGTGAAGAACTGTAGCGTACCTGCATGGAAAATTGGCTTTTTGGTGTGGTAACGGTAACCGGTTTTATGAACGAAGATTTGCGCTGCTTGAAAAGAAATGGCAGGAAATTCATTATAGGACAATGAAATGTTTGTTAGTTATTACGATACAATATGATAATAATTTAACTTTAAAATTAAAAACAATTGAAAGAAACAAATAATAATAAATAGAAGTTTCGTGAAACTTCTTTAAACGAAACGCTACAACGATAGCATACTTAAACAGCAAGAATAATAGAAAAATAAGAATAAGTTAAATTTAAACGGTGTATAAGAAACAGAAGTCAATAAAAAAATTCATGCAGCATCAAGTGTAGCTATTCTTATACCTGAGCATTCAAGCGCAAACGTGATGTATTTGTCGTAGCAATGCTGTTCATTGTACCAATAGAAGTAAGAGATTCACGGGATCCTGTACGGGATAGGCGAGACTTTTTAGCAGATGGTGATAGGGACACTTTTGCAATTGGCACAAAGACGCCATATTTTGGTTTACATTCGAAATATCTACAGAATATATGAAGATGTATAAATTAAGAGAATTTATGTTTAAAACAAATTTGAAAGAATAAAACAAACCTTATGCCATCCACAGAACCATCATTTTTACCACTGGCCTCGTCTAGCTCTACACCACACCAATTACCCGATGCAAATTGTGTTTCACCCAAATAACGCAAAATACCAGGACGACTGCCAAAGCCGGATGAGACAATAACACGGTCGCCAACAGTCAAACCATTTTCTTATAGTTTGAAATTCATTGGTAATAAAAAATAGATTAAAGATATTTGATGATTATATATTATACCAATATCAACAATATACAGTCGAACAGTTATAACGAACTTTGCTTATGGCAAACTATTTTTCGAGATGCTAAGTATTTTGCAGGGATTTTAAATACAAACTACTACATTGTAACGTATTCGGTTGTAGTGAACACACTTTGTTACTCCCCCCTTCAATAATTTTTCAATGAAATTTTAAGATTCATAACGAATTATCAAAATAGCTTTTTTTAAACGCTAAAAGCGACCTATATAAACACTACTGCTTGATCTTAAAAATTCATTATTGAACCTCAGAAAAACGTAGCACTTGAATACATAAAACTAACAAAACTGATCAGCTGTGTCTTTGTTTCAAACAAATAATAATTAATGTAATCTGTAAGTAAGCTATTTTTTCAAATACGAATACAGCGCACTATGTACTTCTATAACAAACTAACTTGTGCGGCCCCCTCGATTCGTTATTACAGTGTTCGACTGTAAGTATGAACTTATGATTTCTTAACATTTGAATTTTAAAATATTATTTTAAGTTACTCTTTTCTAAAGGTACGGTCACATTTGGCAAATATTGGATGAAAAAATCGTAATCACTATTTTATAGAAATATTTCTTTTTTATTACTAATTTTTTCAAGTTAAATTATTAAAAAAATTTAAACCTTTTTGGTATATAACAAAACAAAAAACAACTGTGATACTACTTTTCTGATAGGCGATGTCGAGTACAAAAAGAATCTGTTTTTGAAATTTTCGAAACATCTACAAAATCTTGAGCTACGTGTAAAAACTGGCTTCATGCCTTTTGGCTTCAACCATTTTTTTCCACATTTCTCAAGTTAAAAATAGTTTTTGAGCACTAATTTATATAGAATTCGCACTACATATAAATTAATTAAGAAACTGAGTAATCGGTTTTAGAAATCCATTGGAACTGACGGAGTTATTAAGCATTTTGGTAAAGCAACTCATGAAAAAATCGTACAATTGTTAGCAAACTGGCATTTTTTTATTACTTTTCAATTGAATTTTTTTTAAAATTTACAATTTGGTAAAATCTAACGCTTCTTTTATTAGTTGCATTAATAAAAAGCTTAATAACTCCGTCAATTTTCAAGTGAATCCTAAACCATAAGACTCATTTGATAGTTTCTTAATTATTTCATAAATATTACACTTCCCATATAAATTAGTGTGCAAAAATAACTGTGGGCTTGAAAAATGTGAGAAAATTGGATGAAAAATGTGTTTGCTTAAAAAAAACAGGTTTTCTGAGGTTACTTGAATTATACACATACATATACAGTAGCTTACATCGAAAGTCGGGCAAATCATTGTAAGATTTATATTAATATTAATATTTCAGATATCAATCTTGTTATTAAAATAAAAATTAATACATTTAATTAAGCTTTTAATACACAACAAAAATTTTGTAGTAGACATTAACGAAATTTTTTTTAAAGGGTACTTTAAATAATATGCTCACACTGAAATTCAGGAGAAGCAAATGCAAAGGCTCAAACATAATACACTTTAGCTTACTTAAGCTTTTGTCCAAAATTCCACGAAAAGTCTGTCAAATACTTAATCAACTTTTTTGTGGTCATGAAAATTACTATCTGGGAGTTGAGTTGAATGGGTAATTAGCATTATTAATATCTGGTTGCATTTATGTTTTAATTAAAATATAAAAATTTTAATATTATGTGTAAAAATTTAAGTATCAGAAAAATAACATAATTTATATAAACATTTTAAAAATCTGCATACATCCGCCACGCCTTTTCAATCGTCGCTCTTTCAGTGATATCAAGATCATCCATTGCACAACGATTTTCTTTTGTTATTGTTTTTCATATAACACACATACAGCTGTTTACGCACGTGAAGTGCGATCAGTTTCGTTTAAAACGTAAGCAAATGAAACTGAACGAAAAGTTTGTTAAGCACATTATAGTTATACATATTTGATTGTGTGTATACACACAGTCGTTTAAGCTAGCCTACGCATATTATGGTTGGGCCTTAACAAGAAATGCATTTGCCATTATGTTTGATAATTTCTTATTATTATGATATTATAAGTGATCAATTGCATATTTGCTTTCGTAGTGTGACGTTATTTCTATTTGTTTTTAATGTCGCATACAATCAAATAGTTGACCTTTAAAGAGCGACCAATAGTTATTAATAACTATTTAGGAGGTAAAAGTCAACGATAAATCGCAAGTATTGTTAATAAAAGTAAATCAACTGTAAACAACATAATTACGCGAGAGAATAGAATAAGAAATAAACAACACGCACTTGCAAAAAGAAAGTTTTTTCTCGAGGTGCCAAGTGACCCATTCATCTCTACTCCAAAAATTGCCTCAATCGTTAAAACTAACTTTGGAAAGGAAGTAAATGCAGAAACAATAATAAGAGTTTTCAGAAAATCAAATTGCATGGCCGAGTGGCTCAAAAAAAGCCACGTGTCAGTGTTAAAAATAGATAAGATCAGTTATTCTTCCATTCTGAAGCAAGGTAAAATTTATATGTCACGTTATGTTGGCTATTTCTATCAATATTTTAATACTTTACAGGTTCTATTCTCTTCGCGAATGAGTGGAGTAAAATAATTCCTGATGTGTGCAAAAAATTAATGGAATCTATTCCAAGAAGATTAAACGCTATAGAAAATCAAAAAGTATATGCAATCGGTTTTAAAGACTGCCCAACTTTCAGTGTGAGATAGTTTAAAGGTTTTTTTTAGTCTTTGTTTATTATTTCTATTGTTACAAGGTTGAAGAATCTAATTTTTGTTTTGTTATATTTACTGATATGCTGAATAAACATTTTGCACAACTTTAATTATTATTTCTTTTAAAGTAGATTAACTTTTTTGTAATTAGTTGCCAGACATTCAATGTGAGCCACTGTATATCATTTAAAATGTCTGTTCTCTTCTTTTCAAACCAGCTCGATAACTTAAAATCCCCTAATATTTAGCATAGCTTAGTGCAAGAAAGTACGAATAACCGGTTTTTAGCTGTAACTCAAGAGTTTGGAGGGTTTCATAAATTTCAAAAATAGATTCTTATTTTACTGAACAACAGGTATTTCAACTTCGTTCCTTCTTGTCGCACCGTATTATTTGTTTTTAACAATTTGTTTAGGAAATGTTAATTTAAAAGAAAATGTTTCCATAAAATGATTAATGTTCTTTAATTATGTCTTAATTCAAATTTATGTTTGATAATTTGTAAACCTTTAATTCTTTAATTTATTAGCGCTTTTTAGGTTCAAAAATGTTTTCTTTATAAATATAATAATGTTTATGAGAAGAAAATTTTAAAATTTTATAAAAACCTAAACTATCTACTTGGCTAATAGTTAGTGTAAAAAAGAGAATCCAAAGTCAATGTGTATGTATGTAAATAGATTTTTTTATTAAATTTAATTAAACTTACTCCCTGGACTACGTAAGAATGAACTACGTATACTGGCTGTGGGTGATACTGTACGAGAACGATCTGGTGAATATTTAGCTAAGGGTGATGTAGGCGTCTGAGCTCCAGGCAATGGTGCCAATGTAAGGCGAGTCAAACGGGAAAATATACCTCGTTTCGGTTCACATTGAAAATATCGTTTACCAGCAACACAACCATCATTTTTACCTTTGGTTTATACATTTTTTATAAAGTTATTCGAACACTATTTTTTTTTTTTAATGTTTGTATTCACTTACCGCTAGATTCATCCAATACAACACCTGCCCATTCACCTGGAGCAAAATGTGTTTCGCCAATATAGGCTATCTGACCGGGACGTATACCACCAACCCAAACTCTCTGACCAATAATAAACTGTTCAGTGTCGTGTGTCAAAATAGAGCCATGATCTAAAATTAAAGTAAAAAATAAACTTAAATTAAAATAAATCCTTATGATAATTGTCATTTACATATTAATATAAGATCCCCTTCTAAAAAATTCAATTGAAATCCATTTATTGAATTTTGTTAATATCTACATACTTATGCATTAGTAGTGTTTTTAACTCGAACTTTGTTTTTCAAAGCAAAATAATAAAACGAAGAATTTATATAAAAATCATTAAAATTTTTATTACATTAGCAAAAGAATAAGGTTTAGAAATTATAAATAAATTATGATATCATCAACACTTTCACCATATGTTTTTAGCAATTTCTCGGCACAATGACGAGTTTATTTTGTAATTATGTACGTCACCGATTTGGGTGGGTGTGTAACATGTGGCAGAATCCGTTCACCGAAATTGGATTTTATGTCAAATTTTCAAGAAAAAATGGAGCGATCACATCTATGGACCATAGACCTACACATGACACGTTTAGTATGCAAAGGCTTTTCAACAATGCCTGCATTACATAGGTCTATGCTGTAATACATTCTGCAGGTAACAAGCAAAAATGAGCTTCAGCGAATCCGCGGCGAATTAAATGGTTGGCTGGAAGGCTTAAAGCCAAATCCTTGTGGATAGATTTAATTGTTGAAAACACCAAGAAAATAACAAATTAGGATCTTATTTAACGCTGGGGCTAAAGGCTGCGATGTTTTCATTTGTACGACCTATTCGCGCCTTAGTATTGGCGCATGTCAAAAGGACGATTATGTTGATCGAAAATATTACGAATTTAACGAATGTAGATTTTACAGTTTTGCCATTTTAATGGAAAATTTATAGTATTTTAAAGCAATTTTCTAAGAAAATTTAATTCACTCATTCAATTGCCAAAGCTTCTACTACCAGTAAAATGACAAAACAGTCATGTTTTTCCCATATGCCACTGTTGCAAAACAAAGTTTTAGTTAATAAACCCGATATATATTTTTTGATTACATTATATTATTTTTAAACTAAATAGTAAAGCATTAGCTGTGTTATTACATATATTACGTTCACTAATTTTCCTTTAAATATTTTAGTATCCAAAACATTATTCGTAGAACACTACGATTTTCTTTTAAATAGTTCCCCAAGATGTAGGAAGAGAAAATATATCAATTTCAAGATATGAGCTGCAATTCTCGATCGTCGAGTTCTTTACAATTCACAAAATAAAAACAATAAAAAAAAATACGCACCGTTTATTAAATGCCATTTCAATGTTTATTAAAAAATTAATCATTAACGAATTGTATTTAATAATAATGAACTACAAGTACTTTATAGACATAACAGAAAAGCACCATTACAATGAAACTTTTGTACTTTTTAGAACTATTTAATTTTATATGCAAGGGAGTTTTTCTATAAAATACTTTAAAATTACAAGTATTTATTGTAAACCTAGTTTTTTTTTAAACTGTTTCTATAATAATTATTAATATATATTTGTATATATGAATACCTGAAAATTTTGTTGCCATTTTTCGTGTTTAAGATAAAATTTAATAGCCAAAAAATAATTGAACGTCAAAAACATTAGAATATATTTAAGTAATTAAATAAGTTACATATCGTCACATAAAATTTAAAAGGCCGTAAGAGACAAAAAAATTAAAATGGACTTTTTGATTGATTATGATGTATTTTGGCTAGTTAAATCATAATTAATCAAAAAGTAAATTTTGAATTTTTTTTGTCACTTACGGCCTTTTGGATTTTAGGTGACGATACGTATTAGAGTGTAAGCAATTAATGTTTGCTTCAGTGTTGCCACCTTGTGTTTAATTACACATATTGTGTGTAAGTTTTTATGGTGTGTATAGTCTGTGTGTAATTAGTAGGCTGATCGATTATTCGACTTTTTTCAAAAAAACAGTTTTCGGTTAATAATTATTCAAATAACCGGTTAACTGGTTCTTTTATTTAAATAAAATCGTGCTTGATTCTTGAAGCGCAGAGCTGGATCACGTCGCTTTAAAAATAAGCAGAAGCTAACGGAGAGCTGAAAATTAAAGTGACAATCAATATCAACAATAATTCTAATAAATCTCATAAAAACCAAAACGGTTTGCGGAAGCCATAAAAAACAAAAATTATTACGCAAAGTACTGAAAGTTGCGTAAGTTTCGAACAGCAGCTACTCAAAGAAGTAATTTCTTTTTTTACTTGGTAGAGAATGAAATTAAAGGTTTGTTATTATTGTTATAATTTAGGTGCCTAAGATAACAAGAATTAAATGTTTTACTTTGAATAAATATATTAGTAATATACGAGTCCTTAATTGCATCGACAAGGAAAGTTGCTTAGGTTTCGAACAGCACTGCATGTAAATTCATGTACCAAGTATTTCATAGTGTGTGTGTGTCACTGTGGTATGTTAAATAAGACACCCACCTTCCAACCAAGAAGTTGTTGGTTCAATACCTGAAAATTTTCAACAGCGATATCACCTCACAATACTACTAACGACTGGTTATCTGTTTTTACGCTGTGAAAAACTTCACTAGCCGTTTGGTGCCGGCGTTTGTGGGTCGCTTTCAATTAGTCTAGTTAATCATTCTCCATATATAAAAATAAATATTTATTTACAGAGGTTGAGACTAAAGTTATTGTTACTCAAGTGTGCATATCTTTTTCGATCTACCTTGGTTTTTACGTTCTTTGTGAGACGTTCAAGGTTATCAAATCTGCAAAAATAATAACTAAATTTATACAAATAGTTAAACGATGAGCATATTTGAATTTAAAAAAAATATATACAAACGTCAAAAAATTATACTTGTTTAAATTAAACGGTTATTCGTGTTAAATCAACCGATTTTTCGAAAAATTAAGATTTTGAAAAAACCGTTTTCGACAAAACCAAAATAAAAGGTTAAAACCGGTCGAATAATAACCGTCCGATCTCGGCAAAATGTAGAGAAAGAGGGTATCGCAAGCAATATCTCAATCTACCAAGATTCCAAGCAAACATCTGGGAATGCACAGTTTGAGTTGATCTGTATCTGACTCAAACTTACAGACACCTGCTCAGATCCCAGAACATAATATAATCGAACATCTTTAGAAGTAATTGGCTAAAAGAGTTTATTATAAAAAGAATAACACACTAGTTCATCTTAAGAAGACATTATCAAAAGTATAAAACTCTATAGAGCCGGATGAATGCTAAAATTTGTTTTAATCAATTCATAGGTGCTTACTAACTGTTCTGGATTACAAAGAATATGTAAACTATTCCTAACTGTTCGATTATTACATTTCGAGAATTCATACTTTGATCGATTATGCATTGAGCTCAAAAAAAATTTTGTTATTTTTGTGTTTTTGATTAAACTTACTGTTATTATTGGATAAAATGCTGGTTTTCTTAATATTGTTACAGAAATAAAAATGCATAAATAAACACCAAAATTTAGAGCTATAAACTTTATTTTAGCATTTATATCAATAGTTTGTGTCAATGCCATACTGATTTGTGTTATTAACAGTGTTCCCAATTGCGTATTAAACGGTGTTGCCAATTTAATTTTTGGGTATTCAACTTTACATTGGAATTAACTTAGCTGATTATAATGTTTTAGAAGGTTGTAGATTTTGCTAAAACAATCGAAATAAATGTCAATTTGCTAAAAAAAAGGCGGCGCTTATGCTTAGTCAGTCAATTATCGTTTAGCAGTCATAGAGTATTAGCATAAATCGTATTAAAATTTGAGTATTGAGTAAATTTGTGTATTAAGCGGATATTAAATAAGTCGGACACTATATGGTTATAATTGTGTTAATAAACGAGTGTATAAAGAAAATTTAGGCAGAGCTGCTCTTCTCTTCTGTTTTCACACGTACGTAGTCACACGCATAGGCAAAAAAAAGCAACAAATAAAGAAAGGGAAGTAATATTTTTAATATTAGTTTGTCGAACTCTGGTATAAAGTAAAACATAAAATTCGTTAAATTTCTTTTATTCTATGCAATTTAAAAAACCTCCAACGTTTTAAAAAGGTTAAAACATAACAATTTTCATAAGGGCGTATATATGATGTATTATTAAGATCCCGAAGAATCTATGTATATATTTATTTAGAGAACTTAATTATAAAAACAACTTTTATTCGATTGGAGTCACTGTATATATGTATATAATAATCGTAAAACAGAATTTTGTGTGTAATTTTTCTTCTTATGTGTAATTTTGATGCCGGTTGTGTGTAATTCATAATGCTGTTGGTGGCAACACTGGTTTGTTTAGAAATAGCAGAAACTAAATCAACAAAAATTAAATAGACATTTTAGACCACAACATGACATGGTAAGTTTATCGGCATAAAAAAGTGTAATATTACTGTATCAATACAATTTATATCAGGGTTTGAAACCGAACTCGAACCCAAACGGTTTGAGGTTCGCTTTTTATAAAAACTTTGTACCCGAACCCTTTGAATCCATGTGAGAGATGGTTAGAAGAAAAGAATATTATTTGTAACAAAAATCTAACCAGCGCACAATCTTTATACAAAATAAAGTAAAAAGAAAAAACCCCTTTTTTGTTCAAAAATTTACAAGTAGAAAGGGAAGAAAGTTTTATAAGGTATTCAATATCTTGTTCGTCAGATGGCGATAAAGACCCAAACAAGTTCTAAAAAGAACTCCTCGAATTTAAATGTCACCGATTCTATGGATAGCTTATTTAAAACTAGCTAAAACAGGGCGTGCTTCGCTAACCTTATCTTAGTTTTTATAAAGTATTGATCATTTGAATAGCGTTAATGAAAATTAAGTATCAGCATATTACTTTATATCTCCCTCAACATGTAGATAACGCATTTACTGTATCAAAATATTTACATAAATATTATTAGTGTAAAGCATATTTCATATTGTCTCATCAGCAAAAAGAACGTCTTCCAAGAATGTAATTGGCTTTTTCACATGCTCCTGAGTGAATTTATGTTACCGATTTTGGGTATTCTTTTTCGATATGAACGGCTTTTTGCGAGTGACGGAATAATTTAAAAACTACACTGGTCGAAGAGTTGAACAAGACTCCCCCGAAACTAGCCAAAAATTTGTTGCATGGAAGCAAATTCGTATTTAAGATGTAATTAACGTCTCTTTAAATACTAAACTATGTTCCCTTTAAGTTTAAGGCTGCTGACAACACACGAATTAAGCTGTGAATTTTTTATGTTTTAAGTTTTCTTTAAATTACTTTAACATACAAATATTTAAAAACATGAATACATAATTTTAATGTAAATAAAGAAATATTTTTATAAAAATTGTGCGTATAAATTTTTTGATATTATTCTTAAGCTACGGTCACATTTATCAAATATTTGACGAAAAATGTGACCACTATTTTATAGATTTTTTTTAGAATTTATTTTGTAAATTAACTAATTTAAAAAACTAAACATTTTTTGGTATTGTTATTTGTTTTTAAATAGTTTTTTTAGGAAACGCTGACATAAAAGAAAATTATTTATAAAATGTTTTTATAAGATAGTGTGGTTCGTTTTTTAGTTTTGAAACTGTAAGCGTTCAAAGCTATATCTTGAAAGCGCACGAAATAAGCTGTGAGGCACTATATATAATCCAGAAAACATTGGCTTTAGTTTTAGTAGCTGAATGATCCCATTTTGCGCAAACATGATTTTTTCTTGTCAATTAAATCATAATAAATTATTCTTAAATTGAATGAAATATTCAAAAGCTTTCTAAAGATCATCTTTGTAGCAGTTTTAAATATTATTAAGTTGATCTGGTATTATTGGACGATTTTATCATCTCTTAATTTAATGACTTTTTTCATTTACGATCTGTGTTAAAAAGTTTAATTTCATTTGCAATATTTCTTTTATGTCATTTTTGCATACGTAATAGTAATAAATATTACATCTCAAATTTTAGAGAAAACTAAAGAGGAAAACTCCTACTGTCATTAAGTGATTCATTAGTGTCATGCAGCATGTGGGTTGCATTTATTTTTTTGCTGTATTGAAAAGCAATTAGCAGTCAAGTCAATCAAAAATAAATTTATGTAGATATTATTAAAAAAAATATGTATGAATAAAAGATTCATAATGAAACTTAGAATTGTTTGAGAATCGCTTATATGCATTAAATCATTTTCATAGTTTTATATGTCGATTTACTAAATACTGATTATGAATGAATATGTCCAGTTGGCATCTAATTAAAGTCACGTCTTGTCTATATTAAGAGCCTCAAAAATATATACACATATATTTTTTTGCATTATGCTAAAAATGATTAATTTTCGTGTCAAATATATATATATATATATATATATATATATATATATATATATATATATATATATATATATTTGACACGAAAATTAATCATATATATATATATAAATATATATTGTAACAGAATATTGCATGCCAAATGAAGTTTTGATTTTGCCGACAAAACTGAAATTTACACAGAAATCGAATATAAATTTAATAGAATATTTTCTTATTGCATCCATTTATGGCAATATCAAGTGGCATAGAATTTGTGGCAAAACAAATGAATAACCAACAACAAAATCTATATATTAAAAGAGGAAACCACCACCTGCGCAAGCAGTTTTATATTTTAAGCGATTGCCACCAACTAAAAAAATAACTAAAAAACAACAAATGCAAAAAGAAAAAGTATAGCAACAATCTGTCATTTTTTCTCTAGGCTGTGAAAAAGCTTGGATAAAATATGTAAAGGAAATGATAGGATAGGCAAAATATATGAACTTGTTTGTGTTGCAAAATTTTAACAAGATCACAACATACGCCTACCTAATTCACCATGAAGTTAAGGTAATTTGGGCAATAAATTAACGTGGAAAGGAAAATTCGTTTACAGAATATGTATGTATATTATGTATATAAAGGGTCCGCCATCTAAAGTTTTTTTTTTCAACTAGTGCTTATTTCGTGAATGGTAACACTTAGCTCATGTCTGATTTGACAGATAATTAGTTTTATCCTTCCGCTGAACGAATATGGTTGTGTATACGCTTCGCTAAGTGCGCCTGCGATCGACTTACAGAAGATGCCGATTTTGCCAAAAAAAATCATGTGTTCAGATGAAGCTTATTTTGATCTTGGCACATACCCGCCAACCAAAATTGTCGAAAATGACCAAGGAGTACCGTTACAGTCAATGGCAATCGTTATATGGCCACGTTGAACGAATTTTTGTTCACAAAAATTGAAGAGGAGGATATTAGCAACATTTGGTTTCAACAGGACGGCGCTACGTGCCACACAGCCGAAGCTACACTCGATGTTTTGCACCCTGTTTTTGAAGATCGCATTATCAGCCGCAGAGCTGATGTCATTTGGCCACCTCGGAGCTGCGATTTGACACCGTTGGACTATTATTTGTGGGGTGCCGTCAAAGATAAGTGTTACGCCAACAAGCCAGAGACAATTGACGCTTTAAAGGACAATATTCGTGAAGCCATTGGTGAAATACAGCTGCACAAAATCGATAATGCGCTTAAAAATAGGACCGATTGTGTAGGCTACTGCATGGCCAGCCGAGGCAGCCATTTGAATGAAATTATTTTCTATTATTAACCGGAAGGATTGTACTTTCAAATAAAAAAAGAAATTTGAGAAAATATTCAGTAGTTTTTTTTAATAGCATTATCAAAAAAAAAAAAAAATTTTTTTTAGCGGACCCTTTACAAATCTATTAACGTAAATAAGTTATAGGCATTAAAACCGAAATATCGGAAATAATATATATAAATAATATCGGAAATATATATATATATATATATGAAATTTGAGAAAATATTCAGTAGTTTTTTTTTAATAGCATTATCAAAAAAAAATAAATAAATTCGGAAATAAATAAATAATATCGGAAATATATATATATATATATATATATATATATATATATATATATATATATATCACTTGTGTATATATATATCATTATATATATATTTATATATATAATGATATATATATATATATACACAAATGATATATATATATATATATATATATATATATATATATATCATTTATATATATATATATATATATGTATATGTATACATATATATGTATATGTATACATACGTATATTGGGAATACAAATTGATTTGCCCCGTTTTCGAAAGATGGATCTAAATACGTTAAATTTTCAGATAGTAGCAGTTGATTGGCGTGACCATTTTTAAATAGGTTCGATCATCAAGGATCGTCTTAATACTCCGTATACTGATGATTCCAAAGGATTTGATATTCGAGTTACTAAAATTGCCTGTTCGTCTGTCCTGTGCGGTTACCATAAATATCATTAATCACAAGGCCGAAATATTTTAGAGCTTTCCTATTTCGCACAACAACGTCGATATGTGTATGTCGCGTGTTTGAACGTAGCAAAATCAACACCTTTGTTATGCGCCGCAAAAATCTAGTTTTTCAGGAAGCTTTAATTAATATTGCAAGCAAGTTACATTTAATAACCGACCGATATTTAAGCCGTATAGCCAGTATTATTTATATTAATGAATATAAGTTGGAAGGTTGATCAGAATTAATTACAGCTGATCAAAAATATTCGAATCAGCCAAGCCGTTTTAGTGAAACTAATAAATACTAATTAAATTTTTTATAAATAGATAGAAAAATGAAGATAGATTTGAGTTTTTTTTTATTAATTTGGTACATCTGTTGTTGAAACTCCCGCTAAATCTTGGCGTCATAGCTTAACAGTTGTGTGTTGGCGATTTTTTAAAATTTTGACCGTGTTGCAATCGCAAAAAACATGATTTGCTAGGCTGAATCCGATTCTACATTCATCAAAAGGATCATTACTGGAGACCAGACGTGGGTTTATGAGTACGACATACAATCCATGAGCCGAGACCAAAAAAATCACGTCGTTTTCAGTTTAAAAAAAGGCAATGCGTTATTAGACGTTAGCGTAAGCAATTCGTCGAAATAGACCAGAATTGTCGCACTTACCATCATTATTTGAAATTTTTTGACGAAAAATACAACAAATACCATCCAAAAACCACCAAATCACCTGATTTGGCTCCCTGTGACTTCTTTTAGTTCCATCGAGTTAAAAAACCATTATGGGGAACGCGTTTAAGCAGCCGAGAGGAAATAATGGAAAAATCGCAGGAAGCACTGATGGACATATCGAAAACCGAACATAAAAAAATGTAAATGTAAATGTTAACGCTTAGCGGGAATATCAGTAACGGATGTACCAATTTAACAAAACAAACAAACAAAAAAAACTCAAATCGGAACATGGGACCGCCACACGGGGGTTATTTCAGGAACTTTTGGATAAAGTTGGTATATACAGTGATCATATTTTTAAACCAAAATACAGAACAAGTATATATTTAATCAGGAACAATTATAAAGTACACGTATACAGAATTGGCGTGGTGTATTAGTTAAAGTGCTTGAATTCTGGCGATGACAAGGAAAATTTTCAAAAATAAAATAATAACTGATTACCGAATAACCGATTTCATTTAATAATCTATCCAAGATTATCTTCTATTGGGAGACATCCTATCGCCGTTTGAATGCAGTTATTTTAAATACTAATGTTTACAGTTTACACCGATCAGAATATTTTCAGTAGATGAATGAACTTTTTAAAAGCATTATTCTTTTCTCGCTTTGCAACTCTACTAAAGTTACAGTTTGTGTTCAAATATATTAAATTAATTAAATAGATCCCTAATATATTTTGTTAAAATATTTCCAAGTCGTCATTCGCAAGTCAACAACACATTTTTATGTTACTATGATTTCAGCAATCACAAAAAATTGTTATAAAATTGATATTAAATAAGTCATTTTCAATTTCTCTAATAAAATCCTAGTATCACCAGAAGAATATCTCTCATCAAAATATGAGTTGTTCTTATAAGTTTTAAAGTACAATCATTGAAACGGTTCTCTAAGGGGGAAGATGAAAATAAACAGAGGATCTGGAAGTAGGTTAATAGACCAAGATGGTTTAGAAGCCTATAGGAGAGCCACCTCGAGATAATGCTAGATGCGGTTCCGAGGTGGTTATATTCTTCCCACGAAATAAGTGGGTTTTAGTCGGTATGCTATACGTGACTCCGTAATACCTATGATGGATGCACCAAACGAATTTTCATCCTTTAACCCCTCCCTCAAAAAAATAATAAAACATTGAAACAAAAGGAATGGATATCAAATGCCCATATTACTTTCGACATACTAATTTCTTCCACTGTCGTTTAGACTCCAAATCTCTGGAATATCTCACAATAGAGTTCGATACAAGAGGATTGCTGATTACTCTAAATTTTTTCAACGCGCTATAAATATTGTTTTTCTGGTGACATGTTATGTTAGCGTCGGTTTAGCAAAATTTACACATATTAAATAAAATAAAACAAAACTCATGTTGTGTTATAATAGGTATTTCAAATATTAATTAGACGTAACTTAACGTAACTCCGTAGCCGTAAAGTAACAAAACAACCTTATGGGGAACATAAGGTCAGAGTGTTGTTAAGACAGAAACTACGTTAAATTTTTTAAACGCACTTCGAGGCATACAAATACAGAACAAATACTGAACACTTTTAGAACATTTTTACGTTTTCTCATAATGAATAATTTATGCAGAACAAGAGACTCTCAAATAGAGTACGTTCTGTATAATACAGAACGGATAGTCACCGTAAGTATACACTTAAATTATCTTAACATCTACAATCACTACATTATAATTGATTTTGATTAGATCAGTAAATTATGAGTTAGAAAACTAAATTTACCAGCAATTCCAAAAGAGTGGTAAGATAATCTAAAAGTTAATCTAAAAGTTAAAAATTAATTGAATTAGTCGTTACATTGTATTAAATCACTTCAAAATAATGTTAAATTTTGGATTAAGAGAAAGAAGAACCATCACAAGCCGTTATTATTGTTGGATTACTTGTTGAAAAATTTCAAAAGTATATGTCTTACCTGAATTTCGTCGTCGGCCTGTTGCTTCTATATACAAATCGTCTATTTTTTGTTTGTTTAACAAAATAAAATGAAATTTTAGCAAAGAATAAAAAATAGGGAAAAACAGCTTTTTATAAACATGAAAGAACACTTACAAGATTGTCGTGGACTTGACTCTGAATTCGAATACGGTGAACCCGATTTAAACGAATAACGTGTTGGCGAAAATCTATCCATTTCAGGTGTTAAAGACGAACGTGTAAAACGATTAACTGTCTCTTGGTATAAATCTAGTTTCGTTTTTAACAATTTTAGAAAAAGATAAAAAATTCGTTAATTAACACAACAAAAACAACAAGGCATTGAATTCAAATATTCAATATTAGTTTAAAATAAATTAAAATGTTAGAATTGTGCTCATCTCTACGAACAACTAATAATAAAAAAAACAATAATTAAAAGTTAAAAATTAATGAAATATTATGAATATATACTCGTGTGCTATGCAAAAAAATAATGATATATGATCATTTTGCTATGATTTTAAAACCACTTAAGATATTTCCAAAATGCATTTTAAATATAAAATAGTAACGCATCTGAAAAATAAAAATTAATTTTGATATATACAACATAGAAAAAAATTAATTTGTTTGGATTTTTTTATAAATTAAAGAATATTTCTCACGCGACAAAATAAAGTATGAAAATCAAACAAATTAGATAAAATCATGTACCTTTTTCATTTTTAATGACACGTGGAAGTCGTTTTGGTATACTATGCCTACTTGCCGAATTTTTCTGAAGGTATCCTTATTGACAAGGTTATGGCTTTAGTTTTACTATTTTAAAATATTTTAATGTCCCGAACTGATGATATTTTATAAATGGAGTTCAAATTTGATCATCCCAATAAACTTTACTATATTTAGGTTTTTTTTTTTTAATATCATTACAAGGCGTAATATTTATTCAGGATTGTTGTCTTGTTAGAACAAAACCGATTATAATTTCATTATTTCGGCAGATTTCTTAAAATTTTTCTTCACAAAACAAATAATAAGTAGTTATAATTTTATGTAGGAATTGATTTAATCTAATTTGTTTAATTTACTTATAATTATATATATTTTTATTTTTAATTTATATTTTTTTTTATTCTTTAATTTATAAAAAATCCATTAAAAAATAATTTTTTTATATGTTATATATGCCAAAATTGATTTTTATTTTTCAGATACGTTACTATTTTATATTTAAAATGAATTTTGGAAATATCTTGAGTGGTTTTTAATTCTTAGCAAAATGATGATATAGAATTCATTAAAAATTTATACTTTATAATGTCGCATAGTGTATATTCAAATACTATTTTAGTTTATTCGCATTAAAATGCCGTTGCTATAGGGGATAAGCTTGTCTCGTTTACAATTTTAACTCATTAGAAAACTTCTTTGCTTGAAAGTAAACTAGAAATGTTATATTAAAAACTTTATCAACTAATGTGAATTATTTATTTAGAAGTATTCAAAATGAATTGGATAAAATTTATATTTTTATTTTATTTTTTTTAATTTTATTTTATCCCCATAAGCAATTAATATAATTTTATATAAATACACTCATACCCCCTTTACGGCCTATATATGTTCTGAAAAGTAGGTCGTAAAACAGGTTGCTTTGTAGAATTTTTTGGCCGTATAAAGAGGTTATTTGTACCGTAAAGTAAAGGTGTTCCATAATTTAAGCAGGCCGTTATGGCGAAATGCCTTCAAAATAAAATCCGTATGAAGAGGTATGAGTGTACTAGATTAACCCATCCAGCGTTGCCCGCAATCTATATATATATATATATATATATATATATATATATATATATATATATATATATATATATATATATGTATGTATATTATAAATGAGAGATAAATTCCCTTTTTTCCGATACTATCCACCTATTTTTCTTTATAAAGAAAATGCTATAATGTCAATTGAAGTCTCCACTTGATATATTTATTGAGATGTTCGATAAAAACATTATTTTTTATGCCCAATTTTCATTTGGAATTAATTTTTTAACTTAATGTAATAATACATATATACGAGGGCGGATTGATATTGAAGCAACCTAAGTAGGAAAAAAAAATTTTTTTTTTTTTTTTCAAAAACCATTCATTTCTCAACAGAGTCTCCTTTTAGCTCAATACACTTAGTAAGACGATTTTCCAACTTTTTTATACCATCTGAATAATACGATTTTGGAAACTCCTCAAAATACGCATTAGTTTCGGTAATCACTTCTTCGTTTGAGATGAATCTTTTTTCTGTGAGCTATTTTTTCAAGTTTGGAAACAGGAAAAAGTCACTAGGGGCTAAATCTGGACTATAAGGTGGATGATCAACCAATTCGGAGTGGATTTCTCGTAGTTTTAGCATCGTATCTAATGCTATGTGAACCGGTGCGTTGTCTTGAAGAAAGAGCACTTTTTTCTTGTTTAAATGTGGTCGTTTTTCCTTGATTGCATCAACCAATTGATCCAATAATGCACGATAATACTCTCCTGTGATTGTGGATCCCTTTTCAAGATAATCGATGAGCAATATTCTGTGTGCATCCCAAAATACAGTGGCCATAACCTTGCCAGCCGATTTCGATGTCTTCGCCTTCTTCGTAGCACTTCCACCAGCTTCCACCCATTGCTTCGATTGATATTTGGTTTCAGGTGTGTAGTAGTGGACCCACGTTTCATCAACAGTTATTAATCTACGCCAAAAATCAGCAGGATTATGCTTTATCATGTCCAAACACCGCTGTGAAGTGATCTGTCGAACTCGTTTTTGTTCAACACTGAGCAAACGCGGCACCCATCTTGCTTTTTCATATGCAAATGTTCATGCAAAATGTTGAACACACGTTCATATGATATGTTTACCATTTCAGCAATCTCACGTATTTTGACCCGGCGATCATTCATAACCATATCGAGGATTTTCTTGATATTTTCTTCACTAACCACCTCTTTTGGCCTTCCTGTTGATGGTATTGTTGCAGTGCATGGTCGGCCCCGTTTAAATTCAGCAATCCAGTATTTTACCATATAATCCGGCGGAGCAGATTCACCCTAATGTTTATCAAGCTTTTCTTTTGTCTCTTTCGCCGTTTTGCCTTTCAAATAATAGTGTTTAATCACTAGACGAAATTCACTTTTATCCATTTTCCAAGAAACACAAAAATTGCTTACTTCAAACGACTACAACAAATAAACTAATCGATGAATTTGGCTAAAATTTTAATTTATATATATATATATATATATATATATATATATATATATATATATATATATATATATATATATATATATATATAAAACTAATCGATGAATTTGGCTAAAATTTTAATAGCTGACGTTTGACAGATCGTAATTTCTAAGAAAGAAAAAGTTTTTGTGTTTGTGCTGCCATCTAGCGCTAGGTAGCTTCAATGTCAATCCGCCCTCGTATATATATATATATATATATATATATATATATATATATATATATATATATATGTATATATATATATATATATATATATATATATATATATATAAATTAAAATTTTAGCCAAATTCATCGATTAGTTTATATATATATAAATTAAAATTTTAGCCAAATTCATCGATTAGTTTATTTGTTGTAGTCGTTTGAAGTAAGCAATTTATATATATATATATATATATATATATATATATATATATATATGATGAATTTGTAGAGAGCGAATAATTTATAGGAATTCGTTAATTAATTGGCTATTTGGGATTATTTGAAGGAGGAAGTATATGTTAACAAGCTAAGCCCACCATATAGAAGACTATATTTTTTATAATTCCCAAGATATACCGTACTTTGTATGTGAGATATCACGCATAATTGTCCAATTCCGCCCAATTTTTTACTGATGATTTGCACTAACTACAAAGTCATATAGACCCAATTCGGAAACTTCCACCTAACCGTCCTCAAGATATACAAAAATTAATATCTACTTTGTACGCGAGGTACCATGTCCACTTGTCCGATTCCGCCCACTTTTTGATTGATAATTTATATTGACTACACACTTGGACCAAATTTAGAGTGTCTTACTGTTACTGTTTACAAAATATAGACAAATCTATGGGAGTGGCAAAGCTCGTTTTTTATTGAAAATAGTTTACGTGCTATTCTCAGACCTATTAAATATACACACAAAATTTTATGATTCGGTCAAGCCGCTTTGGAGTTTTCTTACAAACACCGTGACTCGAGAACTTTATATATTCAATTTAAAACTTATTTATTTATGAGTATTTTATAAATACTCGTAATAAAATTGTATAGTATATTAGCGTGAATAAACTAAAATAAATTTTACTCGTAAGAATATGTAATATCATATGAAATGCGAAATTAAGGGAAAATATCTTCAATATACAGCAATAATAATATTGTGTAGCTCTAGTTTGGAAAATAAGTGAAAAACTGATGTTTTAGCATTGCATATTTTTGAAAATTATTATAATATATGGTATGTATGTACATATACGGTGGTGGAAGAAATAATAGGGACACATAAAAATTTTCATAAATTACAATTGTATTTATCATTACAAAAATTATATGATGAATGCATTGTAATTAAAAGAAGTTCGTACATACGATTTTTCATCTGACCCAAATAAATCAATCTTTGTTTCTTCAGACCACAGCACGTTGTTCTAGTTATCGAAAAAAATTAACGTGCCCCTATTATTTCTTCCACCACTGTATATATACATACATGTATTAATAATGTGAGAGACCTAAATCAATAATGCATTTTAAAATGATGAATTAACATTCCTAAAATTACTTGAGGGGAAAAATTCAACTGGTTAATGATATAATTTTTTATTTTACTTTTTTTATAGTTTCAGAATTCCACCAGGAAACTACATTTTTCACAAATTGGTCGATTTATGCTCATCGAAGCTAAGTGTGTTTATTTCAATAAATTTTGTGTATCTAAATAAAACTGAAAGAAACCACAAACAGAATTTATTTCTTGGATAAAATTCGTGAAAACATGCGACAGATTCTCCCGGCACCAGTTAATCATCATATAAGCAATAGAAAATTATTCGTGCACAAGGGCTTGATGACATGTTCACATGTTTTTGTCAGATCAGATCATGTTAAAAAACCATTGGAAGCTCTTGGAGAAGTCTTGGATAAAGAGAGATCCTGATATTGCTCCAGTACCTTTGAGGACCTATAGCAGGAAGAAAACAGTTTCATTTGCGGAAACCCCATCACGCCATTCTTTGGGAGGGGAGTAGCTGTGGCAACACTTTGGATATACTACTTATATACAACTACACAGCGTTGTGAAACTCTTGTGTTTTTCTGTCAAATTTAAAATCTAAAAAACTATCTTTTGGCGTCAGTGCTGAAGAAACACTTAAAGAATACAGAACATTATAGTAGAATCAACTATCACACGTACATACATACATACATATGTATGTACATACATATACATATACATATACATATACATATACATATACATATACATATACATATACATATACATATACATATACATATACATATACATATACATATACATATACATATACATATACATATACATATACATATACATATACATATACATATACATATACATATACATATACATATACATATACATATACATATACATATACATATACATATACATATACATATACATATACATATACATATACATATACATATACATATACATATACATATACATATACATATACATATACATATACATATACATATACATATACATATACATATACATATACATATACATATACATATACATATACATATACATATACATATACATATACATATACATATACATATACATATACATATACATATACATATACATATACATATACATATACATATACATATACATATACATATACATATACATATACATATACATATACATATACATATACATATACATATACATATACATATACATATACATATACATATACATATACATATACATATACATATACATATACATATACATATACATATACATATACATATACATATACATATACATATACATATACATATACATATACATATACATATACATATACATATACATATACATATACATATACATATACATATACATATACATATACATATACATATACATATACATATACATATACATATACATATACATATACATATACATATACATATACATATACATATACATATACATATACATATACATATACATATACATATACATATACATATACATATACATATACATATACATATACATATACATATACATATACATATACATATACATATACATATACATATACATATACATATACATATACATATACATATACATATACATATACATATACATATACATATACATATACATATACATATACATATACATATACATATACATATACATATACATATACATATACATATACATATACATATACATATACATATACATATACATATACATATACATATACATATACATATACATATACATATACATATACATATACATATACATATACATATACATATACATATACATATACATATACATATACATATACATATACATATACATATACATATACATATACATATACATATACATATACATATACATATACATATACATATACATATACATATACATATACATATACATATACATACTGTGAGCGTCAAAAGAAACTGTACACCAGTGGCATTTATGTTTAAACTTTTATTTTATTATTTTTTTTATAATGTAACTTAAAATTTTTTTAGTTTTTATTTATTATATGTCCTTCTTAAACTTTTTATTAAAAAACAAAAACAAAACTTTAACAACAACAAAAAATAT
>JAKWBJ010000160.1:420000-452500 GCA_023159175.1 Wohlfahrtia magnifica | reverse complement strand
TGGAAATCAACATTCAAGGAGTTATTGGCGAAATACAGTCACATTTGCTGCGCAAAGTTTGTGAAATTGGTGTTCCAACAAAGCCCGCTTCTTTGGTATTACAAAAATATATTTCTTTGTTTTATTATGATTTCAATTTGTGTCACTGTAAATAAAATGTCCTACATGTGCTCCAGTGTAAAGAGGCTATAAGCATTTATTAACTAATAAAGAAAAAAATTTATAAAAGTTTTGTAACAAAAGAGTAGAAAAATAACATAAAAAAACTTATAAATCAATTAGCCCTCCTCTGTGATAAAAATTTTTGTTTAGAAAATAAAAAAAATTCATAGTAAACCTAGTCTGCTTTAGATAATGTAAACACCAATTCAAATACATAAGTGGCTACTGCCGCGCTTCACTTCATTATAAAAAGAAAAAATAAAAACGAATAAAAAACTAAGAAAAATATATGAAACAAGTTAGTTTTTTTTTTTTTTAAATTAAACTTCAAATAAAACTTTGTTTCTTTAATATATATTTTTTTTTTTATAATATTTCTTCTTATTACTTATTTTTACTATAGCTGCTGTTTGTGGTGTTTCGTCTCCCAAAAACCATTCACTCCACTTCAGTTATGATCTTGTTTTATTAAAAAAAAAAATACTTTTTATATCTCGACTGGTGTTTTGTAGTTAAAACTCTTAAAAAAATAAAATAAACAAAATTAAGCATTAATTAAGACCAAAAAAGTATATACTGGCTATAGAAAATATTTCAAATGCGAACGAGTTGTTTTGGTAACTTTTAACAAAGATAAACAATAAGATAAATATTCAAGCGATGTATAACAAAGGTACGAGCAAAAGGCTAAGTTTTTATCTATCTAGCAGATATACATACATATGTACATATTATATATAAATTTTTCATTCATTAATTCATTACTGTATCTTCATTTATAAAATGAACTATAATATGTAAGTGTATCAAATCTTTAAATCTATTAAAATGCTTCTTACTGAGTCCAGTCAGAGCTCGATGATAAATTTTTATCAATGGTTGTAGCATGCTCAGCTTAAAAGAATTCGATAGCTTTCTAATAGTTTATGTGTCTTAACTAAAAAAAAAAAAAATTGCTTGATTTTATGTAATAAACAGTATGTCCGAATACTTAATTAAAAGCTTGAGGCGGGACGTCGATAAAATGCGCTAAGGAATGCTTTTTTTCTCTAGTATTTTTTGTTACGGAATGGGGGGGATTAGGAGGCATTTCATCGCCTAATTCATGGATTTTAGCCAATGAAACTTACCATTTGTGCAAGCTTGCATTCTCCTGGTAAAGAAGAGCTTTTTACTTGACCAAATGCGGTCTAGGTATTTATAAAGATCAAGAAGAATTGTAAATTAAAATTTAGAAAGATCATAGGGAGTCTACACATTTCATCCACTTTTCTCTATGATCTTTGCTTAATTCCTAGTCAGATTGAGAGATAAACATTCCTTCTTCAACATTCGAATCCAAGTTTTTAGTGGCCCACTCGTGCTTGCCTTTCAATTTCATCACGACGTCTTTTCATAGCTTTGTTCTTGTGGTTATATTGTGTATTTTCTATATTATGTGCTGGGAATGGAATACAGACCGGACTTTCTGATTTCTGTAGGCAATAACGACACTAGAGCAAGTTTTTACAGATTGTCTTTTCAAGGTAAGAGAAGGTGTCTACGTCCTTGATCAGCCGTCCTTGTAGTGTTAAGGGTATCGTATCGTGATAATACCAATCCGGATCAGTTTCGTTTTCTTTGTATTTATTCTGAGGCCAATTTTATTTGTATTAGCTGACAAGTGCTCTAGCTTCTGTGCTATGTCATCGAAGCGATGTGCCAAAAGGCATATATCGTCAGCATAGTTGATAGCATGAAGAAAGTCGTTCACGTTCCAACGGATGCCATACGGCGCTTAGAAGTTTGTTTTTTGAAGCACGCAGTCCAGCAGCAAAATAAATAGAGTGGGAGACAAAGCACATATGTATGTAATTGTTTCACTTCTATGCTAATCCTAATGGTTGCCCTTGTATTGCACTTTGTCTTTAGCAAATCACGATCGGCTTATTGGTGCCGATTTACCCCGAAAAAATGACTGTTTACACCGATGTTTAGTCTCTGGTGTGTTGTGGTGGACCTACGTTTCGCCCACGATTACGAAACGGCATAGAAACTCATATATATTGCGGTTGAACAACGTCAAGCACTCTTGCTAAGTTGTCGCACGACTGCGTTTGTGGTCGATTATGAGCAGACGCGGCACTCATCTTACGGAAGACTTCCGCATACCCAAGTGATCATTCAGAATTGAAGCCACTCGGCCATGTAAAAGATCTGTGGATTCCATAATCTCTTGGACTTTCATTCTCCGAACGGCCAACACCATGTGACATTTTTTTAATGTTTCAGGTGAAGGGTTCAGAGGCCAACGGGTCTCCTGAACGTTCGCCATTTTCCGTGATTGTACGGTCACAACGAAATTTCATAAATTACTTTTTACCACTGAAACTGATGGTGTGGATACTACGAAAATATCGGGTGATTTTTTAAGAGCTTTCGGATTTGAGAAATGTATGATAACTTTATTTGAGTCGATAGAACGATCTATATAATTCAATGTTTAAAGATGATTTCATGTAAATGTTGACCGCGGCTATGCCTCAAAGGGTTCATACACTGAGTTCTATTTTTGCAACCTCTCTCCAACATATCAGCCGGTATCTTACGAATAAATTCTTCAAAATTGACTTGCAGGCTTGTCCCTATATGCATGAGCCTTAACATAGCCTAGGAGGCCAATTGACCACAACCCAAACGTGAAATAAACTGTTCACGGGACTCACCTTTCAATTCGGCGATTGTTTCTTGCCTTGTTGAACGTTCCTACCTTCGTCGTCTTTGGATAAGTACGGTCCAATGATGCATCCGGCCATTAATCCACACCAAACAGAGCATTTTTCGGAATGCATTGGCAGTTCTTGTAATATTTCTGGCTGCTCTTTATACCAAATACGACAATTTTGCTTGTTCACGTATGCATTAAGCCAGAAATGAGCTTAGTCGCTGAACACAATTTTCTGATAAAAAAGCAATAATTTTGATAATAAAACTCAATAATCTGCAAGCTTTGTTCGTTTGTAAGTCAATTCATGGTTAAGTTATAGACCAAACTGAACATGTTTGACAGTAACATGTTAAACGAAAACAGCTGAGCTGCCAAAAAACAGTATTGCCAAAAAGATAGTTGCTAAAAAAAAATTACCCGATATTTTTCAAGCGTAGAGCCTAGGTTTGAGGTAATGGTATTTTTCCAAAAAATAATGCTTAATGAACACACGAAGTTTACTTTTTTTATTTTCTCCGCAAAACACGCGGTTGTTCACTATCAATGAACCACAAACACAAACTAAATGACGCAGATTGTTCAAATTCTGACAGGAGTCAACTGAGAGATATTTATTGATAGGAGCAGTCTAGCACTTTCAGTTAAGGGGCGTGAAATTCAAAAGTCACGAAACTATGACTCGCCCTCTTAATTTTTACTTGTACTTTTTCAAGCAAATTTTGGGTTAAAGTGGTAAAATAATTAAATTTTTAACACGTTGGATGTCACCATATAAAAAAGAAAACAAAGAAAAATCAATGTGAAAATTCGACCTGTTTGAACAGACTCTCAAAATTGTATTCAGTAAAAAGAATGTATCTTTACAAAGGAACCACTGCAGATAAATTTTATACATCATCAACAAATCGGAAAATATATGATCAGCAAACAAAATAACTTAAAAAAAAAATGTGAAACACCTACGGGTGGTACACTTATTAAGTAGTATTACTATATCAAGTCGAAATAATAAATAATAATACAAAAATCTTAATTTAACACTTGTCTACATTCAAAAACCGAAATATTGTAAAATGATAAAAATATTACTTTTTACATAATTTTCGATGATAATGGATATTTGCAGAATTTAATTTTTTCCACTTTGTTATATATATATATTTATTCAGATAGTCAAAAAATTACAATATAAAGCTAATTAAACATATATATGAAGTAGCGAGCAAAAGTTTAGAATTTTATTTGAAATAAAACAAGTAAGTGATAATAAAACAAGTGTGCGTGAGACATGCAAAACTGTGTAAACACAGACTCCTTTATATTATCGAATTCTAAACTTTTTATTAGCGTTTCTTTCAAATAACTTAATGTAATATGGGTACCCCGATTGTCTAGAACGTAGTGTGCTAGTCTGTCAACTCGTGGGTCGAAGGTTCGATGCCAAGGACTCTGGTCATCACGCCAAACACATGGTAATAGTTATTCCATTCGTAATAATTACAATATAATTTGTAATTCTTGTTCTAATTTAATAAATGGAAAAAAGTTTACTTAGCAATGAAGAACTGAAAAGTTTAGTTTTATTTTCTTTAGTATTTAAAACGTTTCAAATAAACTTCTAAATATATTTTCACTTTTGCTCGCTTCTGTACGTTAAAAAATTTAACAAAACAAATTATGAAAAATAATTTCAACCTTCAAACAATGTATAGTTGAATGCGCTCTATTTAATTATAAATTCATAGCACAAAATTATTATTTCAGAATCAACCAGCTGAAAGACACATTATGATATGGAGTGCAGGTCATAAATTACGAAGTATTTTTATATTTATAATTCTATTGTTCATACATAAAGGACTTAATATAAACTAACATTTTGATTTAAGAAAATTATTAAATTGCCTTAAGTAATATGAGTACATCTTCCAGTAAAAATATATTTTTAGAGTGACTGTTTGCACTTACTAAATAAAACTAACAAAAGTTTTATTTCTTTTTTAAATTGTTTTTTGATGTCTAAAAAACTTTGGTGGTAAGTTATTTCAACCTTCAAAAAATGTATAGTTGAATGCGCTCTATTTAATTATAAATTTAATTATAAATTCATATCACAAAATCATTATTTCAGAATCAACCAGCTGAAAGACACATTTTGATATGGAGTGCAGATCATAAATTACGAAGTATTTTTATATTTATAATTCTATTGTTCATACCTAAAGGACTTAATATAAACTAACACTTTGATTTAAGAAAATTATTAAATTGCCTTAAGTAATATGAGTACATCTTCCAGTAAAAATACATTTTTAAAGTGACTGTTTGCTCTTACTAAATAAAACTAACAAAAGTTTTATTTCTTTTTTAAATTATTTTTTTATGTCTAAAAAACTTTGGTCGTAAGTTATTTAATCGAATTTAATGTAATATTATTTTTAATATATAGACTTGATTAAATTTGCGCAAAAATTGATTTTGCAAATGTTGTGTGTCATGATCGTATCAGGCCCAGAAATTAAATTTGTTAAATTGAATTTATTTTTAATAAATCAAATACGAAAATTTATGTATACAATATTACATATACATGCATATAAATGTGAATGCATGTTGTATGTGTGTTTGTTTGAAGTATATAGATAGCCAAATGGTCGAGCCAATTTTTTTGAAATTTTTAGAGTAACTTTCTGTATGTTTGGAAACAACTAAAGGCGATATATAGTTCAAAAATTCCAATTGGATTGTGCCACGCCCACGTAAATATTTATTATCTTTAAAAACAATAAATAATAATAGTAAAAGTTCATCAGTCAAAAAGTGGGCGGGATTGAATAAGTTGGCTTGGTACCTGCCGCACATAGTAAATAGTAAAAGGATCTTGAAAAAAAAAGTTAGCTACGGTCTATATATCTCCGATCTGGTACTTTGCAGCCCAAAAAGGAAAATTGGCCCTGAAGCCTTAATACCTTGGCTATAAAGCCCACCATGTCCGATTCCCACACAATTGCATCTTAGTCCGATATTTTTATATTTTTGTGGACGATTGTTTTAAATATAATTACCAGCTATAAGAAATAAATTTAATTTGTTATTGTTACTGTATCTCTCTAATTATATATTTTTTTTTATTTTTACAATCCTTTACCTTATTTTGGTTATTTTTATACCAAATTATGTGTTATAATCCACGATTGTGGAAGTAATGTTAAAATAGGAGTATTTGTTAACTTAACAGAAAAATTTCATATTCATATTTATCTTCACACATATTCTGTTCTTACACAAGTTTTTGTTATGTTAAGAAAACCGTATTTAACTTTCGAATTTAACTTCACACACATTGCACATAAATACACTCTGGTTCATCAGGATAGGACCACATCGTTATTAAAGATAAAAAGATCATAAATTGCAAAATACAGAAACAGTGAATGATTTTTTTTTTTTTTTTTAGCCAAAGTCCGTTGAATTGATACTTTCCTTTCATGTTTGCAGTCAAGTACACACCTCTGACTTCATTTTATGGTTCAATAGGTTAAAACCACTAACAGTATTCATTAAGACAGTCGTCCGTTGCTATAAAATTTAATTTTAACTAAATAAAATGAATGTTAATTTAGTAACTACAGTTTGCAAAATTAAAACGGGAAGAAATGGTAAAATTGATGTTTACCACTCCGAATATTATTATTGGAAAATCGCATAAAAAAATTTGGAAAAATTCTTTAAAAATCGTGAAACCTTTTATAAAAACTTCAAAAGGGTTACATGCACAGCTTTAACGGCAGAAAACAAACGAAAAATCGGTGAACTGCTTCTAATTCAGCACACTCAATCTCTAAAATCAAGCATTTATCTGGAGTAAATGCAAGTAAATCAACAGTTCTATGCGCTTTATGGCTTACACACAACTGGCATTAAAATTACACACAAATTTCTGTTTTTGTTCCTGGACATAAATTTTATTTTTTTAACCAATGTAATGGATTAAAATTTTCAATTCCTTTTGTACATTTCTGGTTAAGTCAATGTTAAGTCCACGGTCAAGTTTTTGTAAATCAAAGAATAATTAAACTTGAGCACTTTTGAAATTTACTATGTCAACAATAGTATAAATACATTTTTACAATAAAATTATATTGCGTTGAATAAAACCAAAATACTTAATGAATATAACAAAAATTCAAAATTTAACGATCAAAATACAGTAATTAAATGAAACGGTAGAACAAAAAGTTAAACTACATCCAAATTATTAACTTCATGTGTACACACGGGCTACATACACAATATATGTAATTATACACAAAGTGGCAACACTGGTGGACATCTACAATTACGAAAACTGAAGAAATCGAATGGAACTTTTCATCTTGCTACAATTTTCAAATCAAACATGATTTTGATATACTTTAGTTTACTTAATTACATTTCAAATAACTTCTCTGATTATCAAGATTTTAAAATAATTGGCGTTTTTAAATTTTATTTAACATACCGTATGTTTTCTTTTTTTTACTTTTTTAAGTATGTGTAGTTGTTTCACTTGAAAATCAGTTTTTTCTTCTAAATTTTCAGTTTTTCTAAAAAAAAAAATATTGCAACACTGATAGAGCTCGCTAACAACAACGCCTTCAATTTACAAAAGATCATATGACGTAGAGTTGAGTTTTTGAAAAGTCATTTATTCGAATGAAAAACAATTTAACTTTGATGGCCCCGATTGCTATTACTTTTATTTTTATGATACGCATAGATAGATAGGAATAATTTGAGAAAAATGCTATGTCATAAGATCTTTGGCAACACTGCAATATTGCAAATTTCAAATAATTTGCATATTTTCTGATTTTAGCTAAGACGGCTCCAGATAAGTAGATAATAAATAAAATTATCGAAGAGAAATACAAGCACTTTTAAGAATTATTCAGTTAACGCATGTGTTTACTTCAAATCAGAAAAATCGGAAATTACTTCATTTATCTACACTTTTCGCTTAAAAAAAAAAGAAAAACAAATTTTCGAATAATTCTACAAACCGTTTTTTGGGTCTCTGTTAGTTAAGTGATTTTTTTAGTTTCAGCACAAACAATCAACTAAAGTTATTATTTAACTTTAAATAATTATAAATTATAGAAAACATTCAAAATTTATAGTATGTATTAATATAAATAAAGGATATTTTACACGTGATTATTAAAAGTATAAAAATGAAATACTTAAAATTAAAAAAGTTTTACATAAAACTAAAAGACAGGGCAGAGGTTTCTCGGTTTGCTATTGATTAACTTCTCTAATGTTTAGGAAAAAACCTTTGATTTTGATCTAATTTCACTGTTCAAGAAATTATTTTAGCGTATTAAAATGAGCGGTATTAAAATGATAAAAATGGCATCTCAATGCACAATGTTAGCTAGAATAGGTCTCCTTGAGATCTTTTTGGAATTAAATTTATTTCTATTTAAAAAAAATTAATATTTTTAAGCATTTTTAAAAAAGAAATGAAAACAAAAAGAAGAAAGTGTGTTTTATCGAACCAGCGAACCATGAAAATTTTACGAAAAAACTCTATCGTTGTACTTTATTAAATTTCTATTTATGCGGCATTGAAATTTAGGTTTCTATCTTCTTTTATTGTATTTGGTTATTTTAATAGCATTTTATTTTATTGTATTATATCTAATTTTTTGATTCTAGATTTAAAGTTTACACATATATTCTTCTATGTATATGTGTATATTAAATAAATAAGTGACATTTAAAAAACATATTGACAATATTAAAATTCAAAGTCTCTTAGTATTAAAAACCATTGCAAATATACAAATTCTCAACAGGTTTATAATAAAACGGTATTTAATAAGACTGACGTCAGCAAAGGTTTTGTTAAAAAATGGAAAGTGTATCGAAAGCAATAGAAAAAACCTATTTTATTTTGGTTTTCGAAGAGAAGTCATTCAAGATTTTAATAAAACGTACACTAAGATTACGAACATACATATGTAGAACAACTTATTTAAATATGAAGATAAGATTTAAGTTATTTTAGAGGATGTTTTTTAAGCCAGACAGAACTTAAGAAAGTGTTTACTTTCATACTCTTACTTTTTGACATTTATGCTATAAACACATTCAAGGCTACCGACCATCGACTACAAGCTGTCAAAAATAGAATACATGTGCATATTTTAGCGTCAACATGGCTACGGGCTACAACGGTATTCGTGTAGTCGGCTAGCTGAGGCTAATTTCTATTACCCTTGGCGACAACAAACAGTTTTGTGCTGTTAATACAATAAGGCGCATGAAATAGGCATTTTAAAAACACAATTCTTTAAATATATACATTAAGAACGCGAAAAAGAATAAGCATATGTCCATTTGTTAACATTTATTTTGTAGCTGTAGTCGTTAAAATAATTAAGTAGCTGGTTACTTGGCTACTTTTGTAGCCAGAGTTTTTTTAGTGATGATTAGTATACTATGCCAAATGACCATAAATAGATTACCGCTTGAACGACACTACCAAATTATTCAGATTTATTTTAAAAATAAGTAATCAAACTTATAGACGATTAGTAATCGTAAAGTTGTGTTTAGCGATGAGGCTATTTTTGACTTAAAGGGTTTTTAATAAACAAAGTTGCCGCAAACGGAGTGACACCAATCCACAACAGACGCTACAGACTCCATTACATCCAGAAAAATGAACCGTTTAGAAACTAGAGCTTGCGCTACGATTGATGGATAACTTTACCGCACTATGATCAATGATGTTTTGTTTAAAAACATCACATTAATCCGAGCTAGATATTGTTTCAACATGCTATAAAAATCAAAATTCGGCTATAAATTTATTTCGAGAGATCAACCTGTCAATTAACGTCCGAAGTAGATTTAACACCTTTCAATTATATTTTGTACAGCAACGTGATGTCACTGGTTTCTCCTGATAAACCAGCAACAATTGACGCCTTGGACGCCAACAATGTTCTTGTTATTTGAACAATTTTTATTATTTTCTTAAATAATTTAGTAAAAATAATCGGTTATTTTAAATTAATAAAATGAAAGTTTCAATATTATATTGAAGCAATAAGTAAGCAAATTTTAACTGTGATTTTTTGTATCTTTTTTTGGAGGTTCATAACTTTAAGCTGGTAACACTGCTATATTTGACAACCAATTGATATTATTATTATTTTCTTTGTGCCTTATAACATATACACCTCAGCCGTGGCGACCATATGACTGAAATCATATATCCAACAAAGCCAGCCTCATTGATGTTAAAAATATATTTCTTTCCCTTATTACAATTTTGACTTGTGTAACTGTAAAAAAACATCCGATATGTCAGTTAAAAGACTGCGAAATTACCTGCTTAGAATTTTAAAGAGTATTTTTCAAATTTTTTAGCTTTTTAAAAACTTCCCTATGTATAATATATTCATGAATACTATTTAAGAGAAAACTTATTGAATTTATTTTTTCTCAAACGATCTTTTAAGTTTTTATTTTATATTTTAGATATGCAATAAAACGAAAAATAGTTTTGTCCGTCTAATTAACAGTTTAGTTACTGCTGATGTTATAACTGTTATTTTAATAATAGATATCATTCAATAATTGCTGTTTACCCATATCTGATGTAAATATTGTGAATCATCAAATACCGAATACCGACATTAAATAAGCACAACAATAACAACAAACAAATATTTTGTCTGGCAATTTCAAGTCTTTTTTTTAATAGTAAATTGTAGTGAATTTTTCACGAATTTGTTTCAATTGTGGCGCCGCTGCTTTTTTTATTTTAAATTAACAAGACAACATCCTTACATGTATTTTATTCGACCTCAATGTTGATATTGCTGCTGTAAAGCTGTACACAGTTTAACGCTATGTCTGACTAATACGATTATTGACTTTTTGTCGGTCATTAATGTAGTTGGGCTGACCAACTTCGAAATTTTAGTAAATTCTATAGTTTTACCCTAATATATATTTTTTAAGTTCTTTATTAAAATATTAATTAATTAAAATAAAAATTAAATTAAGCTTAAGTCGAGTTAAGTTAAGTTATTCCTTTATATGATCACGGATGCTGACCATACATGCTTGACTCAGTAAATTTCCAACAAACCTCAAAAACTCAAGACATACCTACTTCTGTAATGGATTCATAACTAGTACCGTTCCTGTATAAAAAAGCGTGTATAAACGTCTCTAAACTTGACAAATTTCACTTGAGAAACACACCGATTTCTTAAGTACATTGTCCTGTTCCTCATATTTCCAAGTAAGCTAAGAAAATTCAATCGAAATCAAGTCGGTTTTTTACCCGTAACTCAAGATGTTGAAGGTGTTTCGAAAATTTCAAAATCAGATTCAGATTCACACAAATATTTATTGGTCGATATCTTCAAAATGGTAGCCTTTTGACCTAAATTTGGTCAAAAAGTGGGCAGAATCGCATAAGTTCGCAATTTGGTCTAAATGTCTTCATAGTAAATACATATCACCAGTCATAAAGTCGGCGGAATCGGATAAGTGGGCATGGTATTTCGCATACAAGGTAAATATTGATTATTGTATATCTTGAGAACGGTGAAAGAAGTTTCTGAATTTGGTCTAAATGAATTGAAAGTCAATACAAATCATCTGTTTAAAAGCTTGCGGAGTTGCATAAATGGGCGTGGCGTCTCCCAGACATATTAAATATTGATTTTGTGTATTGAGAACAGTAATTATAGTTTTAAAATTTGATTTAAACAATTCCTTGAGCAATTCACATTATCAGTCAATAACGGGGCGAAATTGAATAAGTGGGTATGGCACCTCATTCATACTAAATATGGAATTCTGCATGTGTGGAGAACGTTAACAGTTCAAAAAGCGAGAGAGTTTGGATAAGTGGGTATTACTTTTTTATAAATGGATAACGAAGCATATTGGGTAAAAGCTATATATGTATATGTTATACGTAAATTAATATGCGTATGTATGTGTTTTTAAGTCTATATACAGCTAAAAAATTATACAGCTAAAAGGCTGAAGTTTTCAGTTTTGTGGCCAGAAAGCGATAAAATGTAGGAAAGGAGTAAAAATTATAATTAAGATAGGGGTAGCAAAGCACGCTGGGATTTAGCTAGTATATTATAAAATAATACAGAATTATCAGCATTTCTTTTTTACCTTAATTTTTCTCATATTATCCTGCAAACTAATAAAAGGTCTGTTCAATAACTGAAAATTGTTACGAATTTCCATTGTTCAATGTTCATTAACTCAAAAAATTTGCAACGAGAGCGTCAGAAGAGAGTATGAAATTGAGACATAAAAAAATTCTTGCAAATTCTTGTTGGTAAAATTTTTACTTGCAAGAATTATTCACACAGTTTTTTTGTTTGTTTTTGATTACAATTCAAGTTTTCTAAAAAAAAAATTGCAAAATAACATTTTTTTCGAATTTTAAGAAGTTGTAAGTAGAAGTACATTTTTAAAGCGATAAAATGTATAGAAAACAATGTTGTGATTAACTTAGGATCAACAGCACCATAAGAAGGTGTCAAAAGCTACTAAAATCGACAAATTCATAGCCAGCCAATTTTAACATAATGAAAGAACGCAAAATATTCTTCGAAAAAGAATCTATAAACCTATATACTACAGTCATTATTTTAGCTTGCAAATTTTGGCTGATAAGTGTTCATTTAATTCATTTACTTTTGAGTATTTTTGAGAGAAATTGTGCAAACATTTTTTTTACTCTCTCGTTGCAAGTGAAGTTATTGAACAAACCTAAAGATTCGACTAATGGGTATGTTCTTAAAAACACTTTTTGTGAAAGTGACTTAATATCATATGAAAGGTATTCTGGTATCCTGTGATTTTAAGCTGGTCAGCTAAGTGACTATCGATTTAGAATAACTTTCATATTATTTGAACCAATAAATGAAGTAAATGAATAATTTAAAAATGTCTTTTTTTTATTGATTTCATAACAAAAAGAAGAAATTTGCAGCAAAAAATTTATATAACTATGAAAAAAATTACAACACTTTCTATTTCAAGAAATTTTGTATTAAGTGTTGTGATTTTACATTTACTTTTTAGTTGTCAGCTGTTCCATATCTTCGAAAATACACATAAGCTAGCCATATTATCAAAATATTTTTACCAAAGAGATATGTATTTGATTTTGTTGAAATAAATGAACCATTTCTAATGAAACTTAATTATTTTTGTTTAGCAATATTTAAAATAGTAAAAATCTATCAATTGTTTGCCTAATTTCAAAAATAGCTGCGCAATAAATAACAAAAAATGGCAACAAGTTATTTCGAACAGTGGCAGCTTCGGTCTATTTTATTTTGTCAAATTTGCATTTTTTGCTTTAAATTTAATAATTTAATTTCGTTTGCATAGAATGCAATGTGGGCTATTGTGGACATAACTGGCATTGCAATTAAAGCTCCAGGCATTTCAATATATTTTGTATTTATAAAAAAGCTAATTTTATTTTACGTTCAGTTAAAATTTTTACCAAAACACCATTTAATTTTCAATACATAAAAACTGTCATCAAATGTAAACAAAAAATCAGCTGTTTTCTTGTGTACATATCAAAAAGTTAAAAGCTTTGTGGTTTTCAGAACGCCCTTAAATCACAATTGTGATTTTAATATCACAAGTAAGTTAAAATCTTGTGATTTGCAGAACATGCCTGTAACCATATTATGAACAAAAGGTGAATCAACTGCTAGATTATTTTAAAAATTGCCCTCATTTCAATAAAACTATTTAAACATCCATATAAAGCCTGATGATGCGATTATTTGAAATAAAATCGAATTGAGAGAAAACAAATAAAAATTACAGTTTATTTTTAAAATAAATTGAAAATAAAACTTAAAACGTTTAAGTCGTTTTAACTAATTTTATCTTCATTAAATATCTTCATTGAATATTAATAAACAATTTAATCTCATATTACTTTGCGCACACTCTTAAAAAGTAATGTGAGATGAAGAGTAAATAATACTAATAGAAAAAAATATATAGTTTATAGATCAATGACCATATTGTGTACACACAGTGGTGGAAGAAATAATAGGGGCACTTTCATTTTTTCTAAATAACTAAATAACGTTCTATGGTCTGAAGAATCGAAGATTCATTTTTTTGGGTCATATGAAAAATCGTATGTACGAACTTCTTTCAATTACAATGCATTCTTTATATAATTTTTTAATAATAAATACAAGTTTACAAAAATTTAAATTTAAGAAATTTTTGATGTATCCCTATTATTTCTTCCACCACTGTATATATTGCAGTTTGTAAACGGCCAGTTCAATACCTATAGGTTGATCTACAATAAACATCATATGCATAAAATGACAAGGCATCCCCTTAAAGGGACATTTTTAACAAATTTGATAAGTTTTATTGATTTTATTACTAAAAAAAATTAATAATTTAATAACAATTAAACATCGTTTCTTTTTGTATATTTTTTATGAAATTAGTCCCAGGACTATTAAAATCGCATTCAAGAATATTAGATCACCTTTTCAGATTTTAGTAATTTTTAAAAGTGGATAAGTAAACCTCTATCAACCTATATTTTCGGTAAAGATTTTGAACCAATATTCGTCTGCAAAATAATGAGTATGAGGGTAAGTCAATAAAATTCCTGTCCTTTAACTAGAAGAACTTGATGCAGATATATTGCCACGATACGTTGAAAACGCTTTCGCTTAGGAATAACGTCCAGTTTTATAGGTACCTGGACACTGTGGGATAGGAAAGGTTCCGCGGCACCCTATATTGGTCCGGAATATCACTGTGCGGCACCACTTACTACCATCCTCAATCTAATCAAGGGGACTTAGGCACTCTATGGCAAAGATCAAACCGCAATTTGAGCGTCGCTCTGAGGTTCTTAAGTATAGCAGGTTGGACTTGGAACTCCTTACAGATTTTCTGGTCCTGTCAGCTGAATCCAGTCAAACTTTACACAAGCTGCGCCAAATACTTTGCGTTTGACAGTCATTGATAGAAAAGTGGTTGACAGAAAAAAAAAACTAAATTTCATTTCATAACCGTGGTTGAAACGTGGATTCGCCACAGCAAAAACCACAAAGCAAAAGCAATAAAAACAGCAGAATTTTTGGGGTCAGTCAATAAAATCAAGGCAACCGTTTTTTGCGAAACACGTGGTAAAATCCACATTGACTAACTTTCAAAGGATGTACACATGTGTTGTTTCAAATGTACAAATCCTTATCCGCCATATTTTTCGGATTTAGCAAATTGTTTTTCGGTGTAAAGAGATTTGACTCGAATTATAAGGATCCCACAATACGTATTTTGATAACCTCGACAAATATTATATTTTGTAATGAATATTCAAATTAAAGAAACCAAAGGAGACTATTTTGAAAAATAAAAACACTTTTTATCAAAAAACCTGTGTATTTTATTCTAAAAGTGACCGACTTATTTACCCACCTTCATAAGATACAAGTATTGAACTGTATTTGTTACCACATTTACACACTGAACCTCTCAATGAGCTGTCATTGCAAAAAATGAGTGAAGTTAAATATTAAACAGTCATAAACATATGTAAGTATCTTTAAACTTTATATCTCGTTACTCTTATCTATTTCACTTGTGTAATACCAATGGTTCTGTTGTAAATTCACTGATTACAACGACTAAATTAATACAAGATAAGAAAACACAATTAAATTAAATAAATATCAATTAAACAACATTTAATTAAAAAAAAAATAGTTTTACGACATGAAATGATTTTTAATTAGTTTAGAATTTAACAAAATGAAAAAATAAAAATTAATAATAAAAAATACAAAAAATACCGCATTAGATGATAGATTTATTGACTTTTTTCTATTCGTTTGTTGGCTATTAAGATTGTGGTGATTTAACGTAGTATCAGTGGGCGCATTCAATCGCGGTTAAAGTTTATGTAAAACTAATAGTTACTCATAATCTGGATGGACAATAACCAGTTTAAAATTTTACAAAAAAGAGGGTGAAATTATAAAGCTTGCATCTGGATAGGAAAGATGTTGTTGAAGGGGCCTATGGTGGATAAATGACAATGCATTTAGGCCTACACGATTTTGTTGTTGTTTTGTTTTATACGCACATACTATATAAAATCTTAATAACAATTTTAATGCAAATTATTAGTATTTATAGTGGGGATTGATCAATAAAATGGATATGAAGTGTGTGCATGTAAGCGGGTGAATGCAATTTTAAATTACAAGCGGAAATTGATATTATTTGATAATAATTTTCCACCTGAGTGCTTTTTAAAATTACACAGATTATTTTGAAAAAGTCGTAAATCGAGAAAAAATATAAATAATTAACACAATTTTGTTTTGCTGTTTTGAAAAAATTAAATCAACTCACTTGAAAATAATTTTGTCATTACGACATTTAACGTAGTCTTTATATGACATTGATTTTATTTTAGTTTGTAATACAAATAAAAAAAACTAGTGTCTTCAATAATATATCTTTTAGATGAACAATGATGGTTCGTTCTATAAAATACTTCACTATTCCGGAATCTATATACATGTATATAAATGGGAGATAAATTCCCTTTTTTACCGAGATCCCATGCCCACTTATCCGAATCTGCCCAATTTTTAACTGATGATTTGTATTGACTACGAACCTCTTTGGACTAAATTAAGAGTGTTTTCCTGTTACCGTTTAGAAAATATAGACAAATAAATAATTCTATGGGCGTGGCACCGCCGCTTCAAAAAGAAAACGACAATCAATGAAAATACCTTTTCAGTGTATATATTGGTTCGTAAGTCGGTTCAGTGGTTCTTAAGCTATTAAATTATGAATTTAGGACAACTTATTTTATCTATACCTTTGAGAAGAAGATTAGTTAACAATCAAAAATATTAAAAATTTGTTTGGAGAAAATTAGTTAGTTTTCTTTATAACTAACAAATAAGTTATACAAAAGCTGGTATATTTTTAATTTTTTTATTTTAGCGTAGATTCGCATTTGCATAGTTTTTGAAAGTGGAAACCTTATAGTTCTGTGTGAAGTCCAGTTTTCGTGGCGGTTATGTATATGGTTCTGTGTCACTTTATACAATATTTAACAAATTTATGATTTTGTTTTTAAGATCCCAATAAGTTTTTTGTTTATTAGTTCCGCTTATTTTTTAAACTAAATCTTAAATTAAAATTTATTTATATATAATTTATTTATATAATTTATTTATATTATATTTTTTTACCGTTTGTGTCAATGAGGAGTGTCTTTAATTTAAAATAAATACTTTTTTATAGTTTATTATGAGATTGGTCAAGCTTTATTGCACGCGTTTAATAAAGATATACGTTCACACATACAAACAACAGACTACATATTGCAAAATTGCAAAAAACAGTAGATTAATAAAACGATTTCTAAAAAAAACATGTACAAGCATTAATCACACTAAACAACGGTTTTCAAAGGAAGCGCATTTACCATAGTTCGTGACAAAAACCCAAATGAAAATAGTACTTCATTTTTGCAGGTCTCTGAGCTTTATGCAAAAAGAACGTAGAGATGATCTTGGTTTCTGCTTATATTGGATCTTACTTTTTATATTATTGGTTTTATGAAAATAAGATTGGTTACTACCTTCTATAAAACGCCAAATTAAAAAAAAACAACTTTTTTAATTAACGCTAACAAATAAGTTCACTGATTGTTATTACTTTAGAAAAACCCATACCAATATTGATCACCATGTAGAAATAAGATGCAATAATGAATTACACGATGAAATTGTGAATTTAATAAACATTATTCAACATGCAGTCCGAAATAGTATTCCAACTAAAATAAGTGCTATAGTTGGACATAAACACACAAAGGAGATAAAGGAAATGATAGTAGAAAAACGCCGACTACGTGGACGTTGTCAGCAAACTAGATCTCCATATGACAAGAGTTCACTAAATAAATTATCGAAGAAGCTTACCTGTAGTATTAAAGCATATAAAAATATTTCCCTTAGTAATTAGTTAAAGGGATTATCAAATGAACGTAGCACGGATTATTCGATTTAGCCAGTATTAGTGCAGCGTTCACCAATTAAAAAAGTAACAGAGAGATAGCTTATATTTTTCCGGAATATCTTGAAAATATCTTTAGACCATATGACACGACTAGTGCAGCTGAATGTGATACTAATAATTACGATAATGACATCGAAATACATCCAGTAATATAATAAGTAAAATAACAGCCATTATAAACGCTTGCTAAGTTGTCTTTCTTGATGTTTTCGAATCCCTCGCTGAAATATGCCCCCGAGGACTCCTCCTTAAAACCAAAGTTTTCTTACCAAATCAGTATCATATTTTGAAATCATATCTGTCAGACCAAATTTTTATGTTAATCTAGAAAATACATATTCAAAATAAAAGCAGGTTTCTAGCAGGGTTGCGTGTTGGGATCTATCCTCAACCTACTCTTTACGTGTGGCCTACCACATGCGATATTGCAATATTTGCAGAACACAACTATTTTGGCTATTGGGAAAACACAGTCTGTATCAGTAACAAAAACATCTATGCAAACTACCAGAATGGACAGCCAAATGAAAAATAAACTAAAGAAAGCAAATCAGTATATAAAGACTACATAAACAGTGTCAAATTCTGTGGTACAAAAAATAGGTATGTTAACAAGAAAAAATAACAAATAGAAATAAAACTCCGAAATTTTTAAGGGGGTATTATACGACATGTATTTGTCATCTGATATGCCAAATTTTCCACTCCGAAATGTAAACATGTCGTGTAAAAGCACAAAAACATTGTTTCTGTAAAAACCATTTGATATTATATTTGACAAAATTTCAATTAGAGTGTGTTCTAATTTCAGTTACAAAAATAATTGTTTTTTATATTTTTTGATTTTAATCATTTATTTCACACAAATATTAGTTTATATTTTTAAATGTATATGTTTGTTGAAAAGAAATCTATGAATTTTATTTTGTTATTTTGTTAAACTACGGCGACCATTGGCTGCGGCTCCTTCAAACAAATGTTTCGTTGGCGGTGTTAGGAAATTCTTAAAAAATTTTGTAATGCTTTCGGACATTCTAATTGTAACTCTTTTATTGCCATAGAAGCAAAACCTAATCCAGCGTCCCTTCGATACTCCATATATTACGTTTTTTTCTTTTTCAATTTAATTACAGTTATTATGGAAATAATACTGCAAGTTCCAATCATTTTACTTTTTCGATTATCCATTTCACAAAATATGTTTTTTCGAACAACAGCTTCAATAAATTTATAACAATATATTTTGTTGTTAGCTTTGATTTTATTGAACATACATATGTATACGTTTGAAAGCAAATACAATAAATTGTCTGTATAAGTAAAATTTTGACACACAGACAGACAATTTTGACATAACATGAGCGAAATAAAATTGAGGAGTCAGATGACAAATACGTATCGTGTAATACCTCCTTTATTGGCGACGATCGATCAGTTTTATCCATATACAACAATTACTCTAGTATAGGCAGGTGTTTAAACCAATATGGTCATCATATGGTATCCAGCTTAAGCATTAGAAACATTACGCAAATACAGAGATCTAAAAACAAAGTTCTAATATGCGCTATCAACACTGCCTGGTATATCTGAAAATCGAATCAGTTGCTTTATCGATACAAATATATTCCAAGTTTTATATGAGTATTTCTCACCATGTGAAAGCCCCAATCCAATCCACCTCATGTATTAGTCAACTTTTCTGCAATTTTCATGCAGAACATTATTAAATTATAATTGCTTACACAAGTCTCGAAATAAATTGTTTGTTATTTTAAGTTCACTAGTTACATTATTTAAGATACATTTTACAATGTAGTTTTTAGCACTTTCCTTTTTTTTAAACCATCGCTTTTTATGCTATACGAGTATGTATATGCACTATGTATTTCGAAATTGCTAATTAAATAAAATAGGAAATTACTAATGGTCCTAATGTACTTTTCTTCTTTAACTTCGTTTTTTTAAGCTAATTAACAATTCGTCACAGCAGGGAATATTCGTGATACACAAGATAAGATAACAAAATTACTTCTGTTTTATTCAAAGCAATTTGAACAACAAAGTAACAGACGAAGTAAATAAGTAAATTATTATTAAATGGACAATTAAATCTAATAATTTTATAGTATTACACAAATGTGAATGAAATGCAGAATAATTATGATGTGATTTTAGTTCAAAATAGCAGAAAAAGAAAAAGAAGATGAAAATAACCAAATTATATAACAGAAGACCTCTGATTAATTATGAAATATGTAAAGTTTTTGTAAAAATATAAAAAGATTATTATTAATTACTGTTATTATTACCTGTATACTGGGAATTTATGGAGCTCAAATTGTCATCGCTTTCACGACTCATTCTGTTTATATCTAAAAAAAAAATAACGCAAAATGCAAAAAAAAACATAAGCAAAAATATGTAACAAAGATAAAATCAAAAATAATAATAATAAACATAGAAGAAAATTAACAAACATGCTATAAAAAATATAATAATAAATAGCACTGCAATTATAGCCGTAAAAATGTGAAACTTAGTGAGAATTTTTAAAAGAAATTTCTAATAACTAAAAAAATAAAAAACCTATTATGAAATTTGTTTGAACTTAAACATACATATATATGCTCGCTGGCATATTTGAGCGACATTGGCAAAAGGAGTTATGTATGACAACTTCATTGTAATGTCACCATACTAAAAAAAAAGTCTGTTATGAGTTGATGACATACTGAACGCTGCAGGTTTTTGTCTACTACAGCTATACGTTAACAAACAACGCACTAATGATGCTCAATGATATTATCCGTTATGGCTATATAATTAACGGACGCCTGCAAGACAAAATTAATTTCTGAAAATTTTAAAAGAAAAAAAACGAAAACATTAAAACTATTGTATTATCAGTAGCTATTCTTAAAAAAAAATAGCTGATATTTGTACGAAAATGAAATCACCTAAAAAGATACATCATCATATAAAGCTATAAGCTAAGGTATTGTGGGAAGTGTTCGATTGGTTGGTGTCGAAGCCAATAGAGTATAATGCTTGTACAACGGTTGAATCTATTTAAACAGTGCTGCCAATGTAACTATGAGTCATATATGTATTAAAACTTTACATTTGAATTAAAGGCAACTTAATATTAGGTTGTGCACTGTACGAGAACATTCGAAACTAATGACGGTGTAAGCGGCGACATTGTTCTTAGTCAGTCAGTTATAATCATGGACTGAAACCGAACTCGAACGGTTTCAGGTTCGCCTTTTATAAAAACTTTATTAATGGGTTCGTATTCGGAAATGGTTAATAGAAAAAAATATTTACACAACAATAAAATACACAATAAAAAGAAAATCCCCTTTTTCTGTTCAAAAATGTACAAGTGAAAAGTGAAGAGAATCTTATAGCGTATACAGACGACAGCGTTAATCTGCAAATTATTTACTATTGTGAACGAATGATTAAAATGGATTATAGAGCAGTTTCTGCAAAAGTAATTTTAGTTTTCTCTTAAAATAAATACTTTCTGTCTTCTATCCATTTGATCTATGTATAAATGCAAAAATAATAATTGACAAACAAACAGCTGTTTATTTAATGCAAAAACTGTCGTCTGTCAGAGTAAAATTTTAATTTACATTACTGAGTTTTTAATGCACATTAACGCTGTCATATGTTTATGGTATTAGAGGAGAAGTAATATCTTATTAATTGCTCGAACAAATTCTAAAAAACAAATTCTTAAAAAAAAAATAAATAGTGTTTTGAAGTGGTAAAAAAACAACAAATTGTTTACAATGTAGGATCATTCGAATATAGTCAACTTTAATGCACTTAAGACCCAATGTTGTTTTTTGACACCACAGACGTGGTGATGTAGTGCAACCTGTGTCTGTGGATAATGTAGATATGTATTGAGAAATCAGATACTCTTGATGTTCTTGAATGAATTCACTGCAACGTTTGTTGGAACGATCCCTTTTATATGACTAGGATTTTTTAAACGATACAAGATATACTTCACCAATTCTTAACCAATTCTATCGAATGCAACAGAAAAAATGTGTAGAATTAATAAATACATACATATATTTATTTGTTAAAATTTGTTTAATAACATTTAAAAAATATGAATTTATTAAAAACATCACTTAACAAATATCATGCATTTTAAATATCTAAAATTAATTCATTAAATCAATTCTTTATTTATTTAAAAAATCTTAATAATTATGTTTTAAAACATGTCAAACATTTAAAAAATTATAAAGCCTATTTCAACACTTACCGGACACATAGATTAAAATAATAATATTTTTTAAAGACGTTAAAAATAAAAAATAAAATAATAAAAATTTATAATTTATCAATCAATTCAAAAGAACTTTAATTAGTTACACCTGCGCAGTATACTATTAAACCGCAATCAAAAACATAAAAAAACAAAAAAAGTTTGCTATTTTCGATTTAATTTAACTTATAAATTTTCAACAGAAGAAATTTTAAATAAATATTTTGTTGTTTTGATATTTATCAAAAAAAAAAAATATATATATATATATATATATATATATATATATATAATCAGAGAACTATGAAATTTAAAATTTTGGTATGCAGGGGGTGGATTTAACAGGGAATATACGAAAAATGTCAAGTTTACATACAAACATTTGCGTGGGTTGTTGAGATATGGGATAATTGGCCATGTTACTGGGTGTAATATATAGTAAAACATTTCTAGAATATTAATGAGACTGTTTCGATATGTATAGAAACGATTATTTTATGATTATTTTCCCTTTTTGTATATGAGCGGTGACAACAAGTCTCCGTTTAGAAAAAAAAAGTGAATAAAAAATTTTAAAAAGCAACAGCAACTATAACAAAAACAGTAATAAACTTAAATATAAAATATTAATTAAAGCAACATGTGATAATATTTACAAAATCAATGATATCATAGTAGTTTTAAAGACGCAATAGAATACAATTTCAATTTGGGTTAAACACCCACGGCACATAATTTAATTGATAATTTAAAAAATATAATAAACGCTTTAGTTATTACCGCAATCGAACAGTCTATATTTATAAGAATTTTTGAATAATATATAATATAATATAATATAAGAAAATCGATTATATTTTATTTAATATTAATGTGTGCACTATGAAGGTAATTTTTACCATCACGAGTTAATAAAATAAGCCAGATTTGAAATTTAATAAATTTTCCAACAATATTAGTCATTTTAAATACAATAAGAAACCGACTTTTGATTTACAGGCCTGTCACACATTCTGATCGATTTTGTTAATTCCCAAATATCAAAATTAATCTCTGTCAGATTTCACAATATTCAAAAGAACCTCCATTTCTTAAGGTTCAATTAGAAGTGAGTTAACGTAACATACCATAACCATAGCTATAACTGTAATCAGATGTTCGTAACCAACCTTAAGGGCAATATTTTATTTGATAAGTGGTGACATATTATAAAGCAATAACATTAATGTAACCGTGAATTGAATTTAGATTTTCTGCTATTACAATAAACAGCTGATATTTAGATAAATATGTGTTGACAACTTTTTACAACAAAGAAACACACCAACAAAAGCTGTTTACGCTACAGTTACGGTTGTGGTGTTGCGTTCAGTCATATCTAATTCAACCTTTAGCAGAAAAGCGACAATCAGCGATAATACCCATGATTGTAGTAGTAGTAATAGTAGTAGTAGTAGTAGTAGTAGTAGTAGTAGTAGTAGTAGTAGTAGTAGTAGTACTGGTAGTAGTAGTAGTAGTAGTAGTAGTAGTAGTAGTAGTAGTAGTAGTAGTAGTAGTAGTAGTAGTAGTAGTAGTAGTAGTAGTAGTAGTAGTAGTAGTACTGGTAGTAGTAGTAGTAGTAGTAGTAGTATTTTTATTATAAAATTTGTTTTTTTCTCTATAAAATACATATCGCACTTAAATTGCTAAAGTAAGTCAACTCAACATTTTTAAACTTTCAGTAGAAGCAAAAACCATTTCTGCTGAATATGAAATTATATTACAAAAAGGTTAATAAACAAGTCTATTATTATTATTATTTATTTATTTATTTATTTTTTTTTTTGAAAAGAGTAATAAAAATGATGTTAGAGGTACTGTATACTCTAATACTGCGTAGAATTATAATTATAGACGCATATACTATTTAGTTAAAACTCTAGCAAATAATAAAATTAGGCCTATAAAGTTATCATATTCGATTGAGTTATCAAAAAAAAACATGTGATTTAACAAGAATAGTTTATTTATTCTTTATGTTTTGATTTTTTTGGTTTTAATCATTTTTAATCATAGTTCTGTTCCGTAACTATAGACCCACTTAATCGAAATTAACTAAATAATTTTAAATAATAAAAATTATTAATAAATATGGCTTCCTTTTTTTCATAAGTTCGTCCGACGTACTAAATTCGTTTGAAATTTTTCATTGATTGTCTGCCATTCATCGATAATCGCTAATTTGAGGTCAAATACTGTTTGGTATTGGCGACTTCCTTATAAAACCGGCTAACCGACAATTCCTCAAATGTTCTCGATTGGGTTTTGGTCAGAAGAATACGCAGGCCAGTCCATAATAGTAAAATTTTTGGACTGGAACAAAATATCGACATAATCCATAGAATTCATCTGACAGCTGTTAAATGCCAAATCAAGCATACCGTCACTGCTCTACATACCATTAGCGAACCGCCACCGAAATTTCATTTAGATAAATATCGTGGTTCTTTTCGTAAATCTCTTTAATAATAATTAATATTATCTCGATTATCAAGATTGAATTTTTTATCATCTGACAAAATTCTCCTAAATGATAAAGACGATTTTCGTAAATCTCTTTAATAATAAATAATATTATCTCGACTATCAAGATTGAATTTTTTATCATCTGACAAAATTCTACTAAATGATAAAGACGAATAGTATCCAAAGTTATGCAACTTGCCTTTTTTCAGTTTGCTTGTAAATTTATCTTTTGCAAACTCCGGATGAGGAAGCTTGTGACGAGGAAGTAGTTTGTGCATTGTTATCAGCTTTTGCGTGGTTATAGTTTTGGACTCTTTTAGTACTCTAGTTATTATAGATTTGGACACTTTCGAGCTGCAATCATGAGCAATCTGTGAAAGACTTTTCATGGAATTGCTAATAGTATTAGCATTGAATTCAATTTTAATATGTTTGGAACTAATGGTTGTCGTACTGTGTGACGAAAAGAAGGCTAGGCCTTAATACATAAGAAAAGTTTTAATAAAACTGTCAAACATGGCTACTGATATGTTATATGGTGTGGTATTAAAATAATAATGAAATATGATTTTTAAATTTAATTTTTTGTGTTTATTACAATTAAAAAAATTTGCTTTGAAAAAACATGCAATTTTTTATAAATTTTTTTTTTTTTTGACGATTTTTTAATGATTTCAATGAACCATAATATTTTATTTATCTAGCAACTATGTGTACAACAAAAAACTCTGATGGACCTTGAGCCTTGCTGATGACTTACATATGCTTTGACGAACATTATTTCTCTACAATAATGATTGTCAATCTAAGCCATTATCCGGCAAACTAATATTAATAAATTTTACAATTGGGGTAGTAATTTGAAAGCTCTCACTTAAGCGATTTTGCACTGTATTTTTCCATTTGTTTTCTCTTTATTTCTCTTTGTTTATTTTTTGCCTATGCGTGTGAGTACGTACGTGTGAAAACAGAAGAGAAGAGCTGCTCTTTGCGGGAATCTGACCTAAGCACTTTTTTTTTGATAGATCGAATTAAAGCTTAAAAGATAAAGCATTGTTTGACGGACCCTAGTAGGTAGTAGTTAGAAATAGAACTAAACTTTGGATCATTGACACACAAATGTTATTAAAAATTAATTGCTATAGATTTTATTTATAATTAAAAATTATTATCATCGTCAATTAATATCATCATCCATCTATAACATATAAGTAAAATATTCTATTACAGTTTTTAAAACTGAAGAATATTAATTTAAAATGTCAATTATATACAAACATATGTAATTTAATACACTTTGAATTAATTCAAAACGCTGCACAGCTCAAATTTTTTTCATTTAATATTAAAATGATGTCAAGACAAGTTCCTAAAAAATAAATTGCATACATGATTCCAATGGAATTAAAATGTAACAAGTTTATCCGCTTTTGTGACATTTCTCTTAATTAACTTTAGATGAGACAGCTGTGCTAGTAATAATTTATTAATTAGAAAAAAAAATAGTTTCATTATTACTACACATAGTTGAAACGATCAATTAAAATTAACTTGGAAATTACAAAAATTATATGATTCTTGTAGACTTTTATTCGTGAAATTTACTAATAAATTTAACCCTTTCCGGACGACTCTCTAATTGCAGATTTATAAAAAATTTTATATTCATAACTTTATTTGCATTTCAAATAGTACGTCTACTAGGTGAAAATGGCGGGGTCACAATAGGGCTACTCGTAAGGGCCTGGTAAACAATTGTACCAACCGGAAATTTCGTGGAATTGTATTGGCCAAAACAACTGTAAAGATTTAGTGGACAGTATACTGCGCCGTATAGAGGTAGATTTTAATTCCAAAAGAAGCTATATAAAATACTAAGCCTTAAAAAATTATAAAATTTATTAAATAAAGTAAACTCAAAAAACCGTCTCAATTATTACATACGTTTTGCTTATTTTTCGATAACGGTACATACTACAACATAGATATTTAATTGTAATTGTAAATAAAGGCCCAATGATCTATTATATCAAAAGTCATATTTGGTGGGACATTAGCTTTGTTGTTTGTGCAAATACTTATTTTGATCCATAGACTACGTATTTGCTTGTCATTTGGGCGATTTTTTTGCGTCCCTACAAATTGACCCGCCCTAATATATTTATAAATATATATAAATAAATAAATAAATATATATATATATATATATATATATATATATATATATACATATATCAATAGACGAAATATGGCCTATTTCAACGGGGTATATCTCGGTCACGAGGATTTTTAGATCATGGGGTAAAAACTCGTGAATTCCTTGATGGAATACCTTTCCACCAAAATAGGTCAGATTCCCCCAGAATTTTATCTTTTTCCCGATTTTTCGAATAGTTAATGTGTCTATGACCAAATATGGCCTTTTTCAAGGGGGTATATCTCGGTCCACAAAGACTTTCGGGTCATGAGGTAAAAACTCGTGAATTCCTTGAAGGAATACCTTTCCACCCAAATAGGTCCGATTCCCCCAGAAGTTTATCTTTTATCCGATTTTTCGAATAGTTAATGTGTCTATGGCCAAATATAGCCTTTTTCAACGGGGTATATCTCGGTCCACAAGGACTTTGGGTCATGGGGTAAAAACTCGTAAATTCCTTGATGAAATACCTTTCCACCAAAATAGGTCCGATTCCACCAGAATTTTATCTTTTACACGATTTTTCGAATAGTTAATGTGTCTATGGCCAAATATGGCCTTTTTCAACGGGGTATATCTCGGTCCACAAGGACTTTTGGGTCATGGGGTAAAAACTCGTGAATTCCTTGATGGAATACCTTTCCACCCAAAGAGGTCCGATTCCCCCAGAATTTTATCTTTTACCCGATTTTTCGAATAGTTAATGTGTCTATGGCTAAATATGACCTTTTTCAACGGGGTATATCTCGGTCCACAAGGATTTTTGGGTCATGGGGTAAAAACTCGTGAATTCCTTGGTGGAATACCTTTCCACCAAAATAGGTCGGATTCCCCCAGAATTTTATCTTTTACCTGATTTTTTTAAATTTATTTTATATTACTGTATGCTTTTATAAAACTACAATTTGTACAATAACAATAAATATTTTACATTTTCTTTAGTAAATATTTTAGAATTTCTTCATTCACATAACTTTTTTAGATTTTAATGTTTTTTAATTATCTTTCAAATTAAAATATAACACCTAAAAATATTAAGCTTCGTAAAGTTAAATTCTTTTTTGCCATGTTAAATTCTTTTATTTCTACTGTTATTGAAAAAAGAATATAACTTACGAAGCTAACTTCACACTTTTTCGTGTTAATTAACAGTGACTGTTAAAATTACAAAAATGTTAAAAAAGAATTTAACTTACAAAGCTAACTTCACACCCCTCTTTTAGGAATGTTTTATATGTAGTGGTACCTATGTATACCACTCACACCGAAAGGATTAAATTACAGTTACAAAAAGTTTGGTTTTCATTACCGTAATTGAAAACAAATAATTCTTAAAAATCGTACAAATAGATATTATTCATATACAAAAATTTTAATACCCTTTAATAGAATAAATAGAAGTTGACAAATTGATATATTTGTAATATAAAAGGATTACAATGGATTTAATTTTTATTTTGTTTTTTATTTTATTTTATTTTATTTTATTTTATTTTATTTTATTTTAATTTTTTCTGAATATTGAGTAGAGATTAAATAACAATTCGGTTTGTCTGGAATTAAACACAAATTTTAGTTGAACTTTGTGATTACAAGCAATTTAAGTATTAACAAAAAATAACAGATTATATTACACAATAACAACATAAAACAAATCAACAAAAGGAATATTTTTTTATTTATGGAGCTTAACGTGTTGGTTGGTAGGTTTGCGGTGACCAACAATTTTTACTTGAATTTCTTATTTGTATTATTCTCGTTTAAACATTTTGATATCTTGTTGACACGAATACAAAACAACAACTGAATAATTACTAAAAAACGATAAATAAATAAAAAAAAATCAAGACCGGTAATGAAATAAAAGAAAAACGAGTATTTTAATGAGTTGAAGAGTAAGAAACAGAAGCCAATTAGTAACGCTACACGCATTATAAAAATAAACAAAAGCTAAATACAGTCGAACTTCTATAATTTGAACTTCTATTACTTGAATTTTCTATAAGTTGAAGCACATTTCGTGGTAACAGCATCTTGGAGAGAAATTCTATCAGGTTTTGATTCTTTAACTTGAACTTCCATAACATGAATTCCTCCATAATTTGAAAAGAAAGAAAAAACAGTAGCACAAAGTTTCTATAATTTGAATTTTTTCGAAAAAATTTTCCTTTTTCCACGCAAAAATTACCAAATTAGCCACTAATAGTGAATATACGTTCTGTTCAACTTAATTTGCTATAAAAATCGCAAAATTTTATGCAAAATTACATTAATTGCCAACACTGAAATTTATACATACATAAGGCAGTACTTTTGTATTCATATTTCGGTAAAGTCCCTAAATAAAATTTGTGTTTAGTACAAATTTCCTTGAGCTAATTAAAATGAAAGAACAAACAAACAATATTATAATAAAGTAGAATGGCACCGAAACGTAATTTAACAGTTGAAGAAATGTTTAAATTAATAAAAGAAATAGGCAGTGGATCAAGCAAAAAAGACTTGGAAGGGAAAATATGTCATTCAACGAGTACGGTTTCTATGGTTTTAAGAAACAGGGAAAAAATATTAAATTTTGTTGAATCTGGAATATCAAATAAAAAAAGCAAGAACATAAAAAAAACCAAGATACGATATTATAGACAAAACTCTATTTAAGTAGCTTATCTGGAGGAATATTAAAGAATAAAGCCATGGAGTATGCAAAAGAACTCAAGGTGGATGACTTTAAGGCAAGCAATGGTTGGCTGGATAAATGGAAGATAAGGTATGCAAAGATAATGTGAGGGAAAAAAGTAAATGTTGAATAGTCATGTATGCTATTTGTTGTTTTTAGACATGGTGTTTGTTGTTTTTTTTTTTTAACGTTATAAGTTTCGAAAAAACAAACTGTTAGACGTAGTGGAGGACGTTTATTGATTGGAAGGACTCCCTGAACAACGCCCGAAAAAATTCATCACATAAAATGGTGATATGGCGAATGAAATGTTTCGGACGTTGTTCATGGAGTTCTCCCGATCAATAAACGTCCTCCACTACGTCTAACAGTTTGTTTTTTCGAAAGTTATAGCGTTTTTCCAAAAAAAAAGTCCATTTTGGGCTTTTCCAGGATAAGGATCCTTTTTTCTCAAAAATAGAGATATGTGGGCGGATGAAATTTTTCGGACGTTGTTCATGGAGTCCTCCCGATCAATAAACATCCTTCACTATGTCTAACGATTTGTTTTTTTCCCCTCCATCCACACCAGCCTGCTTAAACCATTTCTTTTTTATGTGCTTTACAAAATGAGAATTTAATCAAATTAGAATATCTCTAAGAGAAAAATTAGTTGTAAATTTTTTTGTGCAATAAATTTATTATTTTTAAAATTTTTTCTAACATTTTGCAATTTTATCTTTTACTTTACTCTTTTAATAACAAAACAGTGCTCTGTTATAGACATGACACAATTTAACAGAAGTGCATCGGCTAAAAATTCTAAATTTATCTTCACACACATACCTGATGGTGCGAATAATTAATAATTTTGCACTGAAATTATTTCATGTAAATAACATATAGTAATAGATATTTAATAGATTTTTTTTCTTAACATATAGTAAACACTGCAACTGGTTACTCAACAAAAATTCTATCATTTACTGCAATATAACTTTTATGGATAGCATTGCAGAAAAGTTTATTTAGCAAGTCGAAAGTAATATAACGATAATAGTAGTTTACTGTAACTCGAAAGCGGCTTCAAATAATAAAATCTCTACAAATGTACAGGGTCCGCCATCTAACGTTTTTTTTCAACTAGTGCTTATTTCGTGAATGGCAACACTTAGCTCATGTCTGATTTGACAGATAATTAGTTTTATCCTTCCACTGAACGAATATGTTTGTGTATACGCTTGAATAACGCTGGGAATCTGGGCCTGCGATCGACTTACAGAAGATGTCTATTTTGCCAAAAAAAAAAATCATTTTTTCAAATGAAGTTCATTTTGATCTTGGCGGGTATGTAAACAAGCAAAATTGTCGCATTTGGGGCACAGAAAACCAGCACGCATACATTGAAAAGCCGATACACCCAAGACGAGTCACTGTTTGGTACGGATTTTGGTCCAGAGGCAAAATTAGGACATTTTTCTTCGGAAATGAGCAAGGAGTGGCCGTTACAGTCAATGGCGATAGTTATAGGGCCATGTTGAACGAATTTTTGTTCACAAAAATTGAAGAGGAAGATATTAGCAACATATGGTTTCAACAGGACGGCGCTACGTGCTACACAGCCGAAGGTTCACTCGATGTTTTGCGCCCTGTTTTTGAAGATCGCAGTATCAGCCGCAGAGCTGATGTCGTTTGGCCACCTCGGAGCTGCGATTTGACACCGTTGGACTATTATTTGTGGGGTGCCGTCAAAGATAAGTGTTACGCCAACAAGCCAGAGACAATTGACGCTTTAAAGGACAATATTAGTGAAGCCATTGGTGAAATACAGCTGCACACAATCGATAATGTGCTTAAAAATTGGACCGATCGTGTAGGCTACTGAATGGCCAGCCGAGGCAGCCATTTGGATGAAATTATTTTCCACTATTAGCCGGAAGGATTGTACTTTCAAATAAAAAAAGGAATTTGAGAAAATAATCAGTAGTTTTTTTTATAGCATTTCCACACTTAAATAAGCAATTTGCTTATGACTCATTAAGCATGTAAAATATTCAATAGTTGTGAGATATAAATATGTATATCATAATACCTGCATAAGTACGAATGTTTCTATTAAACACTGAAACATTTGTTCGTTATACATACATATTTGTTTTTGTCATTAATTTACAATTGCGTTTTAAATATGAGTGTTAACAAAATTAAAGTTTGAAATTGTTTTTTGTATACAAAATTTGGAAATCAAACTTTGTAATGCACGAAATTCTATTGTATGGAATTCCCTTATTTACTTATGTATTTAAATTTACTAAAAATTAGACAACCAGTTACTAATTGATGAGTCAATATTTTACCACAACGTAAATAAAAATAAATTTCTTTCTAATAATTTTAAAATTTTATTATAAAATGAATAAAACGGCAAAAAATACAAGCATATGTAGATAAATAAATATTTTTCTATACCTTACGACGAAACATATAAAGAAAAGTAAGCAAATAATATAGTCAATCAAGGCCTTCTAATTAAAACTTTTCACCAAATTCCACCTGTATACAAATATTACAATAGTCACATACATACATACATAAAAATGAATGTGTGTTTGTATATATGTATGTATGTTTGTGTTTTATAGACAGCTAACTGGTTGAACCGATTTTCTCGAAGTTTTTACAGTATCTCTCTATATTTTCAATCACGTAGCAGTAGGTCTCTAAATTTGGTCTCAATGCAGCCAATACAAATCATTAGTAAGAAGTAGTCGGAATTAGCTAAGCAGACATTATTATTATTATTATTATTATCATTATTATCATTAT